>BEHA01002068.1:1169962-1194288 GCA_002897215.1 Eschscholzia californica subsp. californica | reverse complement strand
CCCCCCCCCCCCAATTCGTCACTAAAAACATGTTCGCCACTCTTGCGAGTATCTCTACTCCGTTCATTAGAAACGCGTTAAGGGTCTAAAGGCCATAGAACTTGTGGCAAAAATAGAGAGAAGAAGCTGATTGAAGAAAACAGGAAGCAAGAATAAAAAACTGGAGAAGCTTCAAAGCGAACATGAGAAGGCCACCGTTGTAGCTTAATAAGAAGAAAGGGATGCCCCTTTGACTCCAAGGCTAAAAATCAACTCAGACAAAGAGGAACCTTATATTGGTCAGACATAACAAATGAAGTTACGAGAGTCGAGATGAGTATGAAAATGAGGAGAATTGGATCATGACTTAAAGTCTGAGTTAACTCGAGTTAGTTCCCTATTTGTTTTTGTCAGGGTCACAGTATATGAGGTTAATTTTACCTCCATTTGTCTACGGTCTTTTTAATATAGTTTGTTTTATGTATTACTACTCATTTGAGACTGCAAAGAGAACAATGATATTCAATCCTTTCAATAGGTTCTTTCCGACAGGAACTCAATACCTTGGCCCTTGGCTGATTCTTTTGACATTGTACTCCCATTTCCCACCAAATAAAGGAGTTTTGTTTCCATCTTGGTCCTTTCATACCAAGACTCCCTCTTGGTATAATTCGATCAAAGTAGATACAATATATTTTTTATGATGTTTGATTGAATCTTCTGGATGAATTATGCAAATCCACTTTAATCTTGTTATCAGTACCTTGATGATGGCCTTTCGACTAATGTCATGTTTTTATTGGTGCTCGTCTATGCATACAAAAGTTTATTGTAACAAAAATTGCATACAAACCATGTTTGGATGAAACAAATAGATTCATATAATCCTAATAAACTTACAGACCCATATTCCCATATCAACCCGAAAAAAAGAAAAAAAAAAAAGAAAAAAAAGACATGATTCCTTTGCGTCTTGTTATTTATGCTTGAAGAGAAAATTTGAGTGTTCAAGAAATAAGATTAATTTGAAATAGACTAAGATGAAAGTCACCAGCCCTACGATGGGAAAACAGTGAAAAGTCTGAGTAATCTGCAACTACCTGCAACAAAAGGATTACAAAAATGAGCTATTAATGGAGAAAATAAATTAGTTTTGGAATTAGAGGTCTAAATACTCGAAATACTAAGGTACTGTCACAAATTGTTATAATAATACTCCTTACTATTGTTAAAGGGGAAACGATATTTAAAAGCGAAATTTTAGATTTCACCCAAGTGGAAGAAAAGCGAGTTCTGCTATGATTTAAGAAAAGAAGGCGATGAATAATTCTATGGCAGTAGTTCCTGAATTATACAACTACCATTCCAGTGACAACTTACATATAGATCCTATGTTTCTACCTATGCTACAGAAATCATTTATACTCGACCACAGGTAAAAGGTTGCATAAAGACCATGGGTTTTTGAGTGTTTGTGACGCCCAAGTCCCAGTTTCCACATCAGGTGCCATGAAACAAAAAATATAGAGCATTCTGTCACGGAATCATAACACAATAAATATGAAAGTAAATAAATGGTAAACAAATACATCATAGAGCTCATAAGAAACCATAATCAGACTAACGATGTATAAATTGATTCATAACCTTTGAAGTGCTAACTAAATTAGTTGGTTAACAAAACTGAATGAAAATGCCTCTCGTCTAAGAAAAACAAAACTCCAAATAACTAGTTATCTCGAAAGTAAAACCTACGAACGAAAATTCTGAGGAAAAAGCGAATCAACCTCTAGTTGGTAAATTACTTCTCTAACGAGAAGTATAAGCCCCAAATCCCAAATCTTAAGTTAACCACCTTATAATTGATGATTTGAGACCTTCAAACTGGATCCACGAGCAACACTTACCATGAGTGCACAATCAATACCTGAAAAACAAAATAGTTGGGTTAAAACCCGATTGCAATAGATTTTCACAAACCTAAAATCCAGGTAGGCAAGCTCAATCCCCAATTAAGGAAGCATTGCTTTCATATCCATTATCGTCATTCTTTGAAATTCAACGGTGACAACAAACATTATACAACGAGATTTACCTCACGCTTATAGAAACTAATAATTTATGTTCTTGATAATTAGGTTTTCAAGGTTCTCGTATGTTAATCCAATACTAACCATCATATTAGAACGATGTTTCCTTTTTTTCCAATAGATATAAAATATCATGACTTTAACTAAGTTAAACCTTTATAGCATCCAAACCTTGACATGTAAGTCAACACAAATTTATATCAAAAGACAAAATCATCAAATACTAGTTGGTGTTTCAAACCTATACACAATAGACATTGGAGCTCATAATGATTTACAAACAAGTTCGCCAAACATACCAAATCGACGAAACATGACATGACAAGTCAAAAAGAGATGATGCTCATAGTAGATCCTCACGTAGATCCAACCTCAAACAAACAATAACAAAAATAATTAACAGATATAAACTCACCAGCAGAAGGTATCTACCTAGGAGATACATTGTCTAAAGAACATAAACCATGTGAATTAGCTAAATAAATTCGTTCAGTGCAGACTGTCTTGACACATTACGCAAAAATTATCATACATCCTCACCCAAAACTCCGATCAAGACACCATTTGAAGCATTGGAAAGTAGGCAAACATACCTTGCCAACCATATAAGAAACACAACCAAATTCGTCACATATTATAATTAGATTTAATTTAAACTAGACCAAATTACAGTGAAGACTGTTTTGACACCTTGTACGAAGATTGTCATTACTCCTCACTAGGGACTTTGATTAATGCACCTTTTGAAGCTGTAGAAAGTAGACAAATAGAATTCTCCAAACATATAAGAAACACACCCAAATTCGTCACCTATCAATACTGGATTCAAAACCCTCACTCGAAACTCCGATTAATGCACCGATTGAAGCATTAGAAAGTAGGCAAACAGAACTTTCCAAAAATATAAGAAGCACATCCAAATTCGTCACCTACCAATACCAGATTCAATTTAAACTAGATCGAAATACAGTAGAGACAGTTTTGACACCTTGTACGAAAACTATCACAACTCCTCACTCGAAACTCCGATTAATGCACCGTTTGAAACATTAGAAAGTAGACAAACATAACTTTCCAAACATACAAGTAACACACTCAAATTCGTCGCTAATCAATAACAGATTCAATTTAAACTAGACTGTAATACGGTGGAGACTGTTCTCTATAGATATTTTATAGAGTTCTACATAAAACTAATATCTAAAACATTTAATTATTCTAGATTAAAACTATTTGATTAGCAATACTAAAACCTATCATGGAATAGATTGAAAGAGTCTACAAAAGAATTAGGAGATAGGAAAACTACCTCTTTTGCCTTAGACGCCTTGAAGACCACAATCATGCCTCGATCTCTCTCTCTTCAAAACTCTATCTCTTTTCTTCTTTATTTATCCTTCCTTCACTAAGGAGCGGTTGCACCACCTCCCTATTCTATATGTTTTTTCAAAAGTGAAGAAGATTATGGTTTTTAAACCCACTAGAATTTCAACCGAACCAAACTGGCATCGAGTTTTGTTACTTCCGACCAATTTGCTATATAAAAAAAATAAGGGTGTTACAAGTATGTAGTCCACAAGAATGAACGTGTTTTTGCATCTTAGTTATAGGAAGATTATAACACCCATATTTTTTTATATACCAAATTGGGTGGAAATAACAAAACTTTAGGTCAGTTTGAGTTGAATGAAATACTAGTGGGTTTAAAAACCCTAACCCTCTTCACGTTAAAGAAAACATATAGAAGAGAGAGATGGTGCAACCACTTCTTAGTAAAGGAATGAGGAATAAAGAAGAAAAGAGGTAGAGATAGAGTTCTCTAGAGAGAAAACAAAGCATGATTGTGGTCTTCAAGTCATCTATGGCGAAAAGAGGTAGATTTCCTATCTCCTAATTCTTTTGTAAGCTCTTTCAATTTATTCCATGATAGGTTTAGTATTGTTAATCACATAATTTCTATAAAGAACGATTAAATGGTTTAGATATTAGTTTTATCTAGAATTCCATAAAACATCTATAGAGGACAGTATTTCGGTCTAGATTAAAATCGAATCTCGTATTGATAGATGATGAATCTCGTGGTGATTTTATATGGTTGGAAAGGTCTATTTGTCTACTTTCTAATAGTTCAAACGGTGCATTAGTTGGAGTTTCGAGTGAGGAGTTATGATAGTTTTCGTACAAGGTGTCAGAGCAGTCCCTACTGTATTTCGGTCTAGATTAAAATCGAATCTAGTGTTGATATATGATGAATCTCGATGTGATTCTTATATGGTTGGAAAGGTTTGTTTGTCTACTTTATAGTAGTTCAAACGGTGCATTAATTGGAGTTCCGAGGGAGGAGTTATGATCGTTTTCGTAGAAAGTGTCAGAACAGTCTCAACTGTATTTCGGTCTAGATTAAAACCGGATCTGGTATTGATAGATAATGAATTTGGGTTTGTTTCTTACATTGTTGCAGAGGTCTACTAGTCTACTTTTCAATGCTTCAAATATCGTATTAATTGGAGTTTCGTGTGAGTAGTTATGATAATTTTTTTGTAAGGTGTCAAGACAGTCTCCAATTGACGAATTTATTGAGATAATTCACATGGTTTCTATTCTTTGGGCAATGTATCTCCTAGGTAGATACCTTCTAGTGGTGAGTCTATATTTGTTAACTATTATTGTTATTTGTTTGTTTGAGTTTGCATTCACGTGAAGATCTATTATGAGCATTATCCCTTTTGACTTGTCATGTGTTGTTGGCTTGAATTGTTTGGTGAACTTGTTTGTAATTCTTTATAAAAGTTAATGTTTGTTGTGTATTGGTCGGAGATTCCTGAACGAGGGTTTGATGATTGTGTCTTTTTGGCATAATGTTTTGTCAACTTACATGTCAAGTTTGGGTCCTGTAAAGGTTTATCTTAGTTAAAGGTGTGATCTTTTTATATCTATTGAAAAGGAGAAAGATCGTTGTATTATGAGGGTTATTATTGGAGTAGAATACGAAAACTTTGAAAACCTAATAATCAAGAACATAAATTATTAGTTTCTACAAGCGTGAGGTAAAACTCGTTGGATGATGTTAGTTGTCACCGTTGAATTTCAGATAATGTCAATAATGAATATGAATGCAATGCTTCCTTGATTTGGGGATTGAGCTTGCCTACCCGGGACTTAGGCTTGTGGAAATCTACTGCAATTGGGTTTTAACTCAGCTATTTTGTTTTTTAGGTATTGATTGTGCACTCATGGTAGGCGTTGCTCGTGGATCCAGTTTGAAGGTCTCAAATCTTCAATTTCAAGGCGGTTAGCTTGAGATTTAGGATTTGGGGCGCTATACCGGGAGTTGACACTTGTTTGATCTTAGTACGTCAGACAAAGCTTTGTTCGTAGGTTTTGCTTTCGAGATGGGTAGTTCTTTGGAGTTTTTTTCCTACATTCGTAGCATTTTCATACAGTTTGTTTACTAAGTACTAACTGATGTAATTAGCTACTTCAAAGATTATGATTCAATTTATTCATCGTTAGTTTGATTTATGGTTTCTTATAAGCTCCATGAGGTATTTATTGCCACTGCTTTGGCTTTCATATTAATTGTGTTGTGATTCCATGGTGAAATGCTCTAAATTTTGGTTTTCATGGCGGCCGATGTGGAAACTGAGACTTGAGGCATGACAATATAACAGTTATATAACCAAGTCAAAAAGAGGGTTCTAGAAATAACAATAACGGTTTGTTGCTGGAAAATGTAGTTACTTCTCTAACTAAATCTGATTTTGAGACAATGGTTCAAACCAAGCAACATAATTGCTATCAGAAAAGAGTGATTGGGTTGCTTCTTCAACCAAAGTATCACAAAGCTTAAATCTCATGTATCAGATAAAAGACATAATTGGTTTAATTTTTTAAATAGAAAAAAGACGCAGGCATTTGGAATGATAAAAGAAGCAGATTGGACAGAACCTTTGAGAATAGACTTTTGAGCAATTGTCCGGCATTCTCATCACTAATGCTTCACCTTGCCGGTACAGATATCTCATGTTTTTCATTTATGATAAGGCAATAAAGCAACAGCTTCGCCCTCAAGTACAAGGGTCTGCCCATTCTTAAAGCATTTTGTTGAGAACTTTGATCTGTTCTTGAAAAAGCATTTCATTTGTTATTTACAAGGCGTAAAAAAACAGAATGACGATTATGTGATAAGGAAAAGGTTCGAAAGACGTACATGTATCTGTTCTTGTTTTCTCTGATATTAAGAGCCTGTATTTGAGCAACCACCTCTTCGTTAATGTAGACTGGAAGTTTAAAACTCAAGCTTTGAGAAATATACACAGCCCCAGGCTGCCAAAACCAATGTTAGGTATAACATATGCATGAAAGTATGGATATCCGTGTTCAAGACGAACATAACGTGTCAGACATGGTAAGTGGAAAGGGTGCGATTGGGGATACGCAATAGTTATCTAGTTATAAGGTACGTTATTGTTGACTTACAATTTCGATTAAGATCAACCAATGTTATTATAATACAGAAAAGATGTTAACCTGCATAAGGAAAAAATGCGTGCTAACACAATTATGTGCAAGAAGTAGAATCGTAGATATAAAACCTCACGTTATACCTACTGGAGTGATTACGAGTACTAGACAAGAGTGTATACTGATCCAAAATAAAATAAAAATAAGAACAGAAAATTTATGTACATAAAGAAAAATAAAATTTTCTGGAGAAGAAATTCAATCTTGGAGAAAGGGTAGTTTGACACCCGTTTAATAAAAGCGAGTAGTCTGGCAACCGTCAACGTAAAGCTAGATATGTAAATGGAGAGGGAAGGAGCCATTGCAAGACTTCTCATAGTCGCTAAGTCGCAGTAATGGGCCACACAGTTAACAGCGAGAGATGTTCGTAACAGGACTTGAATCTTGAGGCCTTTGTTGCACTAAAAGGGAGGCAAAACATCGAAACTGTATGAGGCCACTTTCGACCTTTGAAATAGAAACAATGTCACAACATAAGAGATCGGTAAACAAAAATGTTAAGAAAATGAGATTGTTGTTTAACAGTAGTCTATCGATAGCAATGACATTTTCATAAGTGAGTTCTTGAGAAATTCTCATATGAAGTATATTTGGAGGTTAATTCTGAAAAGGCTCAAGAAAATTAAAAGATATCAAACAAAAGAAGTTGATTTGAAGGAAAAGACTGCAGAGAAAGAGACTTACGAAATGAGAAGCAATGATTTGAGGGAAAAGACTAGCAACAAGCATCCCATGAACGATCCGATCTTGAAAACCAGCATCTTGAGCACACTTAGAATCAAAATGCAATGGGTTCATGTCATGGCTAAGTTTAGAGTAATTATTAACATCTAGATCTGTGAACTTCCGCGATTTTGTGTAAACATCTCCGATTTTTATAACACTAGGTTCACAAGATGAAGAACTGAACCTCAAGAAAGGCATGAAGTTTGAAACCAAACGCTTGAGAAGAATCATCTCACGTAGATGAGATACTTTCATGATATCTCTCAAATTGAAAAACAAGAGCTCTCTACGAATCTGCAATTTAGAAAATTTAAACATATATAGAAATTAACTATGGCTCCCGAAAGATTCCAACAATTAAAATCCCAAACTAAATATTTTTTTTTTTTTGAAAAGATTATGTTAAATCACAAACTAAATATGATGTTAAACCCAAAAAAAATAGTAAGATTCAAACCCTGGTGTCCCTGCTCCCAGTGGATATACAAACATGTCAACACGCAACTAAATTGGGTATCACAACGAGATCCGATTTCGTTTATCATTTCGAAAATTTATCCAAATTTGCCATATGAATGAATTCTCAAATGAAGATATGAAGCAAACAAGATTCAACCCAGACTACAAATTATTCTTTTTTGATAAGAGAATGAATTTGTGATCATTCTTCTTTTACTGAAGTATCTAATCAACATTTCTCGGAACGGGCTTTGTTCATTATTCTAATCTGTTCATGAATTACTTTAGAAAGGCTTTCTAACCCATTAGAAACAATCTAAGGAACCCATTATATTTGTGAATGTGAGCAGGGGCGGAACCAGGATTTCAAGTTAGCCGGGGCAGACTCTTAACTAAAAGTAATTCAAACCCAATAAGTAACAAATATAAAATCAAACCCAATAAGTAACAACTAACAAGTATAAAATCCGATCCTACACCCAAATTCTATATCCAAATCTTATACCCAAAGGACTTGTATGGTTGTATGTGTTTTATATATTACATAAACTAATCAAAACCTAAGAAGTAATAACTAATAAGTATAAACTTTACAATAAGGATAAATTCATTACTCCTAAACCTAATCTGATTTCAATGAAACTAAACTACTTAAGGAATTGTAAAATAACCCCTAGAGAGAGAAACTAAAATAAACCCTAACCCAGATCTGATTTTTTTCTATTTCAAAATTTATCATGACTTTGATTTCAATCCAACTCTCATAACACTTTAAATTAGAAGGTAGATAAATTCATAAACCCTATTTGAAGTTTTACAATAAACCACAGAGAGAGAAAGTTGAAAAACCAAAAATTTAGAATCTTCAAATTGAAAAGTTTCTATGGAAGTACATTATAGATTGAAGAGAATGAGCCTTCAAGAATCGAAGTCAAGAAATCAAGCTCTACTCTCCAATGACTTTCCCTCTCCAAGAATAAAGAAACTCACGGTTGAACACTTCCCCTCTCCAATGGAACCAGTTGAACGAAAAACAGAACCGTTTGAGAGAGGGAGAAGTTCACCGGTATCAAATCCACGGTTGACCAAAGCTGGTGTTCCATGACGGTAGGTTTGTGATGCCGATTGGTGGAGGAGGGACTGTATAAAGTACGGTTTTTGAGCATAAATTGGGGGGACTGATAGTACGGAATAGGTTTCTACGTTGAGGAGCAAAGTCAAGTTCACACCGTTTTTGTGACTGTCAATTATCCGACCGCACCTCTCTCACAGCACAATCAGGTAAGTTTAAGAAAATACCTAAATAAAGATAGAAAAGATCGAGCATGAAACCAGCCCAATTAATAGATATAATCAGGTAAGTTTAAGAAAATACCTCCTAGCTTTGAAATTGTTTAATGTAGCTAGCGTCAATTCGGCGTAAAACTACGAATACCAGCCAGATCGTTGGGAGGATACTCTACAACCTCATGTCAAGCTCCAATTCAGGTCTCGAGAAGAGATCAGGACTACTGCATAACAAGAAATATTACACTTTCATATAAGAGTGGTTTAAAATTCAATCTCTACAGTAAAACACTAAGAAAATATGTACATAAATTCTTGTGCCTCATGCATATATAAGTACATAAACTGATAAAGATGAGCTATTTTTCAGTTTAAAAATGTGAGTACCAAACCCGAGATCTGAAAATTCAGAAAGAAACATATCATCACTAATCACTATACATAAAGAAAGGCAGACAGAAAGAAAAGGAATCTTGATATTCTGGAAAAAAGTCACGTTAGTCGGAAACCTTACATTACTGTTGCGTAATGTGATAAAAAAAGTCTGTTTTTTTTTCTTCTCTTTTTCATGTCCACTGCTTTTATCTCAACTTTTCCTATTTTTCTTGATGACATTTTTGCTCCAGATTGCCAAAACAACTATTCATTTTATTAAATACAGAACACTCCAATCTATACCAACTGCTCTTATATGAGTCAGAGCTATAACACTAAATGATTACTCTTTCGTTCGTTAAAATATTTCAATTTCGTCATACAGCTCGTACGACATCCGAGGCACCAGCCCTCACTAATTCTCCTTAAACATGAACTTCCACATACCGACTTAAGAAGGAAAATAGGAAACTCAAGAAACCAACTCTTATTTCCAGGTTCACTTCAACCCATTGCATACAGTCCACACATGAAATGTGTGCTACTTAAACCTAGCCCTCCACAATTAACCACTGAAAACTTTGTTTTGCTGTCAAACAAGTATTTATTCCTAATCCAACTTATCAAATCCATCCAAATGAATTTCCTATGCAACGACATTGATGGTATCACATTCTTCTAATACCTCTAACCCTATCAAAAGTTGATTCAAATTGAATAGTAAAAGTAAGCCTTCCGAAGGGAAAAAAAAGGGAGATAATCCTTAGCCCATTGTGTATAACATGATAAAATCACGTTCCGTTCTAATTACTAAAACAGTTTTTGTTCCTTGCCAAAAATCCAACAAGAACACCCTAAAAAAACCACTTCTTAGGTTTATTTAGGAGTACAGTGTTTCAAAATTTTAAGCTTGAGCAGTAATACAGAACAAGAAAGGTGTTTACCTTTTGACCATCTCTTTGAAACATGTAGGTCCCAGATTGAACCCTAATACACCCTATTATGCTTAAAGATGCAATCTTTTTCAACAGTTTGCACTAGAAACTGACAAACTCATGTAAAATTGCTTTGGAACTTAAAACTAAAGACCAAAAGTAGAATGGGTAAACTAGATAACTCCTCATTTCTTCCCTAAATAAGATCTTCATAGTATTTAAAAAAAAAACCTAAATAAGGTTCTCTGTCTTAGTAATCTTGCTAGAAATTTTACCAACAAACAACAAAATTGAATCTCAAGATTCAATGAGCTAAAAAGCTGTTAACTTTATTGCTAATCTTTTGGATCAATCCCGATTTCATTTGCATTAGGGATAATTAAACAACAACTAATATCATTCTCCCCATAACTAGTCATTAAAACATCATTCTTTTAATGAAGTTTAATTCATAAGAAGAAAAACCCTAATTTCTTCCACGAGAACGAAAAAAAAACCCAATGAAATCCAGAAATTTTAACTAAAAAAACAGAAATGAAATAGAAATCATGATTTACCAACCTTTTAGTATGTAAAGAATGCTTGTATGATCAAATCAGAAAGGGGTATTTTGTTGCCAAGACAAGTAGATCGATTAAGAATCTTAAGATAGAAACAAAGACATTTTCTCAGCAATATAGAGAGAGAGAGAGAGATTAAATCGTATATTTAAGAAGAAGGAAAAAAAACAAAGGAAAGGCTCGCGATTCAAGAAGGGAAGTGATGATTTTAGGGAAACAGACAGAGAGGATAGAGAGAGAAAGAGAGATGTGAAATTGGGCTTCAAAATAATTTACTGGTCTTGTAATCCCCCAATTAACATACCAAAATTTATCTGCACCCCATCTTGAGTATTGATCTTACACTATTTGTACACTCTCCCTCGTACACAAGAAATTGACTTTTCAACTTCTCAAGGAGAGAGAGGCACATGGACTTGTATTCTAATTGGTGGTGCATCTTTTTGAAATATCTACAAATTGTGGGGTCTGAGTCATTGATAGCATAGTTTAGCTCAAGATTTTTCCCCCTATTATGTAAAGTTCCAACAAGAGATAAGAGTATTTTTTGGGTGCACTGGATGGATACTCACTCTATAACTTGGATACTTCAAGTTCGGTGACATGTAAGTGAAAATTCATAATTTATTGAGTTCGAACACATATAAATGAACAGCCAGAGTTTATTGAACTTGAGTTTAAATAAAGTAAGTGAGTTGGGATTTTAGCCATTTATGTTGGGTTTTAAGGGTTTAGCTCAGACGGTTATCATGCTTATCACATCCTGATGATGTATCAAAGTCTCATTATGACAATCTTAGTCCATATCTCAAAAATAAAACATTTTACAGTAGTTTGTTTCATGGTCCTCCTAGAGTTCTTTATACTAACTAATCTAGAGTTCTTTCTATTGACTTTTAGGACAACTTCATGTCGATATGTGTTTATTTTACCCTTAATATATATCCAAGTAATATGATGTAAATCAAGATTGTGTAACATGATGCAATATATCAGTGAAAAACAAACTTATTTAGGAGAGAATAACTCTGCTATAGTATTAATGTCATTGTCGGTGTACCTAATTTTTAAATCAATACGTGGGCCAGGTGATAAGAGATTATCTTTCAAGTAAGGCTATTACGGAACTATGGTAAAAGAAATAATTTTCGTTTTATAGAATTATAAAGCCATTTGAACAAGCTCAATCACTAGATTTGTTGTACAATTTTGCATACATATCGTTGTCTCATTAAAACACGTAAAATTGACTTGTGCAATTGAAGTGTAGAACCCAACCAAATCTCATTTAGATCTAATAGGTTCCCCTACTTTCTCTAGTTTAATTTAAGAACTAATTAGTTTGTCATTCTCAATCAAATACTTAGTAATATAGTCTTTTTAATCTGTAATTGATGTCAAATCTAAATAAACTCCAACAACTACCATGAGATATTGAATTTATGATACTTATATTCGACCAAACTTTAATTAGGTTTGGTTGGAATAAGATACGTTGGATGGGTGAACCATATAAAAACCTAAATAAAACATCTATTATATAAAACAGAAGGGAAAACGATGACTGGGACAAACATCCTTATTTAATTATGCATATTGTCTAGAAGCCCTTCTCAAAATTTAAAATATAGTCCTTCGTAGAAATAAAGTTACCTATTTAAAAAACAATAATCCTTTCCTTCTTAGAAATAAAATAACTAATTTAAGAAAAAAAAGAAACAAAATATATTTCAAGGGTTAAAGAAAGAAATTAAAATCTCTCTCTCTCAATAAAATAATAACTAACTTAAGAGAAAAGAAACAAAAAATAATACCAAAAAATAATAACTAACAAAAATCTCCCTCTCTCAGTAAACAATAAAATAAATTTTGTAACATTTGATTGATATAAGTGACCGTGCCCTAGGGCACGGGATATACCCTAGTACTACTCATAAGTGGGAACAGAACCAATCAAGGGGTGGGACACCATATTTAAGATGTAACCCGTGATACTACTAAATGTCACTTGGAGGAAGACACTGAAATATGAAAAGAAAAACATATTTTATAGAATATGATTTCTCTTCATGGTACTTGACCTGTGTAATTCATCTGGTCTGCCATGATTCCAAATGACCCTCTAAAAGTATGAGGTTGTGTTTCTCTCTTTATTATTCTGGTTTTCTATCTCTGGGCAGAAGAATCCTAAGAAAGGGTATTTTCTCCTCTCAGATAACCTTTGGAAGGTTAATTTGTTTGTGTTGTATTTTGGAATATTATGAAATATTTAGATCTGAGTTATGATAGGGTTCAGGGGATGGTATGGTGTTGGTTTTGCCTCCTTTGTCCGGTCTCCTCTAGTGTGAGGTGGAGATGACACTCGGGCGTGCTAGTTTCAATTTAGGTATCCAACTACTTAGAATTATAACTCATTAATAGTATAGAAGAGAGAGAGAGAAAAGAGAGAGACTGAGAAGAGAGATAGAGAGGAGAGAGGAGAGAGGAGAGAGAGAGAGAGAGAGCCGGCAGCGATGCCGGAGAGAGAGGGTCGGCCGGAGAAGAGACATAAGGTGCGTTTGGTTTGAGTTTTTTTTGTTTTCTACCGTCTTCTACGAAAACTTTTCTGCCCCAAAGCGGTGGCCTTTTATTTTTATGAACAAGTTTGAGTTATGTACTTGTCGTGTTTATCACACGGTTGATCTTTGATGTATCAATGACTCAATGTCCTTTTTGACCTCCTGTTTTTCTGACTTTGACATAACGGGCCAAGTTATTTGTCAACTTAGGAATTTCCCAAAGCAAAACTCAGTTTGGATTTTAAGAGCGTCTTCAATGCAAAAGTAAAAAAAAATCTTAATTAGTATTATTTGTCAAGTTTCAATTGAGACTCTAATTCTTAGGTGGTAAAAACAAAGACCATCAATTCTAGTATATCTCTAATGCAAAACTCTAAACTTGTTTTTAACTTACGTGGGATGGTTATTTTTTTAAAGAAAGAATTAGTTATTTTGGAAATACATGAAAACTTGATTTTTGTCGGTCCAAATCAAATATTGATGAATTGGACAATTAGAGATATCTCAAGAAGACACGTTGAAAATAAAGTGTCATCTTGAGATGTCTCTATTCCACCTTCGACACGCCCTCTTTGAGATCTTAGTTGAGGTTTACATTTGAGAGGATTTAAAAAATAACTGTAAAAAAAATAAGTTATGTGGCACTCCGAGATTTCTATTGAGGATCTTTATTATCCACTTAATACTAAAAACAAAATCACACATCTAAGAAACGAGACCTAAGCATTTTTAAATTTTTTCGAGTGTTATATTGTACTGTAGATCATTTAGGAAAAAAATCTCAAATAAGACTTCACATATAGGACAATTTGAAATTTTTTGAGTTTTGCATTAGAGAAGTTGCAGGGGTAGGGTTGGGAAATGGTTCGAAAACCCGAGACCCAACCCTAATCGCTTGGTCCGTGAAGACCCATCGACTGAAAGAAGCCCGACTCAAGTTTACCCGCCCCGTGAATTCGGGTTATAGTGGTCGGGACTCGGTTAAGGCCTTTTACCCGAGTCCTGACCCAATAAGCCCGACCATCAAAGACTCGGTCAAATTTGCCCAATACCCGAACCATTTAGATTGCTTGATGTTGGTCGCCTGATTGTCCGCCTGATAACCCGAGACTTAATTCTAAGATCCAACAGTTGAAGTATTGTCTTTTGAGGAGAGACCTCAGCAGTTGGATCCGAAGGGGCGTCATATTAAAACCCTTAGACGCCCCTTCAACCCTACAGATATCCCCTCGACAGTCGACACTCCATTGAACCCTTTTACGCCTCTCCCTTCTCATATTCTCTTATCTTCATCTTCTGGACTCTGAAGCACAGAACCTTAACTCCCTTAGCCATACCTTTCTCTAATTCTGAAACATTTAAAGATTTTTGTTATAGTAGTAATTTTTTATTATTAATTTATTGTTTATGTAAAAAAGAATTTAGTTATTTCATTTTTGGCTTTTTTAGTCTGTGACCAATTTATTTTTTAACCCTATATTTTTTGTTAATTCAAAATTAGTCTCCTTTTATTAAAATGAATTCTATTTTGGACACTAATTTGCTCTAAAAAAGTTAGGATAACCAATATTTAAAAGGGGATCAATTTTGAATTTACAAAATCTCTTTTACAAGAAGGATAATTATGAAAACAAAAAAGTTAACTGACGGTGTTAACAAAAGGGGACTAATTTTGAATTTACGAAAAACAGGAAGGCAAAAAGGAAGTTGATCACAAAATAGGGGGTCAAAAAGAAAATAACTCTCTTTTTAATGTTTGTTTGTAATTTTTGTATTGTAGTGTTAAAGTAAATATTGTGGCAACAATCCCTCATTGGTGGTGAGATGGAGTGCGGTGCTTCTCTTAAGAGGTTAAGCACCCTTCCCTAGTGAAACTTTTTAAAACCGTGAGCCCCAGGTGTGTCAAAGCGGTAAGTGTCACTAGCAGCCCAGAAGGCTGGTCCGCACCATCCTATAACACGTTATCAGTATAATTCGTTCTACTATGATGTGGTCTTGGGAGTGTGTGTTGTGGCAACAATCTCACATTGGTGGTGAGATGGAGTGTGGTGCTCTTCTTAAGAGGTTAATCACCCGTCCCTAGTGAGACCTTTTAAAATCGTGAGGCCCAAGTGTGCCAAAGCGGACAGTATCACTAGCAACCCGGAAGCCTGGCCCGCACCATCCTATACCAGTGAATTATTATTTTTTATTTGAGAGCTCGTTCGGCACGTGACTGCCGAAGTCCGATGGGATTGTCGGGCTCTCATGGGCCGCAGGCACTGAAAATTTGGAAAATATGACCGCTTGACAAGCCCGATGGTCATTAGTGTGCTTAAGATTTTCGAGCCCGACCGACCGACCCTGAAAAAAATGCCGGCGGGTTCCCGAGTCCATCCAATTACCACCCCTACACGATGAAGGTCACCATAGAATTTCTCATCCTAAACCGGGCGTGTTTCAACAATACTTCGATGCTCCACATTACAGTGAAAACAGTGTTCCAGTTGTCAATCTTCTGACTCGACTCATCTAACCGAAGATAGCCACGTTATTCAGACACCACGTGTCATAACTTCATTTGCCCAAATAGACTCCGAAAACGTGGCATGAGAATTCCCCGTTTCTTCCGTGCTATTTTCTTTTCTTCTCATGGAAAACTCACATTCAAAATGAGAAAAATCTAGAGAGAGAAAAACTCACACATAGAGTTAAACAAAATCAACCCTTTATAAGAAAAAGAGATAGAATTCCCTCAATTCATCAAAAAAAAAAATTAACTCACTGCGAGTTTTATTGCTCGGAAGAGCACCAAAATATTGAATCGTGGCTTCTTCATCATCAGTTCCCTCTCAGAATTTATCTCGAAGAAAACCTCCCTCTTCTTCTTCTGCAGAAACCCTAGCTGATTCAGGACCAAGAATCGTTTATAGAGAATCAATCAAACATTCTCGGTCTGATCTTCCTTTCTGGCAAACAAATTGGTTTATTGCTTTTCTTCTTTTCATGGCAATTGCTTTCTTTTCTTTAGCTATTTTTCTCTTTCTGGGTATCGAATTCGATCAGATTTCTGCTGCTTCTCCTGCTTCAGCAACTAGCGAAGGTGTTGAGGTATGTTAATGTAGTAGTAAAAACCCTAATTTTATTGTAATATGTACAATGGTCTTATAAATGTAAAGTTACAATCTTTTGGTTTTGTTTGAGCAGATTACTTATGGATCAGTACTTAAATTGATGCATGAGAAGACGAAATTTCGTCTTCATTCTCACGATGTACCGTACGGTTCTGGAAGTGGTCAACAATCTGTTACTGGTTTCCCCAACGTGGATGATTCTAATAGCTACTGGGTTTGGACTTAATCCTTGATCACTTGATGTTTGCTTCTCAATTTAGTTCATTTTAGGGTTTAGTTTTCTTAAATTGGTCATTTGGGGCTTCTTTATTTGCTTTCCTCTAGGGTTTTAGGTTTGTTGTTCTTAAATTGGCTCATTTGGGTGTTATTGATTTGCCTTCTTTCAGATTGTAAGACCTCAACCTGATACATCTGCCAAACAAGGTGACCCTATTAAGAGTGGTACCATTATCAGACTGCAACATATGAAAACTCGGAAATGGCTTCATAGCCACTTGCACGCATCACCCATATCGGGCAATCTTGAGGTTAGCTAGTACATATCTTTACCATTCTTCCCGTGTTCATTAAGCTCAAGATTAACTAATCATCGTTTCCGTTCGTCATTACGTGGAACTGTCACAAATATTAATGTTCACAGTTGTTTTATATTAGATATATTCGTTCTCAATCTGAAAGTAATCATTTTGACTCTATGTTGTTCCTAAATCCAAAGTTCACAGTTCTTTTATATAATTGCATATTTTGCATACAATATATCTATTAGGACCTAATGAATCCAAGTGATACTAGAGGTTTCATCCAGCGGCCCTGGATGTCTAACTTGAATCATATAGATATGGAAAAAAGCCAACTTATGTCTAACGCAAGGACTATATCGTTAATTGCTAAAGCTTTGGTCATTATATCAGAGCCAGGGCAGACTCGTGTCCAATGGTGAGAAATGTAATAGTCCAACATTGCTTGGAGAGCGTAAGGAGCCTGGGCTATGAGTGTGTAATCAAGCTTAGTAAGTGTTAAGGCCTTTTGGGTGTCCTCGTGGTCGTGGATGGACCCTTCATCAAAATTAAAAACCCCGTACCTGTTGGGCTTGAGTTTGTGCTCAATCTTAGCAAGTGTCGAAGCCTTTCCGGTGGGTTGTGGAGCCTTCGCCAGGAATAAGACCCTGTACCTGTTGAGCTTGGGCCTTGGTGTCCAGAGCGGGGGTAATTTCGAAACTGCTAAGGGTTCAGACATTTTCTGTTGTCAGATTGAATTCCATTGTGCTCAAAAGGGATTACAGGAACTAATCAAGTCCCAATAGCATTAAATATAGTAATCTAGGAAGAGTATGAAATGCTACAAATAAATGAATCCCAGTAGCATTACTGATTTAATATATGTAGTAATGTAGGTAGAGCATGAAATGTTACAAATTGACACCAGTGAAACTCTATGGGTCGGTCAGCTGGGGGATAATGGGTCCGATCATGCTCATGAGCTTCTCTAATGTTCATGCCCCGACAGAAACCGGTTCACATCAACATGCCACTTTTAGTTATACTTTATATGTTTTTCTTCTTGATGTCGAGTAGTGATATAGTGCAGGAAAGTTATGACATGAATATTTGACTTTATGGCCTTATGGAAATATTAGTTCTGATATACGACTTACGTTGAGCTAATTCCAGGTGAGCTGCTTTGGAGGGGAAGGGAATTCTGATACCGGAGATTATTGGAGGTGACAAGACCTGATATCATTCATCTAAAACCAACTTTTATGCTCGTATTTTCTATCTCGCTGGCTAAACTATGTTTTGTTTATGTATTTTTAGGCTTGAGATCGAAGGGAAGGGAAAAACTTGGAGACAAGACCAAAGAATTAGGCTTCAACACGTCGATACAGTTGCTTACTTGCACAGTCATGACAAAAAGTACACCAGGATAGCTGGGGGCCAGCAAGAGGTAAAATGCATAAATCTGTCATTTTGCTGAACTTCTTGGAATATCGTTCAGTAATTTGCTAGTTTTTCTTAACCATTGTTTGAGTCGGTACATATTCAGTTAGTCAGATTCATAGGGTTAGCAATTATAAAAATTTGAAATTACAGTAGTTTTCATTCAGATCTAAAACTAAAATGCTGTCGATTGGCTTAAACTGATAATGGGTTCTTTTGTCACAGGTTTGTGGCGTTAGAGAGAAACGACCTGATAATATTTGGTTGGCAGCAGAAGGGGTATATCTTCCACTTACCGAGAGCAAAACTAGTTCCAGTTAGGACTTGAAGTAATAGTGTCGGCAGAGTAGACCTAGTTCTAAGCCTGTATGTGTTTGTATATCTGTTGAAAGTAAGAAATCATATGGGCCTGAAAATCACTGATCAGTTTTATTCTGCATCACTTCTTAGTCTTTCCCTCAGTGTTTTCTTCTCTTCTTTTGTACTGTATGACTACTTTGAGTAATCTTGATCGATATTTGGTATAATTTATTCTCCCTTGAGCTTCCTTTCCGCTGATGAGGAGCATGAGCTCCATGTCAAGATGAAGGACTTGTTAGACATATTCCCAATCACAATGAGGCAAGGTTTTTTTTGTTACATGCATCAAAATTGAAATTTATACCACTCCGGAAATACTACCTTGAGTAATGAGATATTAGGGAAAGTAAAGAAAAATTGCATTTTTTATGCACTACGAATTTTGTTAGAAAATATGGCCAAAGAACAGTTCTCTTTGTCCTCTGTTCCTCACCGCGCAGCTTCACAAGTTTCTCAACTGTGTTAAGCATTTGTAAGCGGCCAAGTGCTTACCTTGTGATCAAACAATGTGGGAGAACCGATTTTGCTAGGTACGCCGAGTTCCAACAGGAGCACTCTCTGTATACAAGAGGGCTATACATAACAGACCCTTACCCTTTCTTTTTATGAACTGGTCCTCCGCCTGGACGTGTGGATTCAGGGGCACGAGAAGAGGGACACCGTTTGCTGCTCCAACCGCGGCAGGAAATGCTATTCGTACAGTAGTGTAGATCAGGGTATGTAACGAGCAGAAGTCATGATAAAAGGTCCTGGTCTCGGAAGAAATGCAGCATTACGAGCCATTCGTAGAAGTGGTATACTCTTAAGTTTTGTACGGGACGTAACCCCTATGCCACATAATGGACGTAGACCCCCTAAAAAAAGACAGTGTGTAGAAATAAGAATTGAATAGATTTCAAGAGAAACAAATGATTCAATGATCTGATCAAATAACTATGCTTCGAGAGGAATCTAAAAAAAGACGTGTGTAGAAATAAAAATTGAACAGATTTCAAGAGAAGCAAATGATTCAATGATCTGATCAAATAGCTATGCTTTGAGAGGAAGTAGCAGTATCTACTCGGAGTCGGACACTACAGGGACACTACAGTGGAAGTGTGTTAAATCAAGAGCAGACAGTAAGCGCCTTTATTATGGCCGATGAGGGGAATGAAGAGCTGCCCTTGTTAAGGGAATCAAGTGGCCATGCCAGTCCCCATGATCAGTTCAAAAGTGATAGTTAACGACCTGTCCACCTCATTATATTTATTTATTTATTTTGAACTATGACCTCATTATATTTTGGTTACGACTTGTTAGGGTTTCCCATTAAGAGAGAACCCTTCAAAAAATAGGCGTATGCCGTTTAGAGCAGCGAGCACACGGTATTCTTTAGTAAAAGGCGAAAGAATAGTTCGCTTTGTGCTCACTGCACGGCTGCGTTAGTTTTGAGGAAGGAGGTAATCGAAGTTTATAGATTAAAAGCTGAAGCTCTGAGTGTAGTCTCCTTCTGATGTGGGACTATTATTTGATGCTTGTAGTTCCTGTTTTGATCTCTTCTTTTGTACGGAGTGACTATATATATATATATATATTGCTCTTTGATGCTTAGAAAGTTAGGGTGTCTGTTTTATTATTAATCTCATCTTAGAACGAAATAGTGTTTTCTGTTAAGTTGCAAATTATAATAGATTTGATGAGTTCTTGGAAGGGTAAGTGGGTTTTTCATGAGTTAAGAGCATTTGCCATGCAAATCTAGAACAGCACAATTATTTACTTCTTTTACGTAAATTTTTCCCTTAAACGGTTTTATGTTTGTGCTCATTAAAGTGTGGGAGCTTTGTTTCGAAATAAGCAAACTCCTTATCAAGAACTCTTCTGTTTAAGACTTTATCTTTTCGATAAATTGAGGTTTTCATGATGTTACTTCTACTAATGGTACTCGCGGTAGTAGTTTTTCTCCCCTTAAAAACGATCCATGTGAATTAACTTTTGTGGATGTCTTACCATAATTTTTGCGATCTTTCAGTGCGTAAAACTAGATGCCTAAATGCTTTATTGTCGGGACAATACAACAAGTCAGTACAGGCTAATCGAATGTAGATACTCACCTATAGTTAACGTATACAAATGGAGCTCCCCTTGAGCTTTATTTGCCCGATCTAACCCCTCCTCACAGATACCCATGATGTCCTCACGAAAAGAAACACAATTTAGTAAAAAGGGGAAAGAATAGTTCACTTTGTGCTCGTGGAACCGCTCCACGACTTTCCCATGAAAAGAAGAGCTTGCATACAGTCGAGTGTACTAATTTTCTATTGGAGCGATGTGGGGTTGGAATTGGTAGAACACAAGAGGCCAAACGCTCCGAAATGTTTGTATTTGATGAAAACATGTTTTCCTCTTAAATGGGCAATGTCATATCAAAAGTTTCAACCAACAGGAAAGGCTGCCTCTAACATGTATGTATAGTAATGACCATTATTCTAAGCAACTCACTGCTGTTAATTTTTTGAATCTTACTCGGGATGAATCCAATGCGAAGACAAAAACAAGTTCTGAAACAGAAAAAGTGTTCATATTATGTGAGAACCAGAACTCACCCATCTAAACAGGAACCTTGAATGGTTAGTCTCCCTCTGTGTAGCCTGAAACTAACTAATGGTGTGTTTGGTTGCAGGATTCGTAAGTAGAATTCATATCAAAAGTGGAATTTGGTAGGAATCATGAATCCTTGGTCTGTTTGGCTACCAAGAATCCTAGGACTCTTGAATCCTAAGGATTCCTAATTCCAAAATTTGTATTGGACCAAAATCCCACCCTACTCCCTAGGATTTGCTAGGATTTTAGATTAATGAACTTAAATTTCAAACTTAAAATCAACAAAAAAATATTTCCTTTTACAAAATCATTATTTTTTTTCAAAATCATTATTTTTTTCAAAAATCATATTTTTTTCTAAATACGTTTAAAAATACTCAAATAATAATAAATCATAGGATTCTTAGTTGCCAAACAAGCCACCCTTCCCACGAGAAACTTCAAAACAGTAGATAAATATTGTGTTTATAAATTGTTAGGGCTTTCCAGTCAAGGAAAGCCTCCAAAAATAGGTGTATGCCGTTTGAAGCAGCGAGCACACGGTATTCTTTAGTAAAAGGCGAAAGAATAGTTCGCTTTGTGCTCACTGCATGGCTCCATGAGTTTTGGAGAAGGAGGTAGTAGAAGGTTATAGATTGAAGTTGAAAGTTTGAGTTAGTCTCCTGGTGATGTGGGACTATTATTTGTGTTCTGAGTATGTAATTTTAAAAGCACCCGATGTAATCCTCTCAATTTCGGTTAACGGCACCCCTTCTAATTGTTCTAATTGAATGTTAAGAACCAACCAAAAGATAAAGAACAGACGTAGAGAGGGAAAGAATACGGTGATTTTCATCTTTAACTTTGACCATATTTGCCACTAACTTGCCTTCTTAGATTTGGTTCGAATCCCTCCCAGGCACCAGAGGTGATAACTCCAAGAGTTATTTCCATGAGGTTTATACACTATGAATATAATAATGGACAAGGGCATAGCCTGGGTGGGGTGGTCCCTGGCGGCAACAAGGGGTCAAAATTTCAAATCAACTACTTGTAGAATATATGCGACAAAAATGACATAATTGAGGTGTGATTGTGGTTGAGATGTGACGGTGGTGGACGAAATGTTGTGACGAAATCAACAAATCAACAAAATATGATCGAAATAAATAATCATACATAATACAAACAGATTTGCGTGGTTTGGTTTGTGAAACCTACTCCACGGCGAACAGATTACACAAGGAATGAATAAGATATATCTAAGACTTTTGTTTATATAGCCACATTAAATCTTTATCCCACCGACCCACCGCCTCATCGACTCTCTCTTTCTAATTATAAAATATACATGGGTACTCTTTACAAAGATAATTGCCTCTACCGAAGTCCTATCTAGGAGATCAACTCTACATCTAGTTAACACTGCTAAACGGGTTGGCGGAAACTAAATTTTAAAGTAAAAAACCAATCAACACTACAATTGGTGACACTTTTTTTTACGAGTCTTTCTTGATATACAAAAATACGGGTGAAAGTGCTCTTGAAATAAAATGGCTAATCTCAACAAAAAAAAAATGGCTAAGTAACTTAATTTTAAAGTTCTCATAAAAAAAAAAAAACTTAATTTTAAAGTAAAAAAAATAAAAAAGTTGTCTTGAAAAACAACTAAGTTTTCTTTATTAAACTAATAATTTTAATTTTTTACTTAAATGAGTAAAAGAGGTAGTCAGTTTTACTACTTTTTCTCCTCCCTCTCTCTCACACACTCTTTCTCCGTCCTTAAACCTTAAATTTCGAGGAGGGTTGCCCTTCGTGAGGACTCCATACTTGGTGCGCTATCGGTTATGAAATTTACACTTCACATCTCGTGGGTGCCCGACTATGAAAGGTGGTTGATCACGAAATGTTTCATAGCCGACCATACATGAAACCCTCAAAGAGGGGTTCGACAACAGAAACCCTTTGCCCGAACTTTTTGAGAGATATAAAGCACAAAAAAAAACAACCAAGAGATTTTAGGACCAAAAAGTAAATATATCCCGCAAGTCTTTATTTCCCCTTCCTAGTGGTGGCCAACGGATCGTGTCGGCACGGAAACGGACTGACACAACCCGTTGATAAGGCAACACGACACGCACGAAACGTCGCGTGCCATGTCGTGTCGACCCGTCACGGGTCAAGCGGGTCGTGGCAGGTATGAGAACTTAAGTTCCCAGACCCGTCAACCACGACACGTTAGGAGCGGAAACATGACACGCCACGGCTCGTGGTGTTCCTAACCCGCCACGGCACGCTAATCCGTTAGAAACGGGTACTTAATTTATAAAACATTACTGTTATTTTGTTGAAAGTAGTTGTTAATTGATAAAATTAATAGTTAATGTAATTATTACGCAATAAAATAAACATAGATTCTAAAGTTTAAATAAAGATCACAAATTTTGACTTGAAAATTATTTAATGGTTCATATTGTTACGTTTGGAAACAACTGGTCCATTAGCCACGACCCGGCACAACAACGGCTGGGTCGTTGCCATGGGGCGTTTCTGTGCCCAGACCTTGTCACTGGGCGTTTTGGGAACGACACGGCACATCACGACTCAAAGACGTGTCTGGCGTGCCCGTGGCGTGTCTAACACGCCACGACTGTCAAACGGGTCGTGCCGCCGTTGGCCACCACTACCCCTTCCTAGGATGCCCAAAACGTCCACCCAAAGTAGACATTTATTCATCATGTGTGCGTTAGATTCACTTCATCATTTTTTAAATTCAAAATACACGAAGAATGTAATCTAAACAAAAGAAGATTTTTCATCAAAAAAAAAAAAAACAAAACAAAAGAAGATGTGTTTTTTTTTTT
>BEHA01002068.1:1158323-1169890 GCA_002897215.1 Eschscholzia californica subsp. californica | reverse complement strand
ATTTGCATGGGAAAAAAGAAATTGGTGAATTCTGTAGTCAATTTGCATATGATATGAAAATTGATTATCCAAAATCTCATAAAAGGAATTCTATTTCATCTTAGAGATACGCGGGATGTATCTCAACCTATTTTAAACTAGGTACTGTTAAAAGAAACACTAACCGAGACTAAACTGAAGGATAGAAAGAGAGAGATGAAGTCCACCACAACTGCCGCCATGACTTTTCTTCTTCCACTTGTTCTGAATCTGTGCTTTGTCTCATTACTTCCAAATTCCATTGCAGAATCATCATCATCATCAAATGAATGCAAATCATGGCTTGTTCAATCCATCCCAACTGACATGCCCAATCTCTCTCCAATCCCTGGTGTTCTCTCAACAAGTATACTTCACCCCCCTCTCTCTCTTTCTCTAAAGTTTACCCTTTCTCTCTCTAACTAAAATTCAAACTTTGCCCAAATTTCAGCTGATGTTTTCAAGTGGTTAGCTGGTAATTCAACTCAGAGACTTGATATAATTGCTCAGTACTGGCAATTTTTAGCACAACCTGATAACCCTCAATCTGGTGATTTTGGTTTCTCTAAACTTGATTTAGACAAGTTTGGAGCTAAAAATGGCTTCCAAGTTTTTAAATCTTTAGAAAATGCTGCTGATCGAGATGTTAATATCAGGTACTTCTATCTATTATTACCCATTTCAAGATTGGGTTTTTATTGATTTTGTTCTAATTCATCATTTATCTAGAAGAGATAAGGTTAACTTCTATCTAATATTACACATTAACTTACTTCAATTCGAATTCATGGATAAAGATATACTGTAGTCAGTTAAATATTAGACTTTTATGGTGGAGATGACATATGTAGTGTTTTTTTTTTTTCTAAGTCAGATCTGAAATCTGACTTGAGGTCTGAGTTGACTTGAGTAAGATATCAGAATGCTTGTTTTTCTGACTCAGTAATGTCTGACAAGTCTGATGGCTATTTTGGGTTAATTTTTGGGTCCATTTGATTCAGATGAGTCGGAGTCGGACAATGAGAGAAACAACAACCATGAACCACCTAGTCTTTATCCTCGACCTTTAAACACACACGGGAATGTCCGCAAAAAGCGACTTTCATATAGGCTGGTCATTTATTAGTTTTCGAGATTGTTGAAACATATAATTTGTCGAAAAGTATACATCCTTAAGTCCTTACACTTATATGGTTAACTTATCATCTCTTCATTATTGAATTGTACTTGTTATATAGGATATTACAGCATAGTGGGGTCTATCCTGATTACGACCGAGAGTCAGCAATGCTTGCTTCAGGAAGACCAAATGTGAAGAATGTGACGCTATTACTTGGCGACTGGTGGGGATCTGGCATTGTCCATGCAAAAGTTTGGATCTCGGATCGTAAAGACATATATATTGGATCTGCCAATAATGATTGGAAATCCCTCTCTCAAGTATTTCTCATACATCTGCTCAAATTTACCGTCATATTGCACACTAGTCTTTATGGTTTGTCAGTTTGATAGCTTACATTTTTTGTGTTTGAACATGTGGGTTTAGTATATTCATGGACGAAACTAGGAGTACTAGCCTGTTAAAGTAGCCTACATAAACCAGCCCGCCTTTTCATATTAAATCGGTTATTTCCAACTGAGCTTTCTAAAACAAAAACTGATTTTGTGTTTTCTAAATTCCGTCATGATTGCTCTGTGATTGTTCTGCTCATTTATTTGATCTATGTTTAGTTCTCAAATTGAATTATTAAGAATTTAAGCTTTATACTCTTTCTAGGTGAAAGAACTTGGGATATATCTTGTTGGTTGTCCACAAGTAGCAAAAATGGTGGAAGTCTACTTTAATAACTTGTGGAAACTCGCATCTCTTAATTCTTCCAAACACACGAAAGATGTTTGGGATGAAGAATGGCAAATTCAAAGAAAAGTTCCTTGTTGGTCGCATTTCTTAGATTTGAAAGAGAGGTGCAGGTATGTCAAAATTCAATCCTAGTTGATCCCGAAATGGTCGATTTGATTCGTTTCTCCCTCTAATTGCTGTAAAACTATGTTGGAGCTAGTTTGTCTCTAGTTTCCGCAGAAGAAATAATATGCACTCATGAAATAGGGTAACATCACGACCCTATAAGGCTATAGCCAGTGTTAAAAAATGACCATTGTAGCGGAAACTAAGGCCATAAACCTGATAATGGTCCTTCGCAGTTACCCTTTTTCCCGCTATTCAGCATGTTGTCGTAATTGTTATAACGGCCGTCTTTCCCTTTTATTCGTTCGACCATATATATAAATGGTATCAGAGACCGTTACAAGAATCCTTTTTCTTTTTTGAAAAGTTATAAGGATCATTTTTTAAGGTACAAAACTATCAATTTTGATAGCTTTTCTCTGGTTCTTTGTATGGATGAAAAGATTTCCGCTCCCTTGTAACGATAATGGCTACGGGGTATTATGTAACTATTCTCTACGTTATTTAAACATTTACTATAACTATTCGGTATTCACTCGACGTTACAAAATTATTCTTTGTCGACAGATCGCCTCTTCGTGGTTATGTGAAAGTTGACCATGTAACTGGCTATCCTGATCTGTCAAACCCTTACATGTTCCCAATGGAAATCAAGACTCCGGGTTACAATAATTCAGCTTCGCTTAATAACTACAATTTTCTCTCTTTCGCTCCCCCAGAGGTAAATTCTTTTATTTCATGGGTTAGATCGCTTATATACGGAATCTTCAATATAAATTCCTTATATGTTTTTGTACAAGTTCATGTGTTAAGTTTTTTATATTTCGATTTCTGATGTGATTTTTTCAAGATCGTGTGCAGCTATTATTTGGCAAAGTTCAGTCGGACAAACAGGCGTGGTTAGATACAATAAAGTCTGTAGGAGTTGGGGAAACTCTTAGGATTAATACCATGGATTGGCTTGGGCAGTCTCAATACACAAAGGAAACAGTGTTTTGGTCTGACCTTTCAGACGCAATATCCAAGGTAGCTTCTTATTCAACGCCTTGCCTCTTCTATGAATATTTGATTTCCATCCGTGTAGGTGATATCGTTATATATCGTCGATACATTGATTACCATTTCTTTAAAAGTTTGCTTAATCTGCATAGTCCGAAAGGAAGAAAATTAGAATGGTAGAAATACAAGTTAAAGTCCAAAACAACACATTTGCGAGGGGCGTGAATTCAGCCCTTTTAGAAGCTATATAACCTCATCTAAGAACCTTGTTCCATTTCGTGATGAAGTAGTGAAAGTCGAGCGTCACTGGCTCCTTGAAACAAGGCCAAAAGTAAATACTAGTTTTAATGGCTAGCTTGGGCTTCGCTATAACAACCCAAGGCCGAGCAGATACCGATGTTGTCCCCACTTTTGACACCCATACGACGCCCAATGGATACAGGATTTTGTTTTGGGGGAAGGCTCCACGAGCCCACGCAAAAGGCCTTCATATTTATTGTGCTTGACAGCTTGAGTCACACCTTTAGTCTAGGCTCAAACACTCTCCCACACCGTGGGAAAGTCACATTAGTGTGTAGCTTGAGCATGATCCAAGTTTGGGGAACACTGGACTCGCTTGAGGGACTGTGCCTCATGGGTCTAAGACTATTAAGTCTCTGTCAGAACGTTATCGAACAACTTTTTTGCTAAATGGTCTATAACTTAAAGTTTGTCTTACGGTTTTAGGTTGTCTTCTCCAAGCAAGCAAAAGTGAAGTTAATTGTAGCAAAATGGGCACATTTTATCAACAGCACAGACATGTATCTGAAGTCTCTTCTCTACACCAACACTCTCTGTGAATCTGTCAAGTACAAAGACAAAAGCTGTAATGGAAAAATAGAGATCAAATACTACATGGTTCCAGGATTCAACTCAACGGGTCCAGCATTGGTTAATGGAACAAGAACAGGAAATTTGTATCCGGGATACACGAGAGTAAATCATGCTAAGTTTGTAGCTAGCGACGTTCGAGCTCTAATTGGAACCAGCAATCTTATTTGGGATTATTTTTATACTACTTCAGGTGTGAGTTTTGGTTCTTATAATCCTGCCATTGTTTCTCAACTTCAAGAAGTTTTTGATGCAGATTGGAATTCACCTTATGTTGTACCTGTTGAACCATTGCTGTCAAAGCGTATCAATTCAAGCTGACGAGTTGAAGATTTTTTCAAAAACATCCGACGAAGTTGGAACGATATAGAAATAATTGTTTTGGTTAGTCGTTTTTACTCTCTGTAATTGAAAATAAACGAACGGAAAATGGTTAGAAGATAAGGATTTGAATTGGATTAGTTGAATAAAGTGATATATGCAATTTAAATCTGCTTATAATATGTTTATCGAAGAAGAAATAAAATTGATGAGTTTAATGTTATCAATACGACCAATCTACCACTCAATTCTGTCTAACAGCTTCAGATTCATTACTTCCTCTTTTGTGGTGGATCCCTGGTGGCAGTAGGTTTGGGGTTTGGATAGAAGTGTGTACTAGTGGGGAGTTTGAGCTTCCCTCTTGGATCTCTCTCTCTTTTTTTTCTTGGATCTCTCTCTTTATTACATACACAAACACGCACAGCTGAGGCAGAACCTCCGAAGATTGACTAAAACCTGGGTTTCATTCGGAAATCGACTGAACCTCCAAAGGTCGACTTAAACCCCCAGGGTTTCAGTCAGCTGAGAGAGAGATCAGACAAACTTCAGGCCAGCAGAGCAGCTTTGCTTAGCATCTTCTGCCGATTGTCAGCCTGTCCAGCTGCCCATTTCTCTCGGACTTCCCTGAAGAGTAGAACCTGAGGTTGGCCAGTTGAGTTTCTCAGGCTAGGTCAGATAAGACATTTAGCTTCTCAAGGGCTGCCTCAGGACTCAGGTAAGTGGGTCAGGTATTATTAGGAAACTGAACTGTCCTCCCACCTCCACGGCTCCACTAAGGCATAGTGAAACTCGGGTCAGGTAAGGGCTACACAGTTCGAAAGTCGTAATAAACAACCTTGATAATGAGAGCAAAAACAACTAATTTCACACCTATTAAGCCAAACAAAATTGAATAACCAAGCAAAAAAAACAAATTGCACTATCATAAACCACAATTGGGGCCTAAATAAATGGTCATTAAACTTTTCTGTTCTAACATCATCTCGTCAAAAAGACAATCAATATCAAAATTTCATACATTTTGGGAGTTCTTTGGTTCAAGAAAGATAAAATTAGGAAGAAAAAAAAGAAACTACTCGTACTACACTTCATTGAGATTTGACATACTCCCGGACAATGTTAAGACCTTCTGATTCCTCACCATAATCCTGCAATTTTGTCGAAATGGAATTCAATAAATAAGAAAAATCCAGATTTGAAGGAAAAATTGTGAGAAATCCAACATCTATTCCTTTTATTACCTTAACAACAACCATAGAGCAACCCACAACTTTCCTTGCCTTTCCTTCGGAATCAATCTTGCACAACTGTAAAATTTAAACAAGAAAATACGCCTTAAAGGGTCTGGGGACCTTCAGAGTCACTAGGCCCATAATATATGATGTTAATATATATATATATATATATATATATATATATATATATATATATATATAACACGGAATAACGAAACAAGAAAATTTTTTAAGAGGAAGGGATGAGGGAAAAGAGTTGGCAGATAGGAGTGAGTCCCCCAAACTCGCACAGGATTCTATCACAAGCACGATGCACCTTGTAAGCCCAAGTAGTTAGATTAAGGGCGAGTAGAAAACAACAAGACAAGTACAAAAGTGAACTACCCTACCACCTATGGTAGAGTAGGATGAGACCTAACCAAGGAATATAGAGGAAAAAAGGAACTGTTAAATATGTAAAGGACATCTTGTGCTTACCCCAGCCCATTCACCAAGAGTTTTAGCACTTGGAACAGAAATCAAGCTGACGTTGTGGTCAGCACAGAGAGCCTTGACCAATTTAACGTAGTCGACTTGGTTGCAATCTTCAGCCAGAACACATAGCTGTGCTGCATGCTTCTCAATAACTTTCGCACCTTGATGAAGCCCGCGGATAAGCCCATCATGGGCAAGGGACTTTTTCAGCACGAGTTGTAGTGCTGTCATTGTGTCCATTGGCTCCCCTAGAGCTGGAGCAGGTGTCTCTACAGCGGCAACAACTTCTTCACTGCAAATGCAATTGTGAGTGTGTGTGTGAGAGAGTGAGAGAGAGAGAGAGCTTCAAACATAAAAAAAAAATATATAAATGAATACTACTTAGTTAAATTGTACAAAAAGAAACCGAGAAATATATACATACCCCGACATGTTTTTAGTTTTGAAGTTTGAACTAGATCAAAATGGCTCTTTTCGCTGATAGAGGAAACAAAATAGAAGATCAGACAACAGACACGGTTCATACAAGTTACAAAATCAAGAATTGAAATACATCACTACATATCCAATTAGTATCCAATAAAGATAATAAGTAGCTGCTAAACTGAAGACACATGAAGCAATTAGACGATGCAAATCGACTAGAACATACAATAAAATTACCAAGCATAACCTCACTAGATAAACAAAGGGTATCACTATAATGTAATAACTACTCGACTACATGTAATACCGATCTGATTTTTCCACCGGATAAACTAAATTAAGAGTCATCAGATCAATTAGTGGGTGGTGTAGATTGCAGAATAAGTATATCAATGTGGGTTCTTCTTAAATAGGACTGATACTACAATAATACCAGTTTTGCAATAATTAAGTATGTTAAAATGTGGGTATGGAAGTTTGTTGAACTAATCATTTTTCTAATTTCTAAACTTTAAACTTAGCCATTAGAACCAATCAGAATAACAATTATAAGACCATACTTAAACTACAAGAAGTAAAATCATCAAACCTAATTCACACATCAAACACCACAGTTTATACCATCAGGAAACCCTAATTTTATATAACAAAAAGTAAGGTGAGGATGAAAGTAATGTCAAATGGAGGAACAGAACCTGCGTACAAGGTGGTAGAAAAAAATAATCAAAACATGTAATAAAAACCCTAGAAATAACCAATCTATACTGGTGCTGATAAACAATTGAAAGACAGGAAGGATCTGAAAAGTAGAAAGAGAAATGAGATAGGGAGGGAGCTAACCTTGCTGTTGAATCGCCGGAGAAACACAATATCTTCACTTTGAGAGTGCTAAGTGATTTTGTAGTCCCGAACCACCAAAACCCTATTTCTGAACATTTACTAGATTACCCCTGCTATTCCACGAAAATACGAATTTTATTTGAAAAATGAGTTGTTTATGTCGAAATAATTTCGTTCAATGCCTAAAAAACACTAGAATATCATTATGATTATTTAATAGGTTATTTCTTAAATAGTCCCCAACTTTATGACCAGTTTCTTGCCTAGCCTCCTACTTTATCAAAAATATTCAAATAATTTCGTTCAATGCCTAAAAAACACTAGAATATTAAGATGACCTCCTTTTTCAGTTACCGTTAACTAGTCATCACTCTTCTCTCCTCCATCTCATCACCTCTCTCTGCCACCTCATCTTCTCGCCACTTCATCGTCTCCGGCGAAGGTCGTCGACCGACCAATTTTTCGACCGGTGACCTTCAAACATCTAAAAAAAATTCACCGGCGAAGGTCGCCCTCCCTCTCTAAATTTTTTTTTCCACTCTCTAGATCTGGTTCATAGTCTAGAGAAAAAAGGAGAAAGAGAAAAAAAAAATTTAGAGAGAGAGGGAAAGAAAATATATATATATATATATATATATATATATTCTTTTTAAATGTGAATAAAAGTTTAATTATTTATCTAGCATCTTATTGATTCTAACAACATTCTTAGATGTAATAGGAATTTAAAAAAAAATTATAGCATTTTATTGATTTACAAAAATAATTATATACACAAAAAAATACTTCTGAGTTTTTAAAACAACTTAGGTTGTGTTTGATAGCAACAAGGAGAAAGAAAAACAAAATAAAGAAAAACTTACCCGGAGAAAAATTAACTCGGAGAAATATTTACTCTATAAATATTTTCATAATTTCCATTGTTTGTTTTACCATTGGAAAAAGAATTATTTTTTTATTTTTTATTGTTTGGTATTTTCAGGGAAAAAATCCTCTAACATAACATGGGATTTCATCTAATTTGTGTTAACTTTTAATTTAATATTTCATGTACATACTTATATAACATAATTTGAATTTCATTATAAGAAAGAACGGTAAGATTACATGTTCATGATATGAATGTCAATAATAGTTAGAATGATTACAAACATGACTAAACAAAACCAAACTATCAAGTAATTCATGTCCAAAAAATGTGTTTAGACAATGATGGAGAAGTCAACTTCCTAAGCAGACCCAAACCTTATTTCATACAATATAGAGAGAGAAAGAGGATATATAGACTAGAGAGAGAAATAAGGAAGAACGTTGTGCTCCTGTGGAGATAAGCTTCTTCATTCGGTTTGGTGCCACCCACAACAACTACTCCCAGAATGTCCTAAACCTCAAAAGCCACCATGTCAGCCACTCCCTCCACTCTCTAGTTTCACTCTCTAAACTGGTTTCTATCTAAAGAATGTATTCTTTTCTTGTGTATAAAACATTATCCGAGAAAACAAAATCAATTCTCTAAAGAATTTCAAGGTTTTCAAAATGTGATTAATGGTTGAATTCTTAGAGATGATGTCTCAACAATTGGCCGAGTTTAAATGAGGACTGAAGGACCACCGAAGGCTTAGATCTACCAAGGAAGAAAGGTTTTGGATTTTCTCTCTCTAAAACTTCTTCTGAAGTCGTTCTCTCTATTCCATTGTTGTTAATTTACCTTCTCTCTCTACAGTGTAACAGTGGGGAGAGAGATCGAGAAAATGACTGAAAGAGAGTGGGAGAAGCAGTGATAGAGAGAGAAAGAGTAAAGAGATATTTTCTCTTTACCCAACGGAGAAAATCTTTCTCATCTATCCACAGGGTAACAAATTCCTTGTATTTTGAGAAAAATAAGGAAAAACGGGTCACGTGACTTCCTACTTTTTTTCTCCTAAACGGCTAACGAAACGCAAGAAAAATACAAAATTTGGAGAAAATATTTCTATTTTCTCCGGAAAATCTCCTATCAAACACAACCTTAGGTGATGAATCGACGTAACAACAACATAATAATGTACCATATGTTTTCAGACTTACCTACATTATGTTAACCAAAATTTTAATATTTCTCGATCATTTCCTTGATTCTCCGGTATTACTTAAATTAGGAGAAAATATTTGAAACATTTTTCGAGAATTTTATTTATTCTTACTACACATAATGCTTGTACATTTTTATGAAGAGTTATTCAATCACTGAATGGATTTCAATGATGCAAATTCTTATGGTTGTTACCTTAAATGGAAAATAACTAAGCCAGATGCATGGGGTCCAATGTTCATCTACATCGATCAAGAGTTTGAGGGTGGGGTTTAAGCCTTCCGAGATGCTTTCGGCCATTACTCTATCAGTACGAAAGAAGCTAAAAATTTATAAAGAATGATCGATATAGGGTGACTGTTGACTGCAATGAAGATGGGTGTCCTTTCAATATTTTTTTCACATCTTATTGATTCTAACAACATAATATGCGTTGTTAAATTTTTTGCATAATTTTTCTTGTAGCATTTCTTTGATTTTTGCACAAATTTTGGTAACTTTACCTACATCTTCTAAACTCTAAAAAATCCATCATATTTTTACAAACATAAATAAGTTGGATTTAATTACAGTAGAAGTATATAGATTTCTCGCAAAGTTTTATAGTCTTATTCTTTTAAATCGTTGCTTTCGTATCATTCAATGTTTATTTGTTATGTAAATGCACATGTTACCCGATCATGAAACAAATGTTAGTGAACAAAATTCTACGGTCTTTTATATGAAATGTGGAATACTAAGAAAGAGTCATTTGGTCTAATCTTCACCCATGTAGGCCAAATATTATACGGATATACTCAAAGATAATAAAAAAACATTGTCGACATCGTTGTGGTATTTCTAGCATTTCTGTGATATCTTCTAGCATTTTCCATTAATTCTCAACATTTTTAAAGTATTTCAAAATATTTGAACTAAAACGTAAAGTAATTAAAGTTAAGAGAAATCCATTACAACATAATCCATTACAAAAACTAATAACTTAAAGATTTTTTGCCATTTATCTTTCAATTCATCCAGTAACAACCAAGTTAATTCAAACCTCTTCTTTTGCGGTTGTATTGTTAAATATTTGGCTACTATCCCGTGTGAAAAATGCTTATAGTTGTATTCAACCAAAGCTTCATCCACTTGCAAAGTCACATACGTACAACCACAACCTCGTCTGTAAATTTGTAAAATTTGTTAGTGTTCAAACAAGTGCTTGCAATTCATGGAATGATAAAATATAAAAACGTAAAAAGAATCAAAATGTAAAACTTTACGAAAAATCTGTACAATTCTATTGCCGATAAAGTCACTTTGAGAGTAACGCTATTATGTTTGTAAAATATGTTATTTTTTGCCAAGGTTTAGAAAATGTTGGTTGAATTTCCAAAATTTATGCAAAATCAAAGAAGTGGTACAAGAAATTTGAGGGTGTTGCGGGCGGAAATACAAACTGGCTCATTCAAAATTAAAAAACGTAAATGATTTTCTTGGTAAATCAGAAAATTATAAAACGTAAATATGTTGTTAGAATCAAAAAAATGCTATGAGAATATACAAAAAGTTTGCAAAATATATAATAACATTTCATGTAATTTTTTGGAGAAAACAAGATCATAGGAGAGAAACAGTGAGATAAGATCTGAAAGATTTTTTTTAAGAAAAATATTGATATCCTAGCTTTAAGAACAAGAACAACAAAATCATGCATGGTGCAACAATCTATCTTTGAAGAAAAAAACGAGAATATGGAAAAAGAAGAAATTTAATCTATTGAGCATCATGTTCTTCTAGGTTTTCTCCAGGTGAATATTAAAAAACTTAGATGGGGTTTCTCTGCGATTTCTCTTGTTTTCTCTCGGTGAACTAAAGAAGAAAGAATTGTGATCGATTTTCTTTTGGTCAAAAGATTAGGGAAACATTCATTTAAATTGAAAAGAAAACTTTTTGTAGAGATGGAAACTTCTTATTTAGGAATTATTTTCTTAAAACTGAAAAGATTATCAGTATCTTCTAATATGAGTAATTTTATTAAACCTGGGATATGTTAGGTAGTAGTAGAGAAAGAGATATACATGTAAATTACTCCTAATGAAGTTATTTTCTATTTAATATTATCTTTGGACTCTAAACCTATTGACCCTGTGATTTTGGACCTAAAACCTATCCTCCCTAAAATATAAATTAATAAAATGAGAGATAAAAAAGGATATAAAAGTAATACGAAGACAAAGAAATAACTCAAAAGATGGAACATTGATTAAAAAATGATGTCAAACGCAAATTAGAAAAAAGCTGAAAGAAAACTTATTAGAAAATATAGGCAAGAAAAAGAAATAGAGGGCAAAAAAGTAACCAA
>BEHA01002068.1:1063252-1158090 GCA_002897215.1 Eschscholzia californica subsp. californica | reverse complement strand
GGGGGAGGGGGGGGGATAGGGGCAACTGCAAGACACTTTGACAAGTTAGTTTGAAGAGCAAGTGTGAAGATAAGAGATTAAGAATTCAAGAATCGATCCTTGAAATAAGATTTATCATGTAGTATTTATAGCGCTGCCTTGTCTTGATCGACCAACTAAGGCTTAGTGGCGCTTGAGCTCCCTATGATGGTAGTCACGTGTTTGTGTCTAAGGCGTGGGGGGAAAACCTACGTGATATGAATATGGTGTTAGTAACTGTTTTATCCGACGTGTTTATCTTTGTGCGCCTACAACTACTTAGGTGAGGTCGAGCTTTGAGGTAAGCCTGTCAATGGATAATCGAATATTCCACATTCGATCCGTATTCAATTTTTTTTTTTAAATATGAAATTTCGGATATCAGGGTCGGATTCGGATATTGATGTATAATATCCATCGGATTATCGTGTATCAGATACCAGATAGCTTATCGGATATCGGATACAGATATGCCTATGTCCGATCCAATAAGCTACTATTTACAACCCTACTTTGAGGTCCCGAGGTCGTCGTTTCCCGATTTCTCAACTCTATTTCTGAAGATGATCTTAGGAGTGGGATAGCTCGAATTCACCTTGTTCTGTGCCCCTCAACAGACATGAGATTAACTGCCGAGGAGACGCGTGACTGACCTCTCTCCCGTCTTTTGGGTAAGGCTTGTGGTAGAGTCTAACTCAGATTTACCCCTCTGTCAGCTGTATCGAAGGCTTATTATCTTGTGGTTAGCTCATATTACTTACGTCGACACACTAACTTCTTGAATCACCGACGTTGTCCAATATGAAGATGTATCGAAGGATTATTTTGAAGCCTTTGACTAACATTGGTCTGACTTATATGATATGAGTAAGTATTTGGGAGATAAATTGCTGAGCAAGCAGGTTGCCCCGCTTTCCGTTCTATGAGATTTTCTAGCCGAGCTTCATAGTCGGGCTTCAAGGCTTACATGGCAGAACTATCATATTTCTAAGACAAAAAGAAACTAGAGAAATCTAACAAGGACTCACATTGTGAATGGTGGCCAACAACCCTTGGTTGGAGTGGTAAGAGGTATAATCTTCCACCTAGAGATCAAGGGTTCGAGGCACACGCTGAACAATTCAAAAAAAAAAAAAAACATTGTGAATGGTGTACAAGAACAATAAATCGAAAACACGAACAGATAACCAAACAAAGCTCAATGCTTTTTAATTTTTTTATTGATTCAGTTTCACTTTTTAATAAGTATTCTGACCATTCTTAATACTCAGACCATATAACACACCTGAAAATTTCTCAATTGATCCCTGAAACAAAGGGTACTCTTTTAGTTTCTTGAAAGTACAAGCAGTGAGTAAACTATCAGAACCCGCTTGATGGCAAACTCCAATCCTTTCTACTTCTAGTAGCTCAGCAAGCTTGTTCAAACCACCATGAATATTGAGGTACTTCATCATATGCTTGATATCATAAACTACTGGAAAAAACGTCTTAATCAGATCGAAAAAACCAGCTTGGGTATCTGGGAGAGTCTTACCAGTGAGAAGTTTCAACAGGTACCCAAAATCATATACACTGTGAAATGTTATCCATTGAACATTATCATTCAATACAACCCCGGATGACATCAAAAGCTCACCGAGTCGAAAAACATCAACTCCTTCCTCCTTGTTCTTCTTGAAATCAATCCCACTTTGTTTCAACAATTCAATTGAGTCATGAGCGAAAACATCATCTTCGATGTTGAATTCGCGAAAATTGAATTGCCATACACAATGCTTATTGGTTCCACAAGTAGGAAGGTTCCCTTTTTCATCAGACAAAGTAAGCCCCAGTTGAATCAGCTTCAACATATCAACATTTGCTTTTAGGGTTTGATAATGAAGCTCAGATGTTTTGTTGAAAGTTCCAAGACAACGAATAACAACACCTGGAAACTCAGTATCCATTGAAACATAAGGGAATTTATCCACGACTTTTTGTATGTACTTGAATTCATTTTCAAGATTACCACTCCAAACATTTATGATTTCAATCTGAGACATCTTCTAATAAAAAGATTAGCTCTCTAAATCAGAGAGAGAAAGAAGACATTTTTAAAACTAAACAGAGAGATGTGAGAGACTAATTATGTTCAAATATACATATATATAGATAATTAAGATTATCAAAATGGATTTACAAAATAAAAATTTTGGCTATAGATTTAAATATTTTATGGGTTTACCTAACATGCCTCAAATAAGACATAATTTTTTTTGTTGTTGTGGAAATAAGACATAATTACTTTGCCTTTTAATTTTATATCTTGAAATTGGTACACATCAATGAGACAAAGTTGATCTTTAACATTTAAAAAACGAAATGATTTGTTACTTAAAATCTGCTCTGATGGCATATGATTAAAGGACCTTGAAGACACAATTTTCTTCTTTTTAAGTTTGACATTTTGGATCGGTACAATCAGTAAGGAAAATTTAAACTTGGATTTACAGAAAGTAAATTTTTTTTATGGCTTATCATAAGCAGAAGCGAATTTATGTAGGGTCTAGAGAGGTCTATAACGCCCCCCTCAACTTCCCTAAATAAGTATGTGATACATCTATATAATAAAATATAAGGAAAAAAAAATGTTGATCGGGACAAACATCCCTTTTTAATAAAGGATATTGTCTAGAAACCTTTACCAAAATTGAAAATATAGTCTTTCTTAGAAATAAAATAACCTATTTAAAGAAAAAAAAAATAACCGTGTCCTTAGAAATAAAATAACTAATTTAAGAAAAAAGGAAATAAAAGAAATTGCAAGAGTTAAAAAAAGAAATTCAAATCTCTCTCTCTCAATAAAATAAATTTAAGAGAAAAGAAACAAAAGAAAATAAATAATAAGTAGAATACCAAAAAACTAGGGTATCCAGAATATAACAATAATAAAAATAGAAAGTTTCGAGAGAACGCTTAGAGCAATACTATGGGGCGCCTATAAAAGCACTGGATTAAAATTTCGTCACATTTGATTGATACAACTGTTCGTGCGCTAGGGCAAGTGATATACCCTAATAATTAAAAAAATTAACAAAAGGTTTTACCGCTTAAGTTAATGTGAGTTGGGATTCTAAACAATAGTTTTTGTTGGCTCAACGGGTAATGTGTTGGACGTATGACAACAAATACATAACCGTGTGCGATAAATACATAATTTGGCTATCCGCTTATTGGTTGGTTCTGACTTTTGCTGTGATAAAAACATAATGGGTCATTTCCTAAATGACTCCCTAGTTTGTGACCAGCTTCCCGCTAACCCCCCCAATTTATTGTAAATACCCAGATGATTTCCTTTTTGCCGTTACCGTCCATAGATCGTCAAAGTCAGATTTTTTTCTTCTAAAGTTACCCTTGTTTTGAGTTTTTCGCATCAACTATCTCTCTTTCTCTAAAAACTCCCTCTCATAATTTCTTTCTCAAATCATCATCCTTTTCTTCCTGAACAAACTTATGTTGTTCTTGCTAGTTCTAGTGATTTATCAAGAAAATATTTTTTCTCCCATTTTTTGATTTTATTTTTCATTTGGGAAAGAGATGAATCAGTGGACAATATAGATAGAGAAATTGAAAAATAAAATTTTTCTTTCTGAAATTTGAATTTTCTCCAAATCTGAATAAATTTTCTTCCATCTTTTGATTTTATTTTGATTTGGAAAGAGATAGATCAGTGGACAAGATTGAGAGAGAAAATGGAAAGTAAAATATTTCATTCTAAAATTTGGATTTTTTCCAAATCTGATTGGATTTTCTTCCATCTTTTGATTTCATTTTTCATTTGGAAAGGGATGTATCAGTGTACAAGATAGAATGAGAAATTAGGAAAGTAAATATCTTCTTTCATAAGATTTTCTCCCATATTTTGATTTTATTTTTCAGGTGGAAATAGATGAATTAGTGGACAAGATAACGAGAGAAATTTAGAAAGTAAAAAATATTTCTTTCTAAATTTGGATTTTCTCCAAATCTGATTGGATTTGTTCTTCTTGAATTTGGAAACTTTGGAATGGAAATTTTTCGATCTTTATTTACAAGAGAGAAATCTTGTTTTCTTCAATGAGTATTTTTCTTTAGGGCTTCGTCTTCTTCAATGAGTGTTTTGCTTCCGGGCTTCATCTTCAAGAAATCTGGTCTTTATTTGCTGAAGAGGCGGGGAGAAAGCTTCGTCTTCAACTAGATCTGATTCCCACCCACCATTAATGATGAAGATGAAGCAAGAACTTGTTTTTCTTCTGGGTTTGTGATCTGATATTAGGGTTTGATGATGGATCTGAAATTGCTAAGGATTGCATATCAGATATCATGGTTTCTTGTTCTTCTTATGCTTCCAATTCCATGACTGATCGATCAAAATAATTTGAGCTAATAAGTACCTTAATTTCTTCTATTGAGTTCTTGTTTAGATCAGTAAAGCTTTCATGACTGAACTCTTCTGCTTTGTGTATCTAGATTTGAGAACGATATGAAAAGAGAGAGAAAGAAAGTTGATGTTAAAGATTTAAAAAACTGTAACTTTGGAAGAAAAAAATCCGAACTAACGATCAATGGATGGTAACGGCAAAAAGTGGGCCATCTGTGTATTTTCGATATACTAGGGGGCTACGCGGGAAGCTGGTCATAAACTAAAGGGCCATTTGGGAAATAACCCAAACATAGTTTGGTTATTGGGTGATTGGTTACAGCTATTGCTGGGACTCGAGATGGATTCACGGTCAAGAGTTCAAATCGTCTAACTCTCTTTTTATTTTAATTTTAAGTTTTTTATATTTGGTCGAATTCTCTTAACAACTTTTAGGATTCAATTGTATTTCCAACTTTAGAAAGACTGTTTCACAAATATTTTTCGCCAATCCTCAAATTTCATTATTTCTTTGTTCCCAATATTTTTTCTATAAATCCATAACTGCTTTCTAGAAAGTTCTAAAATCCTAGAATAACCCACATTTTTATTCTATTCAATTATTTTTTAGCTCTTTCTCTCAATACAGAAGTGTTAAATTCACGATTATGTGATAACCAGAGTTAGACATTGAAATAGTGACACGATAATATAACGTAGTTCGGTCGGATAATGACGACCTACATCCACGGAGAAATAATTATTTCATTGATAATCACCACAACTCGTGGGTTTGATTGGTTACATTGGTTACACATAACTCGGTTATATATTTCTTACAACCCTTTCCTGTGTATAGAGAAATTACAGTTGAGGGTTTCCTAGCTTATCCTAACTAAACTAGAAAAAAATATAATCTTTAACTGAAGATAATTACAAGAGATCCAAAATACATGAAACTAAATATTTCTGGGTCTTCATATATCTTGGACTCTTCTTGATCGTCGAAACCCACGAGTTGTGGTGATTATTAATGAAACAATTATTTCTCCGTAGATGTAGGTCGTGATTATCCGACCGAACCACGTTATATTATCGTATCATTATTTCAATGTCTATTTCCGATTATCACATAGTCGTGAATTTAAAAAGAAGTACCTATCAAAATTAAGAGACTTCAAAAACTAAATCACCAACAATTCAATCTTATAATATTCTTCATTCTTCAAAATTGGTATAGTCTTACGAGGTTAGTGTATATTGTTGATGTCGAAAAATGGCTTTCCGGTTATCAGTCAGAGAATTGAGACCTTGATGTTAGCTCGTCCGATTGATTGGTACGTCGTCTGGATGAACGATACTCCTTCCTTCGATTCCCGCTTCTTGCTCCTAAAAACCTGGGGGAAACCTGTAAAGAGTTCGAAAACCTCAAACCTGGGGAGAAAACCTGCAAAGAGTTCGGAAACCTCAAACCCGGGGAAAAAACCTGCAACGAGTTCGGGAACCGCTCTGACGCCCAAGACAGTCAGATTGTCCTTTACAGTTAAAATATTAAGTATTGAGTGATCATTGTGGAACGCAATGGTCTTACCTTGGTGAAGGTGATGTGGTGCCCTTTTATATGTTGATTAGGGCCGACTGTGATAAACGGTATAGATGAAGTGGTTTTGATCCACCGTCCGGGATTAAGATTATTGTTCGTAGTTAGGGGTTCCTTTTGAGTTTATATCGTATCTAAGATACGCAGAAGATCCTCTGTTCAAGGTTACTTCGTAGATATCCTGCTGAGTTGATAGATTTTTGAGGGGATGTTTCCTCCGTTGAGACTCATGAAGCCCAAGTTAATAAACACATAAGATCCTTAGCCGACTGAGATCTTTAAGAAAGTTCTAAATTAAGTCGGTAAGCGTGCGGCACAATTCTTCCTTTCCATGTTCAGGGTGTAAGGCGTCGCCCTAGCTTACGTGGACCCCCTATATTTCTTGAGAATCCCAAGGCAGACCTGGTTGTTTTTTACGCAGGACAGGGTTGGAGCTCCTTAGAAGATTTGGTCGACCTCCCGATTTTGGGCTTAGGCGGCGGATCTTTATGGGCCTAGCGGTCCTGTTACCTTGAGACAGGTTGACCCGTTCGACTTCTGGTCTTTTCTTGACTTCTTGACGTCAGTCAATAGTTGACCATTTTGTGTATCATCATAAAAGTTTTTATTTTTTTACTTTATGTTGTAACTTTTGGAATGAACGTAGTAATATTTTAGACCCCTTGAAAATAAGTTTTGGATACGCCACTAATCGATCATAAGACACACATGATATACATGCCCATATTTAGTTAAGGCACTGTTTTATTTTGCTGAATTTGTATATATATATATATATATATATATATATATACATAATGAGGTTGGCAGGGTTGTGGATAAGAATTTGGAAGCCTAGTGCCAAATTTTAGTTGGGGCCCTTCTATAATCAAAAGCAAAAATGTAACACAAAATGTCAAACAAATTCAAAATAAATTGACCTTTAACAGATATACAATTGTTTATTTATTTTTAAAAGCATTGTAAGCGACAATTTTCACTTGAACAACTAATCCAATAAGTCTTTCCTGCAATACATTAGAACTCGTAAAGTTAAACTTTTTCTCTTTAGATTTTTTGAAGTGAGATCACCAGTTAAACCTTCGTAATAAATATTGTCTAATTCACTTTTAATGTTGAACAACTAATCTAATGAGTCTTTCCTGCAATACGTTAGAACTCATAAAGTTTTTGAATTACCTGAAGGATCAAAGATTGAAGGATAAATCAGTGGAGAAGTAGAGGGATAGTGAAATGAGATTGACAAACACAATACAGTAGCATAAATTGAAAATTTGAGAGAAGAAAATTGAAGTTCTTTATAGGTTAAACCCTAACCTCTTGTCATGTGTAGTTAGAAATTTAGCCTAGGGAGAGAAAACCGAGAGAAAATAATAGAAAGTAAAAGGGAGATTTCTTTTTCGGACCCCCTTTCGTATAATTGATTTTTTGTTTGGACTCCCTTTTTTCCATTGCTGCACTTTGGACTCCCTTTTAGAAAAATAATTAAATATAACAGTTCAAAAACACATGACAGAGAAAAATACGATTTTACCCTAACCAGAGGAAAAAAAATACTAATTTACCCTCTACTTACCTAACCCAAGTCAATTAGTTACCCACGAACTAACGAGCAGACCCGGTAGTTTGTAAACATCAACCGAGCTTCTTCTTTTCCTCCTTATAATTGGGAGTTTTATTGCTGCAACGATTGGGAGATTGGGTGTGAGTTACGATTGAGAGCTTCTTCTTCTTCTTTCATTTACATTTCAGTGATAACTTTATTAACATTTTTGATGTCTCAATCGAACCAGGTAACAAAAAATCTTGCCCTAACATGATGGGTAGAGCAAGATCCAAGAAGTTGTAACTTTATTAACATTTCGTTCGCTTAACGTGTAAACGAATAAGGGTTTCGAAAATTTAGGGATTCTGAAAAATTAGGGTTTATGAAAATTAGGGGTTTTTTGAAATTAGATTTTGTTTGGAGTTTTTAAAATGGAAGGTTTAGATTTTGTTATTTTTCTATTGATTGGAGGTATTGTGTATCTGCAAGTCTTTTGTATCTGTCTTTTCCTCTACTTCGACGAAAGGTTCCTATATGGACTGAGTATTCGAGTTTAGTTTTCTCACACTTGCTCAATCAAGTGGAAGAATAAATGTTTTGATAAAATGACATATTTCAATCTTCCATATACCACTTAAGTGAAGCATCCATCCTAGTGATAGGTGAAGTTAGATTGTCTCCATTATAGGAGTCGTATGAATGACTATGGTGTCAATTGAACAATGAGTTTTTGTAGTTTTTAAACATGTGAGTTTTTATAGTTTTATTGCCATGGTCTCATGGTGTTAATTGAACAATTCATTTCACTAAGATGATGATGATTATGGTGTTGTTTGAGGTTCATGTTTATGTAATTTTTCTGATTAATTATAAACGATGTTGATGAATATGGTGTTTACTCAAAGTTCTTCCCAACCACCACCATCTACTCAAAGTTTATGTGAGTGTATTAAGTATCCAAGAGGTTGTTTTTTGTTTAATGAATTATTAGTTTTACATATTTTTTTATTATTAGGATGAATAGATGGGGCAAGTGGATGAGGATGAAGATGTAAATGATCAAATTAAAGTTGATGAAGAATCAGATGAAGGTGAAGAGGATGCAACTAATGTAACTGGAAATGAAGTTGTTATCGATGAAGAAGAAAAGGGATATGACTAGTTTGAGAATGCCACAAGGGAACTGTAGGAAGTAGACATTGGGAGGGAGTTTGAAACTGAAAGTGTTGTTAAAGTGGAGAGTTTTGAAGCAGGTATGTTGTTTGAGAATACTACACATTCGAGACAGTGTATTATGCCATCTACAATAAGATTTTGTTGGATTGGAAGAAAAATAAGACGTTTAAGCTTATTAAATGGTGCAAAGGGAAGATTAGAGAAGTGAAGGGAAAAGAGAGTGTGTTTTCTGAACAGAAACTTTATGGTAGAGTAATCGACTCTAGGACAAACCCCATGAACAAGGTTATGAAAGTGAGGTCTTGCCACAATGTGCATACTGTGGGGTTATGGTGTCTCCTAGTGTTGTTAGCGGAATCTCATACATCTATATGTTTAACACTAGGTTTCAGGATCATATGCAAGAACTAAAGATGAACTAGAATGGGAAGAAGAATACCTTCTTCTTCATTAGATAGATCCACTACAAAAAAATAGGTCCATTAGGGACGGTAAAAAACTGTCCCAAAAATGTGAAAACCGTCCCCAATAGATTATTTGGGACAGTTTGTGTCTGTCCCAGAAAGTGGCGTCCCAAATAGTATTTGGGACAGTTATAGGGACAGATAGTCTCTGTCCCGATACTCTTTTTGGGACGGTTCGTATCTGTCCCAATATCAACAATTATAAGGGACAGAAATTAATTGTCCCTATTAGTTTGGCGGGAATTTCCATTGTTGGCATTTGGGACAATTATTATCTGTCCCTAAAAAATTTGGGGAAAATTTATCTAGTATATTAATATGCACCCCTATAAATTTGGCGGGAATCTTTTGTAGCTTACAATTGAGACGTACAAGAACTTCCTGTGAGATTGATATTTCTAAATAGAAAATTTCTGTAATCAAATTTATTGCACGCTTCCACTTAAAACAAGTTCATCCATCGATATCAAAATATTTTGTTCACACGAAAAGATAATGTATTTAGTAGCTAATGTTAACCTTAATTTACTAGAGTATTTAACAAAATTAACAAAAAAAAAACATCCAATGTGTATGATACTAAACCGGTCGGACATGGCAAATCGTATTTGTCACCAACAAGAAACTTGCACACTCTAACATTTGCATATCCATCAATCTCATTGAACCACTACTCAGACATGATTGAAACTCTCCACCCAGTAGCATCGTAGACAACCTGCAAAACCTCAAGCATCAATAGGTGTCTTGTAATAAAAAATCGAAAAAAGCTATAATGCAAGTAACAAGGCATGTGAAGTTATACAATAAGAAAAAAAATAACCAGCAAAGAGAACGACAAAAAGACGCACAACGAGAGGCTTGGGCTGCTGCAATGCAACCGCAGCTACAGCCCCTTGGATGTTTATTTTGCAAAGCAAAGGTCAATTAACTTTGATAATGCTAGAACATTAGAATATCTGCTACACTTGTTGTTACTTAGCACAAAATACTCTGGGGAGATCAAAGTATCGCCCAGTACTCCTGTTGAGTGAAAATTAACATTGGGCTAGAAAATTTATCTCTAAGTGTAAGCATAAGTTCACTGGATTTGATTGCTCTAAGAGCTGACAAGTCGAGTGTTAGAACAAATTTTCCTCCGTAGGATTCTGCTACAATATATAGAGGGCTCTTCTGAAGAGACTCATTTTTGTTGAAGAGCTCTTCCGACAATGTAGTTAGATCAATAACTGCTTCTTCATCTGTTATTACTAAATCTTTAGGGTCATCAACATAACTAAATCCTGTGCCGACTGGGTTATCCTAAAAGTACAAAGAGAAAACCAAAAGAGATGACATCATAAAGAACATCTTCAACTAAAAGACTTGCATATTGATAAAACAAAGACCTATATGCTGATTAATCCATCTTTATTCATACAAGTCAAGTATCAAAAGATTACCACAAGAATAATGTACAGTTTCAGTTTTATATAGTCGATCGAAGAGTTTTTGGTTGCATATTCGTATTTGTAATAGATTATTCTGATATTGTTAACTAATAATATGATTACAACTAAACAAATTAAGAGGGCATAGTCTGCTCAATAAATGTAAAAGAAAGCGCAGTCTAGAATCATATTAAGAAAAAATAATTAATCGATTTCAATTAAGTAAACTTTGAAAACCATTTATATAAAACAACATAGCAGAACGGATTAGACAACAACTCAAGGAGGACAACTATAGAGATGCAACAGATTCTTGGGGTGAACTCGAAGAAATGATTATGTCAAAGAGCAACTCAGTGGTAACATGTTTCTCTAATACACTGAAAAATAGACATCCTAGTCTGTGAATTTCTTTGCATCTGATTCAGACCTTTTCTTCTTCTTTTCTCTTTTCTTCTCAATGAAGGACTTATATAATTTTCTGTTGGATTACTTAGATAACAAAGATGACTCACTCGACTACCATAAAATATGATCATAAAGGAAGGGTTGTATCGAAAGATTACATTACAAATATCTAAACTTTGCTAATACTGACATTAATAAGGGAATAGCAAATTCACTCAAACAACATCGATAACAAACTTCTATAGATAAAATCAGAATCAGATATATTCATATCAAACAGGAAATACATTTCAAAGAGAAACATAAATCAATTTACCACAAAGACAAAGAATGAAACACAACCACCATAATACCGTATTCAAATAAAAATTGTAACAAGTTATACTTATTTCAACAGAAGGAATACTCTCAATCTCCTCAGGCTTACAGTTCTTTGAGGTGTTTATTTGGGCACAACCTTTATAGTACTAAAATTTTTTATCAGGTTCACGAAATTCGATAGGAGCACGAAGTATGGATTGGGGTACAAGGACTAGATTTAACAAGGTTGTCCTAATTTTTAACAAGAATCATCCACTTATATATAATTCATAGAGGAATTTTTTGCTTACCTTTGATGGAAATAAATGGGGCCATAACGGACCTACCTGGTTTCGAGGGTAATCTAGAAAGCGGAGACAAAATTTGGTTTTAACTTCACAGTATTACCACCAATGGCTCTTTATCTGGTAGGTTGGATCAAGATTGGTGGGTTTTTCTTGAAATCACAAAACCGAAATGAATCAAAATGGAAGACTGCTATAGGTACATATGATATCGGCTTACATTATGATGATGAACAAGCTCAGGCTTCAGTTGCTTGGAAGCGTTCCACATCGCCTTCGTATCGGCACTAGCCCAAATAACATACTGATCACATGCTTTTTCATCAGTCAGCCTACCAACCAGGCAATAAACTGTTTATACTTATAAAGATTCCGATTTCTGAGTAGAATGAACCGGCTGGATTAGAAGTAACGAGAGAACCTTTTTTTTTGTCAACCGCAAAAAAGATAGACTACTTATTAACAAACCAAAAAATTCACTTTACACAGAAAGAAACAAAAGATGTGGTATGTCTTTTAACTAAACAAAGTAAGAAGTAATTGTTACCAAAATTTGGTGAAACAATAGCTACAAACCTTTAAAAGATCTATGTCGATCCAATAAGTTCCTACCAAATAACTCAATAAATCTTAATATTCTAACTAGAACAAAGCAAACATATTGTCTATATCAGGATTCATGATAGATAATACAATTTTCGATCATTTGCCACCTCAGAAATCAAAATAGAGGAGTCTTCAATAGAAGAGTTGTACAGTTATGGCTGATTCATCCTCCTAGAAAATCATATGAAACCAGTTGGATGAGTGAGAGTAACGCCAAAGAGAAACAAAACATTACCTTCAAATAACAAAAACATCAAGAAAAAGATGAGAAGATTTAACCCAGCTTCATATGGTTTTGTTTTTTAAGGAGCCCATTCGTCTGGAACATTGAAAACTTATAAAAGTCATCTAACAAGTTGAACACAAATATTTAAGGATAAATAGACATCAACAGATGACCAAACACAAAAGGAAAGTTTCTTTGAGTCAAATGATCAAACATGTGAAGAGCAAAAACTATAAAGAGAGAAAGTGTGACAAAAACATCTATTTTTTTATGGTAGATGATTAAGAAAATCCAAAATAGAAAAGTAATAATGAAATTGAATCCAAACTAAATCATCACCTTTCGAGAGATAAGCTTCAATTAGATGGAAAATGGTCGATTTCCTTGCAGCCGGTATATGTGATTCCCCTCTGGTTTTGAAGAGAGATAAAATGAGTTAAATGATTTGTGATTCAAGTTCTTCTAACTATAATTCATAGAATTACTTGAGTTTCTGTTTCTGTTAATGATATTTAGAGAAATAAGTATTTGAATCCATGAATATTAATGAAAGTAATCTGTTACATGTGGTTCCACTAGTGTAGTTGAAGAAGAAGAAACACCAGCAAATAGAGGAGTTTTTGTTGGAGAGAAAACCAAGAAGAAGCAGCAGCAACAGGTGACTTTTGGAGCGAAAACAGAAGAGGATTTGCGCGAGGAAGAAGATAAAATAGGGGAGAGGAAAAAGGCTAACTTTTTAGGGCAATTTTTTCGGTTACATCCATCCCGCCCACGAACTCAGTTCAGTTCAGGCGGCAAGTTCAAATTTGGCGTTTTTTATTGCCAATTCTTTTTCGTAGTAGGCAAAATATTAATTTGTCCCTGTTTTATATATCTTTGTCCCTATAATAAATTGATTAGGGACAAACAGTCATAAATTGTCCCTATTTTCGATATGTTGGGGACAGACACAATAATGTGTGTCCCTACTAGGCCTTTTTTTTTGTAGTGATCGAGAGCTTTTTCTCTCTCTTAGTGGTGGATTTTAGTATTTCTTTTATGTTCTCTAAATTGGTCCTTATATCGAAACTCTATAATAAGAGTCCAATTCAAACTAGGATTCAATATGGACCACAAAAAAATACCCTGAAATACCCTTTTCAGGGTAATTAGGGTTTCCCATAAGGATAGCCGACCAGAGTAAACCCATTAATAGGCATGGCCTGGCCGACCCAAACACCCTAACCGAACATCACATGGCCGATCCATTGCTCTTGGTCGACCATCACATGGCCGAACCCCTTTGAGCCTATCCGGGCCTCCCTTTTCGGGCCCGACTCCATCTATCCTTTTAGGCCTTTCCGACTGGATCTAATCCATACATTTCCAAGCTCCCACTAGTCAATTATCTCTGTTCAAATCACCACTCTTTGGTGTAACCCGTTGTAGGATCCGGTCAATGTTAGATGCGGATCACTTCGGTGATCCGTCGATCGAAAGCGGCTTCTAGCTAAGCATTACGATCCCTAATTCGAGCGGACTAGATGATCTTCCGTATAAGGTCACGACTATCCTATAAGCCAAATTGTACGCATTGCCATATTGGTTGAAGGACACTCCTTCGGAAGGACATTCCTTTAGACTGAAAAGACACATCCTTCGCCTCGAAGTCCAAAACCCTTTTGCTGACTCGCTGAGAATAACCATTTAGACGTGTATACCTCTTCATAGGTCTACTCGTATTGTCCCGAGGTAAAAGATAGCACTCTGCGAAGGCAGCCCCACCATCGACGAACAAGGGATCAACAGGTTTCTTAATCTGGGTAGGCTTATACTCAAAATTCTTTCAGGTATTATTACGTATTTTATCAAGTATGCGTTACAGTGAACTCTAACATAACCATTCATGACGTAAAATGTAAATAAGTAAGTAAATGCGCGCAAGGAAATAAATCAAGTAGTTTAGATCCTAGTATGACCCCTAAAAGATCTAATCTTCTTAGGTTACTTTTTGTTTCGCCTTTGGTTCGTGTGGATTAACATCTTTGAACCACCATTGAATGCTCCCGCTTGAACCATGATCTCATCATTCGGTTCTTCAATGGATTCTTTAGACCCTATACTCTAAGTATTTCATCGGGCACACACACTTGTGTTAAAAAAACAAGAGTAAAAAACTTCTATGACCCTACTATTCAACGCATTCACATTCATACATACACAATAATACGTCATTCATAATATGATAAAGTATGTATGAGATCGATCTCTAAGGTCGAATCTAGGTTTTCTATGATCTAGATAGTTATTCGAGAGAATCTATTGACATCTATATGCCAAACAGGCTTTTAAGTCTATTGGACTAATGCCACGTTTTGGTTTTTTCCTTAATGATTTCTAAAATCGATTTTAGGAAAAACTCCGCTTAGGCCCTTGGATGGAGAGGGTCAATGTCGGAAAAACTTATGCGTGGATCGGAGAGAAAAATCGAAAAAACTCCCACTCGGGTCAAAGCCCAAAAGAGCCCTAGTCAAACTCAAAAGGACCCAAGTCAAACCTTGGTCCAAGTCCATGGACTAGTCTCAGGCAAGCCCAAGACGTGTCACATCATGGCCAGATCATAGGCCGGACCTAAGGACAAAGGACAACACCCAAACGTGCTAAGTCCCTTGGTCCAGATGCGTCCCAACCCATGTTGGACGCGTCTGACCAAAGACTGGTCCTGGGCCATCTCAGGCATGAAGTCTGAGATGCCTAGGGACGTGCCAGATGCCTCTGGACTATCGGCGCAAGCGTATGCCGATGCATTGGGACGTGCGAAACGCGTCCTAGATGTGTCTGGGTTCGGGACGGGCACATAAGCCATTTCAGGTTTTAAGACTGAGATGCCTTAGTGTGTTCCAGACGCGTCTAGGACGCGTCTGGACTATCGGATGGACATAGGCCATATCGGACTCTAAGTCTGAGACGCCTCTGAACACTCCAGACGCGTCCTAGACGCATCTAAACGCTCCAGACGCGTCTGAACGCTCTAGACGCGCCCTAGACAAATTTGGACGCTCCAGACGCGTCTGGACTAGTGTCCAGTGTCTCGGTCGAAGACCGAGACCTGCTGGGAACCCCAAACGCAACCTAGACGCGTTTGGGATGTCCGAGACGTACTAGATTGGACTTTCTAGTCCGACTAGGACTGGGATGTCTGAGACCTTAACGTCTCGGACTCCTAATCCTATTCGGACTAGGAATCACAGTCAAGTTCGGACTGGGATATCCCAGTTCCGATATTCCCGAGTCTTAGTCGGACTAGAAAGTCCGAGACGGGCACATAGCCCATTTCTGATTTTAAGACTGAGATGCCTTAGTGTGTTCCAGACGCGTCTGGACTATCAGATGGACATAGGCCATCTCAGACTCTAAGTCTGAGATGCCTATGAACACTTCAGATGCGTCCCAGACACATCTGAACGCTGCGGATGCATCTAAATGCTCCAGATGCGTCCCAGACGCATCTCAACGCTCCAGACGCGCCCCAGACAAATTTGAACGCTCCAGACGCATCACAGACGCGTATGGACTAGTGTCCAGTGTCTCGGTCCAAGACCGAGAACTGCTGGGAACCCCAAACGCAACCTAGACGCGTTTGGGATGTCCGAGACGTATTAGATCGGACTTTCTAGTCCGACTAGGACTGACATGTCTGAGACCTTAACGTCTCGGACTCCTAATCCTATTCGGACTAGGAATCCCAGTCAAGTTCGGACTGGGATATCCTAGTTCCGATATTCCCGAGTCTCGGGATTCCTTCCCGAGACGTGCTGGTCCGGTCCAAACGTGTCCTGGCCGATCTGGCCGGGCAGTTTCTAAAAATTTAGAAACTCTCAACCGTCGTAGCTTCTTCCTCCTTCTTTTGGATGGTTCGAGCTGCTGTTTTTGTGATATCCCGTCACAAAAAACTCAGATTTTAAAACTTCTTTTCAAAATCTTATAACCCTCCGAACTTGTTTTCGTAAACTCTTTTCAAAAAATCGAAATTCTAAGGTGTTAATCTATTGAAACCCTTTCAAAATTTATTTAATTACGTCTAAATCTCATTCAAACTAATCAAATACATGTTCGAATCTCTATTTAAACTAATTAGTCTAATAAATCAAGTTTGAACCTAATTCGTCTAGTCAAAGATAGTTCGTGCAACCGGCTCGTGATGTCACTGTTGGTATGGTGTCTCCTAGTGTTGTTTGAGGAATCTTAAACATCTATATGTTTAACACTAGGTTTCCAGGATCATATGCAAGAACTAAAGATGAACTAGAATGGGAAGAAGAATACCTTATTCGCTTTCCCTCGAACTAGATTCAGACGCTTATTCAAAAGATAAAGAGCTTCAAGTATAGCTCATCTACTTGAGACACCGAGTAGGTTGACTTGAACTCCTTTTTTTATGTCAGCTAGGACATTCTTGAAGGTTGAGATGAAGAACTCCTTCTTGACTAGATAGATAGACTGAGAGTTTTTTTCTTTCTCAGTGGTGGATTTCAGTATTTCTTTTATGTTCTCTAACTTGATCCTTATATAGAAATCCCAAAATAAGAGTCCAACTCAAATTAGGATTCAATATGGACCACAGAAAACGATATTACCCTGAAATACCCTTTTCAGGGTAATTAGGGTTTCCCATAAGGATGACCGACCAGAGTAACTCATTAATGGGCTTGCCCTGGCTGAGTCGACCCATTGCTTTTGGTCGACCATCACATGGTCGGCCCTCGGGCCTCCCTTTTTTGGCCTGGTTTCAACTATCCTTTTAGGCCTATCTGACTGAATCTAATCCATCTATTGCCAAGCTCCCACTAGTCAATTCCCTCCATTCAAATCACCACTCTTTGGTGTAACGCGTTGTACGATCTGGCCTATGTTAGCCGCGGATTACCAAAGTTACCCGTCGATCGAAAGCAGCTTCTAGCTAAGAATTACGATCCTTAATTCGACCGCACAAGATGATCATTTGTATAAGGTCACCATTATCTTATAAGCCAAATTGTATGCATTGGCATCTTGGTCGAAGGACAATCCTTCGGAAGGACATTCCTTCAGATCGAAAGGACATATCTTTCACATACATGCTAAAAGCCCACTAATGGAAGCAATCTATGTGCCAAAGTGAAGATTTGTGTAGATGCAATGAAGGCAAGATGCAGAGAAAATCCAAATCATTTCAGGGCATATGACTTATCCCTAAGTATGTTGAGAATTCACAAAGTAAAAATTAACTACTACAAGGCTTGGAGAGCTATGAATATCCTGAAGGAGAGGATATGTGGTAATTTCAAAGAATTTTTTTTCTTTCGTACCTGAGTTGTGTGCAAAGATACATGAGAGTTGAGACAGTCCCTGGAATCTGGTATACTATGGTGTTGACTCTAATGGACAATTTAAGTATTGTTGTGTGACATTCATATGTTCACTTTATGGTTTTGTCGATTCTTATAAGCTTATTAGATGGGTGTTTTTTAAAGGGAAGATATGGTGGTCAACTGCTTGCCGCTACTGTTTTAGATACTTTGGGAGGATTTTATCCACTAGGAATCATTGTTTGTGGTGTTGAGAATGAAATGAATTGGATAACTTACCCGACTGCCTTAAAACCCCATTTAGTACCCCATCCTAAAAAGCTGTCATTGATGAGTGAGGGAAGATTTTATCCACTAGGAATCATTGTTTGTGGTGTTGAGAATGAAATGAATTGGATAACTTACCCGACTGCCTTAAAACCCCATTTAGTACCCCATCCTAAAAAGCTGTCATTGATGAGTGACAGGCAAAAGGTTTTAGTTAATTCGGTTAACATAGTGGTTGAAAAGTTCTAATTCAAGGTTTTGTCTAAGACATATGTATGCTAATTTCAGAAAGTACTATAGGAATACCAAGTTGCATAATCTCATGCGGTAAGCAGAGCATACACTTAGGAAACATGTTCATGTAGGTTATATGAATCAGTTGAAAAGTCTAAAGCCTAAAGCACATGAATACTTTGTAAAAGAGCCTTTGGATACTTGGCTAGGGTCTACTTTGATAGGAATCACTCTGTCAACATACTACTAATGGAATGAGTGAATCTTTTCACAATTAGGCTAAGCCCGTCAGATATAAGCCCATGAAAGAGGGGTCCAGGAAGGCCTAAAAGAAACAAACATCGAGCTCATACTAAACCACTTGTGCAAAGAAAGATGGGAATGTGCTCATTATGCAAAGATTTTAATCATAACGAGAGGTCATGACCTAAGAAGTATGATGTTGTTGTTGGCTGACACAAGAAATGAAAGGACTAAAAAACGGAAGAAGTCTTCAGTTATTGGTTAAGGGAACACAACATATACTAGTGCAACAAGTGCTACTAACACATGTAAGTAATACACTTAACTTATACTACTGACATTTTAGTAGCTATATTCAATGTTGTGGTTGAATATGCATAGTAAAGCCAAGATGCAAGAACAAGATGATATACTTACCTCCTCTAATATTTGTCGATGTCAAAATTTATCATTCTGGTATCAGTCAGAATAGTTAGATCGTGATGTTAAATCCTGCTTTGAATGATGAGACTGATTCCTCAAATATCGCTTTTGATCCTCTCGATCCAGGGGAAAAACCTGCAAGGATCTCAAAAAACTTTCCGACGTTCAAAACAGTAAGATTCTCCTTTCAATTTAAAGTATTGAGTATTAAGTGAACTGTGGAGTTTGATATGTGTTTGCGTGAACGTCAGGGCGTAAGAGCGTACCTTATTCGAGGTGAATTGATTACCACTTATAGGTTGTTTTAACCGACTGTAGAGAGACCGTGATGAGGAGGCGGATGGGATCCATCGTGTTGGATTAAAACTGCTATTTCGTAGTCCGAACGTGAGTATGTAAGAGCGTACCTTATTCGAGGTGAATTGATTACCTTTAATAGGTTGCTTTAACTGACTGAAGAGAGGCCGTGACGAGGAGGCGGTTGGGATCCACCGTGTTGGATGAAAACTGTTATTTCATAGTTCGAAGATATTAAGGTTTTCCTTTAGAGTTATTTAATATCCTTAATATCTAGAACTTACATTATTCAAGGATTCTCGATAGATTATATTTTCGAGTTGATAGATTCTTTTGGATATATGTTTCCTCATTAAAAGATTCTTGAAGCCGAAGTATATCAAATATTTAAGATCCTCACCGATTGAGATTATTGATTAGATTCAGGATTGAGTCAGTAAACATTAGGCACACTTCTACCCCCCCACTTTTCGGGATTGACGTATCGACTTTGCTGACGTGGACCCCCGAATCTTATATATCTTAGGGCAAACCTGGTTTTATTTGAGTCAAGACAGTGTTTAAGACGTCTAAGACAATCGTACCTACCCCCAATTCTGAGCTTGCGTGGCAGACTTCCTCCTGATTCGACCTTGCCGTTGACTTGATGCGGGTTGTTCCGTTGGGCCTTGGGTCCTTTCTTGTCTTGTTGACCCCAATCAACCACTCGTTGGATCATCAATATTAACATGGAAGGGACTGCTAATGCTACTTCAGGGACTGCTGCTACCAAGAAACGAACAAGTGGAGAACCAAAGAAAGGTGACATCAACATATCACAAACGATGTCTGGGTTAGTTGGAAGAAACCAACTTAATAGTAACGTAACAATTAATGTTACTATGAACAATTGATTGACAATGGTCTTGTGAGGTTATGTTGTTGAATGAGTAAGTATTTTGTCGTTCATTTTCTTTTAATTGGTGGGTAATCTCAAGTAATTTTTCTTTCCTTTTTTGTTTTCTTGTACTAGGTTTATTAATGGAAACATTTTGCAATGAAAATACTTTCTTTTTGCTACTTAAGATCCACTACATAATTAAGAACACAATTTTAGTTTTTTTACGACTTCCTCACATATATATATATATATATATATATATATATATATATATATATATATATCTATTATACAAAACAGATACTTGTGACTAGGACAAAATAAATGTTCCTAGATGCTGATTGTACAACCACGTAGACATATGACATGGACATTCATTCTCTTTAATCTGACCCGTTCAAACAATTTTCAAATTCTATAAGATTAATTTTGTTTTAATCGGAGCCCTTCAATCATCTATCTCAACGGATGATTCATACCCAAAACTCTTCTTCTCCCACAACGAGTGACTCCTCATTCCCCCCTTCAGTTTCTTTCCAACTTCTCAACATTCCATTGCTTTCACCCTCTCTCTTTCCCACCAAGCTTCTTCCTTCCCAATTGTAGTAATCTCTCCTGGTTTAGCTTCAAAATCAACATCTTCCAAGATGTACCTAGGAGTAGTAATATTGTAATTAGTCCTTTTACAGCAAACCCAATTGAATGCATCGACTCTGTTTCTATATGTGTTCTAACTGGTAATTCCATTGAAAGAAAAATACTCAGAGGAGAAGAAAGCAAACAGAGTGAGTCAGAAAACTATTACGAATGAAAATGAAGACAAATAGCTAGAGAGAGAGGTAGAATGAATGCTGAGGATAGAAGAGAGAAGAAAAACTACCATACCAAATTATGGTGTCTTAGAGAACAAAGCAAGAGAACAAATTGAAGTAATATTGGTGTGCATATAATAATAACTTCATGAGAACTGAATTCAGGTGAACTGAGTTGACGATTGTTGGTGAGGAAATGGGGAGAAGGTAGCCCTTAGTCACTTGTGAACCGAGTAAGTTTCTTTCCTAGCCTCTTTAAATGACAAAATTGCTAATAAAGTCAGTAACATGAAGATTATAAAATTAAGACAGAGTAAGTTTTTCCTCGATCATTTGTTAGCCCCTTTTATGATTTCTGCTTCAAGAAATTTCTTCCTTAATTGTTATCTGCGGATAATCTTGGTCATTTTTGGTTAATTTTAAGTGTTTTAGATACAATTTTCCCATTACTCTTTCTTAATCTTGGTCATTCTTGGTTCATAATTTTGGCCATCTTCTGGTAAAACAAGTATATATCAAAAGGTGTTTGATGAAATGACTGAAAGAGTTGTTCATTTATGGACTATTATTAATTGTTGTTAATATAAAGCTGCAATTTGATGGAGATTTGTTTATTGTTGAACATATGCTAATTCAAGGGTTGAACCTAACCTGTTAACAAACTTTATTTAGGTTTTTCTCATTTTGAGTATTTTGATCTTCATGGTTGTTCAATTTACTTGCGTACATTTGATCCAGTTTCCTAACTTTAATGTGTAGGGGATGGAATCAGTGGATTAATAGGACCTGAAATACCAACAGTCGATTTTACAAGTCAATCCGATCAACATCTTGTGGGTAACTAAATCTCTTATGGTTAAAGTTAAACACTTATTTATCTTCCTCGTTTAGCTATGAAAAAGTTGCACATGTAATATTTGAATATATGGTTATTTTGTCTATCTGTATACATAACATGAACGATGATAGAAAAATATCAAACAATATTTGGAAGAGGGTAAAAAAAAATTACTACCACTGCCAGCCATCTTGAAGGGGTTTAAGTACATAGAAATTGACTACAACTTCTATTCTTAAATGTTTGACTTATTAGTTTAAGACTATTTTTACATTAAAGCTTACATTGTAAGTGCTTATTTATCTTCCTCGTTTAAGACTATTTTTACATTGAAACTTATTTATCTGTATGTTTGAACTTATTAGTTTAAGACTATTTTTACATTAAAGCTTACATTGTAAGTGCTTATTTATCTTCCTCGTTTAAGACTATGTTTGAACTTATTAGTTTAAGACTATTTTTACATTAAAGCTTATTTATCTTCCTCGTTTAGCTATGAAAAAGTTGCACAGGTAATATTTCAATATAGGGTTATTTTGTCTATCTGTATACATGACATGAACAATGATAGAAGGTAAACAATGAACCCACATGACGAATAAATACAGAAATAGTCATTCAATTATAACTTATGCCTATTCACATAGTTTGCTCGACCTGTAATGCGCTCGAAAAAATATTCGTGCCCTATGGGCACGAGTTACACCCTTGTATTATAACGTGGATGGAGCTGGTTCAAATGAAACTCCAACCCTTTAGGTACCATTTGCTCTTCCAACGTTGGTAAATATAAAAAAAGTCAGATGATTGAAACAACAATATCATGTTCATTATCTCTTTCACATCCTACTAAAATGAATTAAAAGTTGTGATTGGTTCATACCATTTAGTTAACTAAAATTGCAAATGGTATAATATCTTAAACCTTAATTGTTGTATTAGTTGTATATTTATGCAAATGATATGTTTGTAATACTGAAAGTTACCGTTCATTTTCTCTACTTTCCATTGCCTTGAGCTTTAGAATTTTACTATTATTTCTGCTTTTCATGTATTCACATATTAACATTTACTGCGTTGTCCAACAACCATCACTACAATACTTCTTTACTGATCGTCCCAATATCTTCATATATTTGTTTTAGATGCTTCTCTCTTACTGGATACTAATCTATTGTCAAGCAAACCCTTGCACGCCATTTTTTTGCTTTCCCCTTGGTGTGAAGTTGATGATTTGTTGTTGTTGTAACAAAGTCAGATTTATTTTGTGTGCTTTGACTGTTTTGTGTTGGTTTATTGGGAAGATCAATGATGTTTATCTTTTTTTTTTGCTAATAGATGGATGCTACCACCCCTAGATGGTAGATATTAAGACAAGGTTGGAGAAAAATCGTGACGGAATTGCGATCTTACTTGAAGAAGGTACTTCTACCTTTTCATGTGTTCTGAGTGTTTATATCTCTCACCATTTGAAGTACCTCCTCTATTCTATTTTTTTGTTTATGCAAGTCTCATATGATTATTTAATAGAATTTTAGATTTGATTCTTTCAGTGATCTATAAGACATGTTGTTTGAATTTCTTCTTTTGTATATGAGATGGACCAAGGGTTGCAAAATTCTATTAAATATGTTGCGATTACTTTCCACCGCATAAAGGGCATTCCCCCGCCCGTAGGGCGGGGGTTATGCCTAGTATATATATATATATATATTTATATATATATCTTCAAAATTGATGAATACTTTTGATTTGTTCTTCATTGAAAGTGAATCAGACATCCACATGAACTTGTCACATTTTAGACATTTCAGATATGACATACCACTGTTTGGAATCTTCTTACATATTAAGAGCTTCATTTTGCCGGTGCATCCGTTGACACACAACAATGAGATAAATTACAAGGGCAATTTTGCAAGTAATGATTATTTCTCCCACAACCATAACAACCTTCTTGGTATACGAATCTTGTAGACGACGACGAAGTTGACGAATTTTCTTTTGCGATTTCAGAGTCTAAACATTGACATGCACCAAAATTAGGAAATTGACACAAAAGAAACTTTCTTCCAAATGAATGAGGTCTAGCCGACATCCCCAATTTTTTAATTTTATTGCGATTGTCATTAAATGCATCTCGACTACATCCATCGGCAATGAAATGATTTATGACAAATTCACATATTAAACAATTTGTTTAGCAAAATAAACAAAATCAGATAATTATTTCTATGAACCTCACTGATGGAAACAAATTTCAGAGATAGAGAAAGATTATGTTGGTAATGTCGATTTTAGAGAGAAAGAATTGTGAGGTCCATGAGTTAACCAAAACAAAATACTAACACATTTATTCTTGGTAGAAAATCTCAACGTTTATTGTAGTTAAGTGAAAATGGGAAAAGATACAATGGTGGTGCATTTTGGTAGTTTGTTACCCTCATATTCTTATAATTTGCATTCTAAATTTATAAGTAATCTTTATTTATAATTTGTCATATGCCGTTACAGAAAAGCTTGTGGTCAGTACAAATGTAATGAATTGTGGTTATTACGAATAGTCATTTATGAATGCAAAACTTACTTTCTTCTTAATACCTGAACAAAACTATTCAACAAATGTTATTCATACAACTCAGTTGGTTGATCTAAAACATGATTAGAAATGAGATTTTAAGATTGACACCTATCTGAAGGTTGTGGCTCCTAGTACACACCATCACATGGAGCTACGAATTTTTTCTCGGTCCACTGTAGCGTATTTGATCCATGCAGGAATGGCTACAAAAGAGACACATTTTAGTTACGGAACGGTCATAACAGTTATTCAAATATTCGTAGCAGAAAACATTTTTCTATGACAAATCTTTTTTCTAATCCAATCATGAGGCGAGAACCAACATGTACATCCATTCCATTGTCTGTACAGGTGAGTCAAGTGTTTGGTATGTATCAGATCAGATACTCGACTACTTATGGAGAAACTGGTATTCATCCTTTACCTTGGAAACAACTTAAGGATAAACCACGTGAATACAAGTGAGTTTAGTGATAGCTAAGAAATGAAACAAAGATAAGATAATATCAGTAGTGTAACATAATCTTAAACTATAATGAATCTAAAGAAGAAACATAATAAGAAGATAATAATCACTACCAAACTCTATCTTATCTTCCTAGTTCCTAATATAGGTATCTTCTTAAGTCGCATTTTCAATTTCACATTTTTAGTTTATAAAGCTAAGGGAATCATCATCTCAAACGAGCATGTCACACACGAAGTTCACCACAATCCCATAAGCAAAACATGTTCAGCACAATATATGTTGGGAAGTTTTATGGGCATCGTTCAAACATATTAAAGGCACTGTATTTTTCACTCAAAACTTGGTCAAAACAAGTTGACAAAGTATGGTTAGAGGCAATGCCCAAATTTGAGGGTGTTTATCACCCACTTCCTATTTTCTCTCATTCGGGCCAAAAGTCGCCTACCGACGACCTTAACTTTTTTTTCTTCTTCCCTCATTTCTTCTCCTTCTCTTCTCTCTCTCTCTCTCTCTAAAATCCCCTCTGCCGGCAGGAACCTTAGCAAAGGGGAGCACAATAAGAATTTCCAGATCGACCTCGTGAAGTAAGATTTATGATTAGGAGTTGTGGGTCTCGGTATTATAGCAACTATGAATGAAAATATTGATACCCACGAACCTAGTTCAACCATTAAAATATCTGGTGGTTCACTAAGATCACAACCAATCCCAATTATAATAGCTAAGCCCATACTTAAATGTCGACATAATGAGATGATTCTTGAGTCAACAAAAGTTTGAAAGAGAAAACCCATTTTGGAGGAGAAAGATGAGATGGGATTATCTGAGATTAATACTTGCGTACTTTCTGGTGCCTTTTTAGAATAAGAATTCTGTCCATAAACGTGAGTACGTATTTCGATAACCAAATCCATTATCACTTTAAGTTATCGGGGAAATTCTAGGTTTTTATACACTTTTCCTCCAAAGTATTTTGAAGATGAGACAGTTTTTCAAGCTCTTGATTTCTTAAACTCTTGCTATCTTTGCGAGAAAAAACTTCACGGAATGGATATTTTTAAATATAGGTAAATCATTTGTTTGTATTTTAATTTATTTTGATTTTTATGTAGTAATAAATGATCGAAGCTGGACAGAGCTGGCCGACAACGACCTAACGACAATAGACGTCGTTAGGTCAAACAGTAGCTGAGGCATTGCCTCTTAAAGACACATTGCCTTTAACCGAAATAGGGATTGCCTTCAACGAGATTGCCTTTAACAGCTTTGGGCATTACCTATAAAATCTCTCAATATATGTTTGTATTGGTTAGTTGCTAAATGTAGTAAATCGATTACGTACAATTTGTTGTGTACTACGGACATGTTAGTTGATAAATCTCATCCATGCGTTCCATAACTACATCAAGTTATGACTATTCTTACACGAGCATAAACTCAAACTGTGACACCTCAACTCAGGTGTTGGTCCACCTTGTTAATGGTAGCACTCTATTATTGCTCAACTTGTTAAGACTTTGTATAACCCTAACAATGACAAAAAAATGGTAGCAACTCAATCAACAACAAACTAGAACTATAACAACCATAAAATACTACCCATTGGGCTACCAAAGGCACCAGGGGATACTGATCAAACTCTACTCCAAAAATCCTCTCTACTAGACAGATCGAGTAAGAGTGAAATTGTTAAGATTTTGATTTCTTCCAAAGCTTTTCTCACGTTCCGTATACCTCACCAAAAATGTTTCTTACTTATCACATACCAAACAACAGTCTGCAACGAGCATACAATAAAATATAGACATCACAAACATATTTACAAACATGAAATGAGAACAAAATAAATCAAAATAGATAAAATGTCATAGAACAACATCAAAACGGATAAGAATATCATCATAACTCAGAACATATATGATTTTCTAGAATAAACAACTGTTTATATAAAACAAACAACAGTTTTGCATCGAGCAAATACATTCCGCAATGGTCAAACAACATTCTGTAATGAGCAAACAACCGTCTGTAATGAAGAAACAACAATCTGCAACGAACAAACAACAATTCACAATAAGTAAAATAAAAAACAATAACAATTGTAAAACAAAGAACAATGTGTAGAAACAAACAACAAATTGAATTTTAATATAACAATAGAAGGGTGGTTTTGTCATTGTTAGAAAAATGTAAACTTAATCCGTGTGGATGAACACATCATTTTGGCCCAAACTGTAGTTAGAATATTTTATTGGGTTATTTCTCAAATAGTCCCCAACTTTGTGACCAGTTCCCTGCCTAGCCCCTAACTTTATAAAAAAATATCCAGATGACCCCTTTTTTGAGTTACCGTTATAACACCGTTAACTAGTCATCACTTCTCTCTCCTCCAAAAAAGGACTAGTTAACGGTGTTATAACGGTAACTCAAAAAAGGGGTCATCTGGATATTTTTGATAAAGTTAGGGGATAGGCAGGAAACTGGTCACAAAGTTGGGGGCTATTTGGGAAATAACCCTATTTTATTTTGGCCTTTTCCACCCATTGATATTCCAATGGCTTTGTTTGTTATTAGACCAAATTATTTTGGCCCAAACGATAATTTTCCCAAAATTTAAGTTATATCTCCCTTCCTTAAAATAAAAATATGAGAGGAAAATTATTTTATAAGGCCTAAAACTCGGGTCAAAATATCAAACGAAGCCCAACCCGGAATAATAATGCAAAAAGAACCCAAAATTTGAAATTACTAAATATTTATGAAAATTTCTGAACAAAACACAGTTTTCTCTCAACAATTTTGTATTTGCTCTCAACAATTTTGTAAATGTATGAACAAATTTGTTTTTGTTCACACATAATTAAGAACATAATTATATATGTTGTCACAGTTTCAAAAGTGTTGTAACAGTTTCAAAAGTGTTGCCAACAGTTTAAAAATTAAATTTTTTTTACATTATTATTCTCGAGTGGGGTTTTTTCGTATTTGGACCCAAATCTTGGGCTTTTCTTACATAGTCTCTAAAAATATCTCTGTTACCAATTTTTTTTTTTTATGAACAGTGAAGAAGGGGAAGCCGAAGCTGATAATAGAATAGCAGACAACCAGAACATTACTTCATACCTACAAAAGAGAAATATGCAATGGAAATCGTATGCCACACTGTCATATATAGAAGACATGAAGAATTCATTTACGTGTCTGGCATTCTCTTACTGCAATCGGAAGTATAATTGAATAACTCATAATCTAGGTAAATCTTTGTTTGGAAATTGACTACTGAAATGAGCCTAAAGTCTAACAAAATTACTGGCCTAAAAACTATACCTTTTCAATAAAACATAGATTTAATCTCCACTGAGAATTGAATGTAGGACTTTCAGGATTTTGAAGTACATGCACGATCATCAGCTATTATTCATCATCAAAAAAAAAAAAAAAGTATTCGTCTAAAAAAAATAGATCAGCTAATACCTCTCTCACATGAAAACAAAGCTCCACAAAATAGCTTTTACCAGGGCACCCCCACAAATGTATGGATTTGATGTATTCATTGTCCATGCTCTTATAAGGAGACGAGGAGAGAGAAAGAGAGAGACTCGTTCTTCTCTCCGGATCCTTCATCACGCCACCTTTCTCTCTCTCTCGTCTCCTTCTCTCTGCAAGTGAGATTCTTTCCAATCAATTTGTATATCTAAAGCCCCAAATTTATCCGCGAAAAAAAAAAATTTCTTCTCGGGTTCTCATCTTCTTATCTAGATCTTGCAAATATGTTTGAAACAACTTCGATTTACGATTTTTATCCTATTATTCGCCTCGTTAATGATGACTGAATAAGATCTCATTGTTTTCTCAGTTCTTCAAAGGATCGGATACAGATTTCAATCATGTCAATGTCGGATTCTGACTCGTCGTCTCAAGGCGGCGAGTACAAAACTTTCAGACAAATTAGCCGAGATAGTAAGTATTTTCATTTTGTCAAATTTCTGATATTTTGAAAATTTTATTCGGATTTCTGGATCATCATAGTAATTGTTTTATTTTGATCTCTTATTGTGAGGGTTATGTTTATGTGTTTGATCTCTTATTTTGTGTGGTGTTCATAAGTTTCTTGACGGAATAAACACTAAAATTGTTATCATTAGTTATTTTACAGGAATTCCTTATAGGAAATTGATCACTGTATTTATAGCTATGGTTCTAAATATGATAATAGGAAATAACCCTAACTCTTCAATTTCGAAAGTTTCATAATTTGGTTAGTATAAGGGAATGAACTATGGAGCTTATAAGCATAGTAGATAATAATGATATTATAATTCTCTCGAGTATTGTAAGATTGGGAATTTCTGTAGGATTGGTAAAAAGCAACTTTTAAGGAGTTGCTTAGATGGAAACCAGGCAAAGGCAATAAATTTAATAGTTCGTACGATATTGGAGGAATATTCTTGTGTTTTATTTAGTTTTGTAACTTGCTTTGGTGTGCTCTTAGTTATTACCACTTCACTAATTTTCTAGTTAAGATCTTAATTTGAAAGTTTAATGAAGTACCACCGTGGTTGCTCGTGGAAAAGATACGATTAAGAAAAAAGGATTATATGTCTATACTCTAACTTTAAGTGCAACATGATGTCTCGAGGTTGTATCATAAGGTCCTTAACGTGAAAAAATATGCTTACATAGTGTTGATTGAATGTGGCGGAAGTAGCAGTTCTCTGATTTTATTGAATCTTTTTATTTTCTTTGATAATTGATAGAATGTATCTTGGTCCAATTGATATCATCCAGTGGACTTATGCCATTTTTTTTAGGGTTCATATCTCATTTTTTCTACAGGTAGTGCAAGAACATTTGCATTTTATACCATTTGTTCACAATTTTTTTCCTTTATGATAACTTGAGAAAAAATCCACCATCCATGGGGAACATCATATTGGAGCATTTTGGTTGTTGCTTATTCAAATCTCTGTTAGCCGTTCACATGATGTATGTTCTCATGTTTTTCTTGTATGGATATGTTCAGGGTTGTTACATGAAATGCTTCGATCAACAAAAACAGGTGACTCAAGATCAACTTGGAAGGTATTTTAACATTGTCTTTGACACCCTGATTTTTGGGTTTCTTAAATAAATATATATCGTTGTAGACTGTAGTTACATATGGAAGGAATCCCGTAGAAGGAAATTTTACCTTTTTAGTTTATTTTGTCTCAGTAACCTGTTAGAGATCCATGCCTTTCTACTGTAATGACGTGAAAGTGACATCAGAGAACTTGCCTCACAGAACTCACACATGTCTTAGCCTTGAAGTTCTATTTTACTAGAATCCCTTGTCTATAGTAGTGATGAACTGATTAAAAGACTTTTTATAGCATTAGTGCTCTCGTTGCATTTGTTGCTTCCTTCTTGTAGCATCTCTAGTGTATATAATGTATTAGATGTCGAGACTTTTCCTTTCTAATTATCCAAAGGCTGGATAATGTTATAAAATTTCGACATCTACTTTATAGTCTAATCTGTCAAATTTAACTGATCATGCAGGTACTCATTATGGACAAAGTAACGGTCAAAGTGATGTCTTGCTCTTGCAAGATGGCTGATATCACAGAGGAAGGAGTATCACGTAAGCAGCCAATGTCTTCTCTTAAAACCTTCAGTCCATCTTATCACTTCATGTTTGTTCTTATGCCATATGCTCTTGTCTAGCTTTGCCCTAGTTTACCATTCAGCAAATCACCTGGTTTTGAATTTGATGACCATGTTATGAATTGTTATTGAGTGTTCCACATCTCTAAACAAGATTCGTCATCTTTTAAACGAAAGCACTATTCATGTCATTATTTTGTAAGCATTTATCTGTTTGTCAAGAGTCTCTTAAGAGTTTCTTTAGAGGCTTTTGTTCTTGTCATATAAATTAATGAACCAAGTATCAACCATACCAAGGGATCTTCCTCATTCTGTTCCGTAGTATTAGAATCTTCTGATAACGCAAGGGCGTTACTTTGTTTTGAGTTGAAAATGCTATAACTTATTTACGGTTAAAGTGCTAATTTTGGTTTATTTTGTTTAATCTTACTTTTGAAATGCTTGTACAGTGGTGGAAGATCTTTACAAGCGAAGGCAACCATTGCCCATGGATGCTATATACTTCATTCAGCCGTTGAGAGAGAAGTAAATCTACATCCTCTTCTTTTTTTTTATTTCTGGATATATTATTCATAAAGTTGTTGGAAATCCAACCTTGTTTGATAGTTTTAAGATGTGTAGTGTGCATCAGACTTGAATGACCATATATTCACTAGTTCAACTTCTGATCCGTATAATCTGGAAAGTTCTAGATCTGAAAACACTTAGCTTTTCCTAATTTAACCACAATGAACACAATTGATGACGATAAAATGTCTGCATTTAACTATATATAATGATGAATGTGTTAGTGATGGATGATTTTAATGAGAATTACAATGACAGTGACCATGACCACATAGTCGATAAACTAAATTCTAGTCTGAATGCACGTATTAATCAACTTTTGAAGAAACTATGTCTTCGATGGGTGACAATTTTAGTTTCTAACTTATTTTTTGGTAACATGCAGTATTGTCATGTTCTTGTCTGACATGTCAGGGAGAGAGCCATTGTACAAGAAGTACGTGAAGGGTATCTCTGAAAACTTGTTTTTTTTGTCCTTTTCTTTTTGGTGTCTATCTAATTTCCAGTGACATGTTTCAGGGCATATGTATTCTTCAGTTCCCCTATCCCAAAGGAATTGATTAATCTTATTAAGAATGATACGAGTGTATTACCTCGCATCGGTGCATTGAGAGAGGTTTATCTTTTCTCTTATAATATTGGTTACTCGCATCTGGGCTTTTCTTTTTCTATTGGCAGTTAGGTTTCTTTTTAGGGGCTTGCCTTGGTATGTTCTTTATTTTTTCATATTATATATATTAGTGATTCCTTATTTTTTTGGTGGGGACTTGCAGATGAATTTGGAGTACTTTGCGATAGACAGTCAGGTACTTCTCACAGTTCCGATTATCCACCTTATTGATCTTTTTTCATGCGTAATTGTTTTCATACTTAAAAAAAACTTCTTTTTTATGTGTAAAGTACTTGGAAGCCCACAAACGTCATTCTTATGGATCAAATTGGGTCTCCAATTTTTTTTTTTTTTTTTTTTTTTTTTTTTTTCTGATCTTAACTATTTTGCTTTATGACAAGAACATAATAGATAGGCAAGTTTTACAAGGGAGGTACTCGGGTAGTAACGAAGTCTCTGAACTGCAAATAACCACCAAAACAGATTGACCATGTTACATATAGGAGATATTCAAAATAAAAAAGAGTCTCTGTGAAAAGTTGCAGGCTGTTATTCTATACTGTCATTTGCTTTATTTTTGGAGTGGTTAACTCTTGTAGCGTGTTCCATAATTTTTTTCTGCAGGGTTTTATCACTGATAATGAGAGAGCATTAGAGGAACTTTTTGGGGAAAATGTGGTGAATTCTCGCCAATACGATGCTTGTTTGAATGTGATGGCAACTCGCATAGCCACTGTCTTTGCTTCATTGAGAGTATGGATCTCGAAATTCTTTACAGAGATTCAGATTAATTAAGTTGGGCTATATTATTCTTCTAATTTTTTGTGATTATGAATCTTTGATTCATGAATACTTCATTTCATATACAACAAGTAGGTGTAGATTGTAAGGAAATGGTCGTTATCATTCTTTTAGTCGTGACCGGAATCCAAGGCTCAATTTTAGTTGTGTTCTGATCTAGTTATGAAGTTTGAGCAGAAAATCTGTAAATACAATAGAAAACTACATGCATGCTTGAAATATAAAAGCGACTTTTGCTTATTATATGTATGAGGCTGAAGTATAAGAAGTTGCAAGTCTAAAACCACATTACTGTTTTTGTTTTCATGTGGTTTTGCTTCCTCCCCCCCATAATATTTTTGGGAAGCGTGATTTTTGTGGTTGTGAAGCTACGTTCATCATCTTATCTTAAGCTTTTCCCTAACGATTTTGTGTCAAAACCGATTTGTCCATTCTACGTCATGTCTGTTTTCATGTTCACTCTCCAAAGGCAAGGGACAATATTTACTATGCGTCGAAAAGCATTCATTGAGGGTACCCACTTTAAGTTTATAGCACTTCATTTGGAACTATAGGGCTTCATTTTGATTTCAAAACCACCAATTAATGCTTGTTGCCTTATTACTGTTTTTGTATATAGCTGAACTTGGGAGTTTTTAATAATCAATAAATTCTTTTTCTTTTTTGTTTGTTTACATTTCCTCAGGAGCTTCCATATGTTCGTTACCGTGCTGCCAAGGTTGATGCAACCACAGTGACAACATTTCGCGATTTAGTTTCTACAAAGCTTGCTGCTTCAGTGTGGAACTGTCTTGCAAAATATAAAAGCAGCATACCTCACTTTCCCCAGACTGAAACATGCGAGTTGCTTATTCTGGACAGATCTGTGGACCAGGTCAGTCTGATATCCTCCTAAAATATGCGTACTGCAGACTCTAGATCAGTTTTACCTACTATGTTGTATTCACACTTTCAGATTGCCCCAGTAATCCATGAATGGACATATGATGCCATGTGCCATGACTTACTAAATATGGATGGAAACAAATATGTTCATGAGGTATGCTATTGTCTTGAAAATCTTCCTCCCGCAGCTTAAGTTTATTATGCAAACCTAATGTAAAATGTATTTTTTGTTAGGTTCCAAGTAAGACAGGTGGTGAGCCTGACAAGAAGGACGTTCTTTTGGAGGATCATGATCCTGTGTGGCTTGAGCTACGCCATGCTCATATTGCAGATGCATGTCTTTTTCTTGTACAACTTTTCTTTTCATATCGAACCGCTGTGGATGCATATTGATTGTTAACTTGCTTTACAGGCTAGTGAACGACTGCATGAGAAGATGACAACATTCATACAAAAAAACAAAGCAGCACAAATACATCATGGTTCAAGGTTTGTTCCATGTTCATATTCATCTATGATTAATTGTTTTTTCCCCAATTCGGTGTCGACTGTTGATGATGTGTTATTTTGGTTGTTCTGTTCTGCTTTTAGCTGGTAGTCGAAAGTCGAAACAGTTGCCAAGAGGCCCAACACTTGAGTAAATTATGAAAAAAGTCGGTTTAATAGGTACACTACTTGATTAGAGATGCAAAAAAGTTCCTTGGTTGATTTTGTGGGTATAAGTATGCCCGTAAGTGGTCATTTTAACCAAGAACGAGTACATGTACCATTTGTTTATGATTATTCTCTTTTAGTAATTCTGGGTTCCTGCTCTGTTTACTGGTAAGTCGTAACTCATAAGAAATTTTCCTTTAGCTTCTCATGACTCACGAACCATGAATCTAAACTCCCTTGATTTTCTCTTTCGCTAGAAACCAAAATTAGTACTATCTTTAACGCCAACAACTTTACCATCTTCTTCAAATACCTACAAAATACACATTTTCTTTTTGTAACCATTTAACTATATATATGGACAGGGGGCAATTGGTTCTTAAAATCGTTCACTGAGTCGTGAATCGTGGGATTATTGAGGTTCTTCAGTGTACCTTAGTGTAAGAATATTGATGTAACAAAATAAATGTTGTAGATAACCATTTTGACTTGTCAGAACCGTGCTTGCCGGAAGAGAATTCCACATAGCACAACTAGGATCTTCGTCGTCCAGGGTTACTTTGTTCTGCACTTCTGTATTTGTATCTTAAGTAAGGTGCTGTATATCCCGCAACATCCTATGTTTCATTCAAAACCTTGAAAAACTTTTGATGCAGCAAATCTGGAGGCTGCACCCCATGTTCCTAGAATTTAATATGAATTCCTGGGAATTTACAGCCCAAGCTGTATCTCTCCAATGCTATAGCAATTACTAGCATCTAATTGCATCAACAGGAACACAGGTTTTAAGCTTCAAAAAAGTCCATCCTTTGTCTGGGAAGGAATGACCTCTGATTCTGAATATAAGCCCCATTTTAGTACCATCTCTTGTGCCACCAGGTAGTTCCAAACTTCCCTGATAGACACATTTCCAAGCAATATGTCTAGGACATAAGAAAGTGGACTTGTTAATTTTGTGGCTTCTGAAAGTACTTACTTTCTTCAGGGTGTTTGGATGTTTTGTCATGCAAATTTTAGGATTTCTCAATTAGCTGTTGGTAAATCAGTCATTTGGATGTAGTGTTCAATTGGGAGGCTTGGATAATGTGAAATTGTAAATCCAAGCCTCCCCCCTCTTTTGCACATAGTTTTTTCCCTTTTAATTAATTCAAATTTTTTAAAAAAATCTGTCATTTGGATAAGAAACATATTATCGCTCAACACATCTATCACTTATAAACTCTTACCAGTTTTATTTAATCTGTTAATTTATTTTGTTTTTGTTTGTTTGATTGAGGATTCTTGAAAATTTTGATGTTGATCTATGCTAGATGTCTGTTTCAAATTTTTTTTTTTTTTTTTTATGTAAGTGCTACTTCAGAGGTCGATGATTCTTTAATTGGTTCTGATTGATAGAATTCATTTGCAGTCCTTGTTTTTCAGAACTTCCTAAATCAATATTGGACAAATTTTTGGTTGACATGGTAGAATTCCCAGTTTGGGATGGTTTTGACCCAAATGTTTCTGCTGTACAGGGATGGAGGTGAATTGTCGACACGAGACTTGCAAAAGATGGTTCAAGCCTTGCCACAATACAGTGAACAAATTGACAAGCTTTCCCTCCATGTAGAGGTTAGTTTTCTTGTAATCAACATTCATGGATGATAGAAAATATATCATGTTTTGGTGGAGAAACTAAAGTTTCTTGAGGAGAATCTTATGTCCCTCCTGATGGTTATGATAGACCTGGCGCTGTTTTGATTTGGTAATATAGTCATTTAGCTTCTTCTATTATAAGTTAAAGTGATCTAAATTAAAATACAAGGTACATAATCTGTTAAAATGGTTTACCTGCTACCTCTTCAAAGAGAATGAGCAACAAAGGAAGTCTGATTGCACAGACATGAAGTATTGTGTCGAGAGAATGCTCATCGGGTCTCTTTTTCTCTGATGCCATTTTAGTTGCTAACAGAACTGCATAATCTAAAGAATGGCAGATGACATTTAATAGCTTAGGACCCCTCTTAGTCTAGAACTTTGGTAGGAAACTGAAAATTCCATATTATGCATTTAAAGCTGTTAGCCTTAATAATGTCGCTAGTTTAGGATCCTGTTATATAAAAAACTAGTATAAATATAATTTGAATAGTTAAAATGTTCAAATATTGTCCGGAACTTCAAGGGCCGGAATGCTGATCTTGGGCCATTGGCTAATCTTCCCACTGTGATGCAGATTGCTGGAAAAATCAATAGGCTTATCAGAGAAATGGGTCTTAGAGATCTTGGGCAACTGGAGCAGGATCTTGTTTTCGGGGATGCTGGGTCCAAGGAAGTAATCAATTTTCTGAGGACAAAGCAGGTGATCTTAATTAGAAGATTAGAATACAAGCGATGATTGATTAAACCAACTTGTATGCTAACTACTAAGTACTGTTTTCTTACATGATAATCCAAACACTTATCCTTATGCAGGATGCAAGTCCTGAAAGTAAGTTGCGTTTGATGATGATATATTCAGCCGTTGCTCCAGAGAAATTCGAGGGTGACAAAGGTTCGAAGTTGATGCAGGTACATCCTTTTGTCTCTAATTGACCTACTTACCATAGAAATAAAGTTTCTAAAATCCCTATGGTTGGTTGATGCTCCAACTAAATGTAAATGAAACCGGTTCATGAATACATGAACAAAATTTTACAGATACCTTGTTGGGAGGTCATTAGTAAGCTTCCATGACTAGATCAACTGAAATCTTCCAGAAAAAGACGTTGTGATTTTCTCTTGTTCTTGAAGTTTCCTATTCATTGGTTGAATGTGCACTTCATGCCTTCAAATCTTCTCCCTCTCTCTCTCCCTGGCTAAGTTGTTGTTAGGTGTGCCGAATTTCTTGTCAATTCCATGGGTCAATGTGATTTACTTTGTTTCTGTCTTTTCACTCCTTTGAATTGATTATGCAAACTGATTTCCTTAAACGCAAGCTGTTAAGATTTTATTTTTCAGTCAGTTGTGTTTGAAACGACAGTATAAGCTTTTGGTCAAAAGAAAATTTTGTTTCACCACGAGGGTGGTCATAAATGGAATCTCTTATATTTTGTGTTATTTGACTTATTCTGTCTTTCCTCCTTTCGCTATTTTTGTTTCAGCATTCATTTTAAATGATTAAGAAAAAATATGTTTCTATAGAGCATGCTGTAGTGAAGTAAGCTACAAACCAAATGAAATCTCAAATGTTTGGCATATAACATTTGTTGTCTGTATGTGAAGTGATTTCTCTTCTGTTATAACAGTTAGCAAGGTTATCCCAAGATGACATGAATGCTGTAAATAATATGAGATTGCTTGATGGAGGGTCCCCAGATACCAAAAAGAACTCAACGGGGTTTTCTCTCAAATTTGACGGCCAGAAGGTACTTTAGGTCCAATCACCAATTTTTCAAAATCTATTTGCTCGATGCATACTTTAGGTCCATCACCAATTTTTGTTTAAATTCCTCATTTTATATTAGAGGAAGCATGCAAATCGGAAAGATCGAACAGGCGAGGAAGAAACATGGGCACTTTCACGATTCTACCCTGTAATAGAGGTATGTTGAGCATTGAAGTTAGATACAACTTCATATTTCTACCTAGTTACTACATTATCCCCCACTTTTCCTATTATTATTTTGTCATTTTTCTTTATTTTGAATGACTTCCTTTGCCCTTATTTCGAAATTAACTTTATCTGACTTCTTATAAAGGGACCCCTTGATCCCATTTCGAGGGTCGTTTTACCAACCTAACTGGAAACTGCAGCTAAGTTTCGAACATGCTAGTGCATTCATTTCATGTTTATTTTGTTAACTACTTTCTGTATTTAGCGATTTAGGTTCATAAGACAAATGGGAAGCTCAACTTTATGTAGTATGGAGTTCACCAAAGACCTACCGTATTTCCAGGTCGTCTTCAATTTTGTGAAGTTGAGGTAGATAAACACTAAGTTCCAAATAGTGGGTTTAGGGTTCAACACCCTATGTGGATGAGCAAAAATTGTTTTTCTCTATGGGTTCAACAGTCTGCTCAAAGATGATGTTGATATACTCGATGCACACCTTTTGATTTGATTTATCCAGGATCTAGGATTTTCTCTCTTATTTAGTGACATGTGCACACAAGTAGTTTTCAGTGCATCAACTTCTCATATTTCTCTATCTCTATAATATTTTAGGAATTGATTGAAAAGGTAAGTAAAGGTGAGCTGTCAAAGACCGACTATGGATGTATGAATGAACCAAGTCCATCAATCCAAGGAACCCCCCAAAGTGCATCAGCTCGAACAACTCAAGGTCCAGCTGCTGCTCATTCAATGAGATCAAGACGGACTGCCACATGGGCTCGACCTCGTAGTTCTGATGATGGAAGTTCAAGGTAAATATGGTCTGCTTCCTTTCATTTAGTGTGCAGAATAAGGATATGACATTCTGTGAATTATGCACCATTTACTCATACATTCTTCGTGTTTCGTGTTTTCTAGACGTATCACCATAACCGGTGCTCCCACCTTGCTATCTGTATCATACCATAGTCGGACACCTTCCGAATGCTACTAGATTAATAGGTTAAGACCACTTTTACATGAAACTAGATACACACATCTTTGACTTCTTCCTCATTCATGGAACTTCAGTTGATGAATCATGAAATTTCACGATCCATTATATTTAACTACTTCTCTTTTGTATCTTGTAGTGACTCTGTATTAAGGCATGCATCTAGCGATTTTAGAAGAATGGGGCAACGTATCTTCATATTTATCATTGGTGGAGCTACTCGATCAGAGGTAATTGCATGCTCTCATGCTTTTCTTTATTTAATATGATGGTAATTATGATTCTTATCACATGCTCTTGGTTTCCAGCTACGAGTTTGCCATAAACTTACTGCAAAACTCAAGAGAGAGGTAGTTCTTGGTTCATCTAGTCTTGACGATCCCCCACAGTTCATCACGGTAAGAAATTTTTTACCATTTTCTGCAAACCTCTGCAGCACGAGTTACCATCTTTCAGCTTAGAAGATCGGACTATATGTATAAATATATATATATATATATATGTATATACCTTTTTTTTTCGAACTTACTCGCTCACTTTTGCACAAGTTTTCTCTGTTTTATGATTACCATCCATACGGACCTTCGTCTAGGCATAGAGAACCAATAGATGAGAGCTGATTGAATGTCTCTGTTCATTTAATCTTTTTTCGATTTTGAGTTGCAGAAACTGAAAATGCTCACCTCAGAACTGTCAATCGACGATCTTCATATATAATAAAGCTGATGTTGAAGCTCTTTACGCAACTTCCTTTGCTCCGGCAGTGTTAGAATATTGACATTCTGACATCTAATCAGTAGGTCAAAATGTGATATCATTAATTCTGTTTTGGATTAGTTCTTTTCTGTTTTCTCTTTGTAAAAATATTCAGGGAAACTGATTTAATACATTCAGTAAACCCTAAAATGATCCGGGAGCAGAACAGGTGAGCCTGTTACTCTTTTTTTCCGGAAAAATTGAAGATGATGCAAATGGTGCTGAGACATTCATTGATGTTGTATATAATTATATTTACATGATAATGAGTGAAAAACTAAAACTTCAGAATTGTTCACAATGAAACATATATCTCTGTTTGTTTGCAGAAAAATTACTTATATTTGTGAATCTGGCTGACAGAACTTTTGAAGGTTTGTGAACTTGTTTGAGGTGGTCACTTTTTTAAAGGTCTAACATACTTTAAGATGTAAGAATCCGTGTTTGGAATCCGAAACCTAGAAGGTGGCAAGCTAACTTGGTAACAATGGTAGCAAAAAATTGTTGACAATTGGAGGGTGGAAGTTTAGGGAAATGCTAAGTGTAAAGAATCTTTGACAAATTCTTGACGCGATGAGTCACACGGGTAAAAGGACGGCCCAGATCAAAGTCAAGCTTTGAAAATTTTGAAATTTTTTTGTATTTTAGTGAAAATGACTCATCATGTCAAGGATCTTGTCGTTGTAGCACTCTGGGATGTTTAAGTAAGAATAGTTTCACATGACAATAATGTTGAAACTTCACTTGTTGAAACTTCACTTGTGATTGGATTTGAGTTGGACGGGTAACTTCCTATGTGTATTTGAGTGCGCAGTATGAAGTACTCATTAGCCGTCACTAAAATCTTTTCGGCGCAATCGATATTATTGAACAAAGAAGTGTTTTTATTGGTATTGTTGAACCTAATTTGGCACCGAATTCTGGTAGCTAAGATGTTATAGACGCCGAATACTAAGCTTTGTTTTATTCCGAAGATGTCTGCCTTTTTTTGACATTTCTTCACTATATGGTCTTGGACACATGGAACCACCTAGTTTTTCTTTTCCTTCAATAGGTTGAGACCTTCATTTACAGAAGCTCTAGTTTTTCTAATTATCAAGTTCATTTGGTTAAAAGGGGATACCGTCAAAGAGTATAAAAAAATTAATTTTTTCAAATCAAAAGACAATAATGTTTTCGATCACTGTTAAGAGTGTATACTGAGTAATGTATAATCGAGAGGAGAGGATTTATTTATCCTCATGTTACAAAATAATTCCACATTAGTGGGAGATGAAGTATTGTGTCCATGAGGGATTAAACGCCCTGTTCGGCTGTTCTAGTGAGACATCTTGAAGCCGCGAGGGTATGAAGTATAGAGGAAGATAATATCGCTAGTAGCCCGGAAGGCTAATCATCACAATCGTGCAACTTTTTTGCATATTTGGATGGAAAAATAACTAATCTGAAACTTAGTGGTCCAAACAATAAATTTCGACAGATACGGGACTCATTAATAAATGTAGACAAAAAACGGACTAACAAAGAATTTTCTCTTACTACATATTTCATTCACTCAATTGACTTCAATTACCAACTCTCACCACTTCTGTTTTCTTGCAGAAACTATCAACGATGGTTAGCGGTCCAGAGATCTGCTGTGAAATCTTGATCGCAATTCTTCTTCCACCATTAGGTGTTTGCTTGAGGCATGGCTGTTGCACTGTAAGAACAAAAACCCTCTATTTCTGCCCTAGTGCCCTTCTCTTTCTCTCTCTAATCTTTGAATTTTAATGGTTTTCTTTTTCAGGTGGAATTCTTGATCTGTTTACTTTTGACAATTCTAGGTTATATCCCAGGTATTATTTATGCCATCTATGTAATTGTTGCTGTAGATCACGATCGTTACCCTCCAGATTTCTACCGCCCTATCTATGCTTAGTTTTTCATCTTCTTCATAATTGTTTTTAATTTGTGTGTAAGTTTCTGTTCCAATTCAGTATCAATCAAATTTTAGATTTCAATTATGAAATTGTCAATTCTTAAGACTTCATTGAACTTTGTGTGTGTTATTTCAGTCTCTGATCTGTTCTCTTATTCCATGAATATAAATTTGAGTAGGTCTGACTCTTGATTTTTTTTTTTAAGCATCATTCATACCAGTGTATGTTTTTATCTAATTCAGATCTGAAATCTGACTCTGAGATTTCTGTTAGACTTGTGCAAGAATAAGAGTTTCCACAATTAAGTACAATATGTAGTCATCTAACTCGAAACCAATTTAAAATAAGTGAAGATGACCGGGGCCAGTCGTGGGGGCACCCCAGGGCGAAAGGGCGTCATATGTAGGCAACAAAGAAAGAACTAGGGCCCCCATTTTTTTATCTTTACAAAAAAAATGATCAAAAGAAACAAGTAGCCTACTTTAGTTCAATCGAAAAAACTAGAAAGTATGTTAGAGAGTCCAAACAACTCGAGTAATCATTACTAAACCTCCACCACACTACAACCACCGCCAAACCACAACCGATTTCTTTTTTGGCAGTTGGTTTGATTTAGACAGCAAATTATGACATAAGTGTCACGTTTAAACCTCACATTATATGCAAAGAAAATTACGAAGGTTTCGATATCAATTTTTGTAGGTCACATTTTTAAAACTCCCTTCGGGCATCCGTAATCGGACAGGCCCTGCCTAGACATATTCTTGATTGCTAAATACCCTTTCTCTGCCAAAGTGAGATTGTGGTAGAACACAAAGATCATTAAAACTTCAAGCTTTCATTTCACTAATACAAAACAACTTTTACATGACAAACTCGATAGCATTTGAACCAAAAAAGAAAACAAGAGAGAGAGACACACACACTTAGATCATCACCACCAACCACACATATAAACTACTAACAACTGCTAATACTTTCAGATACCCATTAACCTTCATAGCTATTTTAATGGCCGATTTCCCAAATCTAATCAACTTCTTCAATCTTAGGACCAGCTCCAGAACCAGACCCACCAGCATTAGGCATATCATGATCACCAAAATCACCACCACCACCAGGCATTCCACCACTTCCTTGATACATCTTTGATATAATTGGATTACAAATTCCTTCCAATTCTTTCAACTTATCTTCAAGTTCATCAACTTCAGCTAATTGATTCCCTTCTAACCAACTTATAGCATCATCAATTACTTTCTCAATCTTTTGTTTATCAGATGGATCTAATTTCCCAGCAAATTTCTCATCTTTCACTGTATTTCTCATATTATAAGCATAATTCTCTAATGCATTTTTAGCTTCAACTTTCTTCTTCACTTCTTCATCTTCTGATTTATACTTTTCTGCATCTTTCACCATTTTCTCAATATCTTCTTTACTCAATCTTCCTTTATCATTTGTAATTGTTATCTTGTTCTTAACTCCAGCTGTTTTATCTTCAGCAGAAACATTCAAAATTCCATTAGCATCAATATCAAAACAAACATTGACCTGTGGAACTCCTCTTGGTGCTGGTGGAATTCCAGATAGTTCAAATTTCCCTAAAAGATTATTATCTTTTGTTCTTGCTCTTTCTCCTTCATAAACTTGAATCAAAACCCCAGGTTGATTATCTGAATAAGTTGAAAAAATCTGTTCTTTTTTCGTCGGAATTGTCGTATTCCTCGGAATTAAAACAGTCATAACACCACCAGCTGTTTCAAGCCCTAAACTTAATGGAGTAACATCAAGAAGAAGAAGATCTTGAACTTTTTGATTACCTTCACCACTTAAAATTGCAGCTTGAACAGCTGCTCCATAAGCAACAGCTTCATCTGGATTAATACTTTTACATAATTCTTTCCCATTAAAGAAATCTTGTAAAAGTTGTTGAACTTTAGGTATTCTTGTTGATCCACCAACTAAAACAACTTCATGAACTGAACTTTTATCAATTTTAGCATCTCTTAAACATTTCTCAACTGGATCCATACATTTTCTAAACATATCCATATTCAATTCTTCAAATCTTGCCCTAGTTATAGTTGAATAGAAATCAATACCTTCATATAAAGAATCAATTTCGATCGTCGTTTGTGTTGTTGATGATAAAGTTCTTTTAGCTCTTTCACAAGCAGTTCTTAATCTTCTCAAAGCCCTAGCATTACCACTTATATCTTTCTTATGTTTTCTTCTAAATTCTGCAACAAAATGATTTACTAATCGATTATCGAAATCTTCACCACCAAGATGAGTATCACCGGCCGTTGATTTAACTTCGAAAATTCCTTCTTCAATGGTTAACAAAGAAACATCAAAAGTTCCTCCACCAAGATCAAAGATTAAGATATTCTGTTCACCGGATCTTGACGCCTTTTTATCTAATCCGTAAGCAATTGCAGCGGCAGTCGGTTCATTGATGATTCTCAAAACGTTTAATCCAGCAATAGATCCAGCATCTTTAGTTGCTTGTCTTTGAGAATCATTAAAATAAGCAGGAACAGTAACGACGGCATTTTTTATCGATTGACCTAAATAAGCTTCAGCAATTTCTCTCATCTTCACCAAAACCATTGATGAAATTTCTTCAGCTGAAAACTGTTTTTCTTCTCCTTTATAATTAACAACAATCATAGGTTTATCACCAGGTCCAGAAACAACTTTGAATGGCCAATGTTTCATATCACTTTGAACAGAAGGATCAGTAAATCTTCTTCCGATTAATCTTTTAGCATCAAAAACTGTGTTTTGAGGATTCATAGCTACTTGATTTTTAGCTGCATCTCCAATTAATCTTTCAGTATCAGTAAATGCAACATATGATGGAGTTGTTCGATTACCTTGATCATTAGCTATGATTTCAACTCGATCGTTTTGCCAAACTGCTACACAACTATAAGTTGTCCCTAAATCGATTCCAATTGCTTTTCCTTCAGTTTTAGTAGCAGCCATTGTTCAAGATGATGAATTCAAGATTAGGAATTTGAAAGTAGAGAGAGAAAAAAACAGAGGATTTTGAAATTGAGCTTTGGAGTTTTTCTTGTTCGGATGATGGAATTAGGGTTTTGTTTGAGGGTGAGATTTATAGGGTTTTTGAAGAATGTGAGAGAAAATTCGAGATAGAAGGAGAAGAGTGTAGTAGTAACTGACGTATTTTTTTTTCTAGAGAGAGAAAGACACGTATAGAAAGAAAGCGGTTATAGGTGTCGAGAGAAGAAGGTTTTCTGGTTAAAGATGGCCCTAGAGTATTCTGGAGGGAGAACCTGACAGAAGTTTCCCCGGGTTGGTATGGGCTGAGCCAAACCCGCTTAAGATAGTCATAGTGGGGAAGTGTTATGGAACTTATAGGCACCCACGATTTTTGTGAAGGCCATATACAGTTAAAGAGGCACTATCCAAATTCAGATTTTTCTAAGCCCACACATAATACTAATGATCTACTATATTTTAGAAAGGGTTTTTTGAGCTTACCCCTCATTATTAATTGGTAATTGAGTTTACCCCCTTAATAATGGGTAATTGAGCTTAATCCATTAGATTTACTATTTTGACAAAGACACAAAGGTTGTGTTTGGCGTACGTGAAATAAATGTGACTACCAAGAGCAATTATCCTTCAATATGATCCTCGTAGTTGTTCCACCTTACTTTATTGTCAAGGCCGACCCTGACTTTCTAGTGGCCCGAAGCGAGTTACAGAAATGTGGCCCCTATAAAAAAGTTTGTAGGCGCCTCCTATTTCCGCTAAAAGAGTCACCTATGATCCTTTCACCACGATGAATATGGTTTGCCCCTATCAATTCTAGCGAAATTATAAAAAGATTTCGTTTGACTAGTTTGATTCAGTATGAACAAATCAAGTGTTTTACGCTTACTACCTTCTTTCCTAATTTTGTTGGAATATCTTTGTCATCGTAAAATTTTTCTCTTGTCTTCTCCTTATCTCTTCCTCTTTCTTTCTTTCGGTCACAACTTCTTAGTACATGCATGTATATAAGATTATTTTGTCAAAACTCCATCGGTCAATTTCTTTTTTGCCTCCATCAAATTTTCTACCGTTCGATTATATGTGAAAGTTTTCTCCAGTTCACACATAGTTTACAGAAGTTCTTAATATTTTGCATAAACCTTTTGATCATGCAAGATACCGAACCATATTGTAGTAGTGTAAATTAATATATAGGAACAATAATTTTACACTTAGTATTTTGGGTGTAATAGTATTCCAAGATTGGCACTAAATGGAATGATTCTCTCAATTGATCTTCCGTTATTTTTCTTCTTTTTTTGGTTAATAGCTGAGTCTACTGTTACCATAAAATATGTTTACATCATTATATGTGTTTTGTAAATTTTAGAAGAAAATGTTTCTTCTATGCAAATTTTGAGGGAAAAATTATTATCTTAAAAATGGTACATGTCAAAGTTAGAGATATTCAACTAATAAGCAGTCTAATGTAAAAATGAGTGGTTGCGTTTTTAATCTTGAAGTCTTTTAACTAAAACAGTTAAAATGAAATCTGTAGTTAAAGTTAGCTGATAGAATTAGAATTTTGGGACCAAATTTGATTGATAGACAAATATGGGGGTCAAAGTTCGTCGTGAGACACAATCAGGGGTTTAACTAATATTAAGTTGTAGCTTGGAAGTTGGAACCACGTGTAGCCCAATTCAAAGAGCTAGGAAGTAGGGCCTTATGGTGCGGGGGTTTTAATGGCCCCTTTTACTGTCCAATTTGTTAGCTGGGTCCAATTTGATTTACAAAAATTCAGGCACTCGCCAACTTTATAAGCTAAATGTGGCCCTTATGTTTGGTGGCCCAAAGCGAGGCTTTGCTCGCTTTGGGCCAGGACCGGCTCTGTTTATTGTTTGATTTGGTCGGTAATATGATTAGCAAAGATTGATTTTGGATGTAATTTATGATTTTATTTTGAGTTAGTTCCTATTTGGCCCCCTACTTTGTGACCAACTTCCTTTATGGCCCCCTATTTTCTGTAAGTTCAAATTTGGCCCCCTATTTTCATGTAAATGCCATAACTACCCCTCCTATTAATATCTTTTTAAAATAAATTTAATTAGTAAATATCTCTCTCCACCTCACATCCCTCTCCACCACACATGTATCTCTCCACCTCACTTTTTTCTTCTCGAACGAAGGTCGTTGTTCGGAAAATTTTCCAGCAAGCGACCTTCAACATAATTTTTTTTTAAACTCTCATTCTCTCTAAATATTGCGGCGAAGAGGGTTCCCCTTTGCTGGAAAAACCAGACCTTGAAGGTCTGGTTTCGAAGTGAAAACAGATCTTGTCTGGTGGTTTAAACCAGATCTCGGTCTGGTTTTTTCGGCGAAGGGGAACCCCCTTCGCCGAAATATTTAGAGAAAGAAGGGAGGATTTTTTTTTAGAGAGAGAAAGAGGAGAGTTTAATTTTTTTTTGTTGAAGGAGAAGAAAGAGGTGAGGTGGAGAGAGAGATGAGGTGGATAGACATGTGTGGTGGAGAGGGATGTGAGGTGGAGTGAGATATTTACTAATTAAATTTATTTTAAAAATATATTAATGGGAGTGGTAGTTATGGCATTTACATGAAAATAGGGGGCCAAATTTGAATTTACAGAAAATAGTGGGCCGTAAAGGAAGCTGGTCACAAAATAAGGGGCCAAATAAAAATTAACTCTTTTATTTTCCCATACCAAACATGTCTTTAGGGTCCGTTTGATACGCGAGAAAATATGTGGGTAAGAAAAACGACTTTCTTTTCCATTAAAAAGAAAAGAGATTTCTTACCCGAAAGTCAAATTTTAGGTGTTTGATAAGAATGTGAGAAAAGAAGGTGAGAAAAAAGGTGCCTTTAGAAAAATGTATATTAATTATGTTTTAGTTATTAATTGGGTCTTTAAGCAATATATAAATGTTAGGGATTTAAGGGGTGGCTTAAGAATTTAAGGGGTGCCTTTAGAATTTAGGGGGGATGCCTTTAGACAAATGTATATTAATTAGGTTTTATTTATTAATTGGGCCTTTGACCATTATATAAATTTTAGGCATTTAAGGAATGCATTTAGAATTTAAGGGAGTGCCTTTAGAATTTTAGCTTACTTATTAATTTGGTTTTATTTATTAATTGGACATAGATGAACATAGAGAGTTACGGTAGGAGAGAAATAAAGAGAGGAAGTTACGGAAGGAGAGAGTTATGGGAGGAGGGAGAGAGTGAGAAATCAACTTTCCCATCTAAAAGGTGGAAAAAGAAATTAGACCATTTGCACCCTTTTTTTCTTCTTAAGAAATCGATTTTCTTACCCAAAGTGGCCAACCAAATAGCGGAAAACTGATTTTCTTGAGAAAACGACTTTCTTATTCACATTTTCACACGTATGAAACGGACCCTTAGTATTTTCGCCAAAAATTCTAAACTGAAGGGAGTAAGCTCAATTACTAATCACTAAAGAGGGTAAACTCAATTACTAATTAGTCTTGAGGGGGTAAGCTCAAAAACCTTTTTAGAAAAGAAAGATGAAAGAGAACAACTGGAATAGGATTGATCTATTTCTCTCTAGTCCGTTAATTTACATTTTCTTATTTACTGTTTTAACTGATCTTCAATCAGCTAATTCATTATTAACACGTCAATTTACACCTTCATACCCCTAGCACTATTTGGGTTATATTCATTAATTTTTGAGTCGTAAGTCCAAAATGTAGACTCTATTAGTAGTTTCAATCCACCCATAATTCAATAGAGTCAGTGATCTAAAAAAAAAGTTAATGAATAGAAATCTAGTCCAAAAAATACATCTCCATGCACAAACACGCATCTCTATGCTATAATGCTAGTCGTTTTCTTTTAATTCCCATAATTACTTTCTATATATAGATTTGAAAATCTCATTTCTATTTCGCAACGCCTACATATCCTTTCTCAACAAAAAAAAAAAAAAAAAACGCCTACATATCCTTCTCTCCTACAATTTTTTTCTTCATTAAAAATATTGGATGCAAAAAACCAGGGACGGATCCAGGATTTTTACTTAGGGGGTGCGGACTTATATACCTGATTTTTTTTTTGCAAACAAAGTAATTAACAAAATACTTGTATTCATTAATTATATTAATGCATCAACAATTACAAACGCATTAACCTTTACGAGAGTTCATGTTTTGAAATGTTCTGATAGTCGACTTATTGTCAATTTTACTAAAAATTTCTTTTCAATAAAGACTACTAAACCATTGTTCAACCACGAATCAATATAGGTAGTTGCAGCCGGCAAAATTAGTGCTAAGGTGATAAGCAAATAACTAACTGATATGCTTTATCTCTCTTAGTTCCCACCAATGTTCTAGCAAGAGCTCCAATCCCATTCAAATTTGGAAAATCATCATTCTTCTTCATACCATATATGTAATTATCAAACTGAGAACTAAGTAGCATAGTGTTAAAACTAATGAGATTTGACGGATAAAATTGAACAAGACACATCAATTTAATTTTGTCGGAAAATCCTATAGATGGACTCAAACATTCCATACAACAGAACAACTTAGTACTATTAAAACGAGCATTTAGTTCTTGAAGTTGAAAACCAATCAAGATAGTTGGATCGAATGAATTCAAACATAAAATACTTAAAAATGCTTATAGTAATACACAAATATATCTATAGAAAAAAAAATTTAAATTGCTTATGGAGGGATTCAACCCCACGACCTTACACTCCAAAATAAAATCTAACTCACGCCCTAACCACTATGACAAGTCCTTCTTCGTGTCAATATTGTATATCATTAGATACATGTATAGATTTATAAATACCTATATTAAAAAAAATATTTACTAATATTATTATTATTTTTCGGGAGGATCCATGGGGTGCGGCCGCATCCCCTCGCACCCCCATGGATCCGCCCCTGCAAAAAACTACAAGCTTCATCATCTTCATCTTAATCCTTCCGTTTCCTTTTTGCTTACTTTGTTCCATTTCCTTCATCTACTTGCCTATTATTTTCTGGAAATCGGTTGATCTTCAAAACTAGATCTAAAACTTTTCTTGGTTTCTTCCACTCGTAATGATTGTTTTTCTTGGATTTTGTTTATATCATTAGAGTATTTTTCATTCATTTTCCTTTTGTTTCTTCTATAGGTAATGAATGGTCTCCACCTTGTCTTCAATTATTTAAGTGCGGATAGTAAACTACTTCACACTATAGAATGGAAGAAAACTATCAGAATCCAACTTGTAGATGCATGTTATAATTTTGTATCAATTGATTTGATGATCCAATAAACACGTACGAGGCAAGAATAGGTTTTGCAGTTTTGCTCAGACTCGTGATATTAATTATCAAAATAAACATTCACAAGTGTAGGAAACCAAGTAATTAGGGAGAAAAATGAAGTTAGAGAGAAATCGAACTAGCTAGAGGTATAAAAAGTGAAAAGATAATGCAAGTTAGAGATGGAAAAAGCGAAAATATATTAAGAGAAACAACTGGAAGTTAGAAAAGAACAAAATCAGAGTCAGAGAGAGGAAGATAATTTTGGAGAAACAAATCCAAACTAGAGAGAGGATGAGAAAGTAGAATGATTTTGTTCTTAACAAATGTTTATCATGCAAAACAATTGACACACTTGATAAGAAGGACTTATTTCTCCAAAATTATCTGCCACATCACCTTATCGCCACCTCATCGTCTTCATCGGCGAAAGTCGCCAGTGAAGACGATGAGGTGGCAGAGAGAGGTAATGAGATGGAAGAGAGAGAAATGATAACTAGGTAACAGTGTTATAACGGAATTTAAAAAAGGGGGCCATCTGGGTATTTTGATAAAGTAGGGGGCTAGGCAGGAAACTGGTCACAAAGTTGGGGGCTATTAGGAAAGTAACCCCATATATTAGGAATGAGATTCTAATTAATTTGGGACATCTAAAAAAAGAATAAAGGACTCTTAATTTGGGGCGGAGGGAGTATTTACAAAGTGACTATAACAACCTTAATTCAGATAGGGGCTAAAGGGGAAGGTAAAAACCAACACACCAATTTCTTTGTTGAAGAATTACTCTAAATCATAAACGGTTAAAATAGACTTTCTACATCAATTCATGAAGAGGATATATAAGAATTTCAGCATTCGTATGAAAACAAACTAAAATAGATTCTATGTACGTATATACGTTCTAAATTTGGTCTTCAGCTTTCGTCAAAAAAAAAGGTTTGTAGTTCATGACCATAACAATTGGAGGCTAAAGATCTCCTTATCATGAATTTCACTTATGTAGATTTCTACAAAGGCCGCGGTTTTGGGGAATAAAAAAAAAATCTCCGGAGAATAAAGACTAAGTCAATTAAAATTGAATTGGTGGTCATATTTATTTTTTAATCCAAATATAAGTCGGATTGTTTCTTAACCCTTAATCTTCACATCCACCTCACATTCACCCAATAATTCTGGCCATAACCACCACTAGTTCCGGCCACAATCACGACCACCATTTTTTTCTCTCTCCTCACCCTATCTCTCCTTCCTCATACTTTCCCACTCTCTCTCTCAAAACCCCAGGAGATCTTGGATCCATTGGGGTTAATCTTCTTCAAGTCACTGAGTTGAAGAAGACGAAGGGTACATACACAAATTGAGATTTGCTAGATATTTGTTATCAAGGAAAGTTGATTAACTTCAGTGGATTTGTACAGTGGCAGATTTCCTTTTTGTTAATTTTCTTGTCCATGTTTTTTTACTTGGTTCAGAACCATTGATTGAAGATAAATCTAGGGTTATCTAGCAGACCAAATATCTCATTCTTGGTCGGTTTCTCCAAGAGGGGATTTATTGGATCTATATGAATTTGGTGAACTAGAATTTGGGTGATTGATTCGTTTTGCAGATCTAGAGTTAGGTATTCTTTGGGTTTTAACAACTTAGTGTGAAGTTTATATTTTTATTTTGCATATCTCTGATTTTTAATCTAGGTAAGTATTGATTTTGGTTGATTTCGTTTTGTTCATGGAGGTATTTGTTGATTTGTCGGTAGAACTAACACCGTTGCTGATGATTAGTGTTTTTAGAGAGAGAAAGAGAGGGAAAGTGTGAGAAAGAGATAGAGGAAGATTGGAGAAGAAGAAAGGATGGAGAGAATAAAATGGCAGTGGTGGTCGAAATTTGTGGGTGGAGGTGAGGAGAAGATGAAGACTAAGGGCCAAAAAAACTATTTGATTTATTTTTGGGTTAAAAACTAAATATGCTCAATAAGTCAATCTTGATTGACTGAGTCTTTATGCCCTAGAGATTTTACTTTATTCCCCAAAGCCGCGACCTTCTACAAAACCTGCTAGATTATGGAACAAAATTTACCTTTCGATAAGCTTTGCGTCCAAAAACACATTTCCAATTTCTCTATCAAGCTTCACGTTTTTTCCGTTCTTTTTATTTTTCGTGAGTCATCCAGAGTTGTAATGCATGGTCGGATTGAAAGCTCCTTGACCATTCTGTCTCGTAGTGCAATCATCTCCCAAATGATCAATTCATCGAGTTTTCAGAAGTTCTTCAAGCATCTTGTACAATTGGTGGTATCATGATTTATGTCTTTGTCATATGTCATCATCATCATTTACCACGCTACCTATTTGGACTGAATCATATTGTTATCAGTTATCCTTCCGAAGTTATTGGGCGGACCCATCTGTGAATTCCACATCCGTCCATGTTGTAATCCACAATACAACCTAGCTCCCCGCTCTGAAGTACAATGAGTGATATTTTATAGGGCTATTTCCCAAAAGGCCCCTACCTTATGACCATCTTCCCGCATATGCCTCTACTTTATCATAAATATTCAGATGGCTCTCTTTTTCGTTAAATGGCCGTTAAGTTTTTTTCTCTCTCTCGTCCATGTCATCACCTCTCTCTGCCAAATCATCTCTCTCGCCACCTCATCATCTTCTCCGATAAGGTCGCCGATCAGTCAAAATTTCGAGCGAGCGACTGACGACTTTATCGGAGAAGATGATGAGGTGGCGAGAGAGACGACTTGGCAGAGAGAGGTGATGAGATGGAGGAGAGAGAAAAAAAATTAACGGACATTTAATGGTAACGATAAAAGAGGGTCATTTAGGTATTTTTTTAAACGTAGGGGGTTACCCGAGAAGCTGGTCATAAAGTAGGGGGCCTTTTGGGAAATAACCCTATTTTATAATCCTCAACACAATGTAGCCCCTCGCTGCCAAGTAAATGGAGTGATATTTTATTCTTCTTGATTCATTAAAGGAAATAATAATTACTTATATCTATATAATAAAGCATAAGGGAAAACGATGACTGGGACAAACATCATTTTTTTAATAAAGGATATTGTCTAGAAACCCTTCTCAAAATTTAAAATATAGTCCTTCGTAGAAATAAAGTTACCTATTTAAAAAGCATTAATCGTTTCCTTCTTAGAAATAAAATAACTAATTTAAAAAATAAAGAAACAAAATAAATTTCAATGGTTAAAAAAAATTGAAATCTCTCCCTCTCTCTCAATTGAATAATAACTAATTTAAGAGAAAAGAAACAAAAAAGTAATACAATAAAATAATAACTAAGAAAAATCTCTCTCTCAATTAAATTTCGTAACATTTGATTGATACAAGTGTCCGTGCCATAGGACACGGGATATACCCTAGTATAAACATATGACACAAAAAGAACAAATAATGATGGTCAAGAAATTTTCAAAGGATCAACAACAACAGAAACAGAGATCCGAGATCTACACATATGAAGCTCCATGGCACATCTATGCCATGAACTGGAGCGTCCAACGAGACAAAAAGTACCGATCAGCTATCTCTTCTCTTCTTGAACAATACCCTAATCGTGTTGAAATCGTTCATTAGATGATTCCACCGGCAAGATCAAATCCAACCCTAATCTCTTGTTGGAACATCCTTACCCACCCACCAAAACCATCTTCATCCCTGACAAGGAATGTCAGAAATTAGACCTTCTTGCTACCTCCGCCGACTTCCTCTGTATTTGGCGTATCTCCGATGATGACAATAACCACCGTGTAGACCTCAAGTGCCTTCTTAATGGAAATAATAACAATGAGCATTATGGTCCTCTTACTTCATTTGATTGAAACGAACCTGAGCCTAAGAGGATCAGATTCTTCAATTGATACTACCTGCACAATTAGAGAGAGAGTGAGAGAGAGGGAGAGAGAGGGAGAACATGATAAAGAAGAGAGGGGGAGAAGAAGAAGAAGAGAAAGATAAAAAAGGATTTTTTTATGTTTAAAGGTTGCCGACTGAAAAATTGGCCGGTCGGCGACTTTTGTCGGTGAAGACGATGAGGTGGCGAGAGGTTGAGGTGGTAGAGAAAGATGGTGAGATGGAGGAGAAAAGGGTGATAACTAATTAACAAACATTTAACGGTAACTGAAAAAGGGAGTTTTCTTGATATTTTTGATAATGTAGGAGGCTATGCAGGAAGCTGGTCACAAAGTAGGGGGCCTTTAGGAAAATAACCCAATACAAAAATAAATTCTCAAACTTCATCAACTCACGTTTAACTTCCATTGTGGAAGTTTGTCAAAATATGGGGCCAACATCATGAGTTTGACCACGACATGCAGACAAAGTGCCAAGAAGGTAGTAACCCTAAAATATTATCATTCACAAAATATATAAAAAAAATAAATGGAGTTTTAGAAAGAAAGAAAAAATTTACATTAGTCCGTGTATCAGACCAAATGATAAAAAGGACGGAAACATTAAAAAATTCCACCGGGACAAAAATCTGTTGGAAAAAAACTTATTTTCGACGAGGATAAATTATTTTCAAATGGAATTAGGAAAAAATTTCCGGCCCAAGGATTTTCTCGAAAACTATTTCTGACAGCGAGGGATATGTTTCGCGACGAAAAAGGAAAATATTTCCTGGCGCGAAAATTTCCGCGAAAATTTTTGCCTGAAAACTATTTTCAACGAATATTTTATTGTGTCGAAAATAGAATGCCTTAAATTTCACTCCCCAGTTCTTTCTCTCTCACTCACCGGGACCTCTCAATGTTTTTCTCCAAATTTCTTCCCTCTCTATCTCTATCTCTTACTCTCTTGGGGAAAATCTAAAAATTCGACATCCAAATTTCAATAAAAATCCATAAAGATGAAATTGAAGAAGAAAGTTGATTGGTTTAGTGATTTACCTCAAGGTATTCTTTATCTCATATTCTCTTCCATTGACACAAACTTGTATTTCGTCTAAATCATGGAAATACTTTTGGAAATCTATCCCCTTTCTCATCTTTCAAGGTGATAAGGTGCGCTTCCTCTATGAAAACCCTAATCTTCAAAGTTTTCGCCTCTCCTGTGAATCCAATCACTGTAAATCGGTGATCCTTGCTCCACTACAAAAAAACGTTGAAAAAAATTTATGTTCAATTAGATGATACACTATATTTTTGTGATATGATTGTATCTTAAGCATATGTATCCCATGCTCGAAGCGTAGCCATACAATATTCATAAACATAAATGTCATGACTCATGTGGTAGCATATATAAGAACATCTAAATAGATTTCACGTCTTAGTTGCATATCTAATGACTATCCTTTGTTTTAATCTATTTCTATTTTTATCATCTATACAATCGTAATTTATATGTCGTATTGCAAAAGGAAGTTTGAGTATTAGAGATTCAGACTGAATTTTGTGAGCTGGCGTGTTGTGTTATAATAGTTTAATATCATTAATTTTCTTTTCTAAATTCTGGTTCCCAATTATTTTTTATACGAAAAATAAAGACTATTTCCGACGGCACTATTGGTATATGCTATCGGGAAATAATTTGTTTTCCCACCATTGCACCTCCACAGTTCTGACGGCATATGTTAATAGTTCCGTCAGAAATAGTTTTTTGACGGATGGCTACAGTATTTCTGACTCCATTTTTTCGACGGAATGCCAACGTCAGAAAAGCTTTTTCCGACGGAATTTCTTTATTTCAGATGGTTTCATTCTGTCAAAAGTAGTGTTCATTTTTGTAGTGAAGATAAATACCTCGAAATGATGAGTGAGCTTGTCTTTTTCGAACAAATTATATGGTAAATCGTTGATCCGATTGTTGAAACTCTTCAAAGTACGTCTTATCAAATGGATGAGCTTTAACTTTAGAAAACAATTAACGACGGTATTGATCTATCAAATGAATTTTTCTAAAATCAAAAAAATGTGTACGCGGTCACCATATACTAGAAATAAAAAAGATCAGAAAAAAAGTTTTTGTCTCCCCAAACTTGAAAGAGGTCCAATTATAGCCCTCGAGACAAAAACCTCATATTTCATGATCTCTCAAAAGAAAGACATAGATGGGGGTGGAGAGGTAAAGCAAAGTAACTGTAGGAGAGCTCAGAGATTAGTATTTATAGAATTGTTAGGAAACCCTAAATAAAGAACGAGATAACATGCGTAAAATTTTCTAATTAATGAAAAATCCTTGGAAGATAATATAGGCATCCAAATTCAATGAAAAAGATGTTGTCAAATCATTAAAAAATCTAAAAAGATATCTTGTACTAGTATAAGTTTAGATTTACAGATAATAGACTATTAATTCCTAACACCAAAACGAAATTTATAACCATGTTTACCTACCGTACAATCTACAAGATGATTACATTTTAACGTGTATGAAAGGCAGAATTTGCGATGGTAAAAGCGGAGAGAGAAAATTTAGATGGGATGTTTCGATTAAGACACCATTTTATGGGTGCAACAATAAAGAAGTATCGCACCAAAAAGTAATTTATAACCATGTTGAAATTTACTATTAATTCCTAACACCAAAAAGAAATTTATAACTATGTTTACCTACCGTACAAACTACAAGACAATTAAATTTTAGCATGTATGGAAGGCAGAATTTGCAAAATTCAGATGGGATGTTTCGATTAGAGACACCATTTTATGGGTACAACAATAATGAAGTTTCGCACCTTAATTCTTTACCATTGTCCATTATTAATTACGTGTTCATGATATATTTTCGAGAAATAATTGACAAAATGAGTGTCCATGAAACATGTCATGTATGTGATCTCGGAGACTGTCTTTAATGTGTATTTGTACTACCATCTGCATTATAATATAAGTTTTGAATAGCGAACATTTTTGTCTATAGTGAGTTATCGAATTATTTTAATGTGAAATGCACGTGTTTCTCTCTTGGTGGAAGTGTGGTGAAGGTGGTGGTTTGCTGATAGTGATGGTGGACATCTAGTGGTGGTGCCAGGGCCGTGCCTGAGAATTCGGGGGGGTCCTGTGTGGCCCTTTTGTATAATAAAAAATTACAAACGAAATTTGAAAAAATGCAAGGTAATATGTTAGTACATAGTATAGATGAATCCGAATGTATTTTGACAAAAATAGTCGTAAGAAAACTTTTCCGTTTTAAATTTTCATTTTATAAAAAAATCTAGTCTAAAAATCCACGATAACTTAAACACATTTTTTTGTTTATTCTAATAAAATATTAAGGTTTCATGAAATGTTTAGATCTTAATATAAACCATATAGATTGTTCGCTACTTATCAAATATGACCAGGAGCAAAATAAAGACTTTTAGTGAGCATGACTAATTTAAAATAATTAAAAAAAAATAATTTATCTTTTTTTTAATTGTTCAGCGTGTGGGCTAACCCTTGACCTCTAAGGTGAAAGATTATACCTCTTACCATTCCAACAAAGGTTGTTGCCAAAAAATAAATAAATTATATTTACACCAAGTTAGAATCTAAGTAATTTTTTGAATATGATGTCCTTTGTGTAATGATTTTCGCATATATGTTTGCACATTGATAGAATTTTCTTAAATTTTTATTTTTAAAAACACTTCAAAAATTGAAAATTCATCCAAAATAACAAGATAGTGAAGAAAAAGTAAATGGAGTAGAATTAAAGGTATATTTAATACTTTTACCCTCAACCTACAAAGGTTGAAAAAAAACTAACAGATTTGAGAGGAATGGGATTCGAACACGTGTCTCCATAGTGTAAGCTTGTGAAGCCTCCCACTCAGGCTGACAAGCATATTGTGTTAGTCCTTGCTATCGAAATTACATAACCCGTAATTCTAGTGTGTTACAAGGAATGGACCCTTGTAGTGGGGGCCCAGTACGGGCGCCCTGCCCGCACTGGCCCTTACACGGGCCTGGGTGGTGCTAGAGGTGTAGTGGTATTGGTGTTGGAGGTGGGAGATGGTGTTTCTCCAGGTGTGGTGGTTGTAGAGGTGATGGTGTATTGAGTGGCATTAGTGGAGGTTCCCTGGTTGTGGTGGTGGTGCAAGTGTGACTGTGGTGGAGGTTTTGTGATAGAGGTGGTGCTTGTGCTGGAGGTGTGATGGGGTCAGTGGTGGATTCATGTAGGGCCTAGGGGATCTATAGACCTCTCTCAAGTTTTACCATTTAGTATATGATATTGGATTAAAAGTAAAAATCTTAACAGTCTCAGTAGTTTAGGTTGCTAGTAATAACAATAATTGCATTTAGCTTAATGGTTGAAGGGCTGCACTACCACTCTTGTGTTTGTGGGTTCGAGTGCGCTCTTACACATTTCTTTTTTTATTATTCCGTTGGAACGCTGAAACGAGAACATAGAGTATTTCGTGCATTACCTTATTTTGGAGGGACTAAGAAGGTCGCGGGTTCCATCCCCACAACCACTTTTTCAGGTGTTATTTAGAATTTCTAAAATTGACCGAATTTTCCTAACCAATTTTAGAATTTTCTAGTACACTTTGAACTTAATTTCTAACTTTAGAAAGACCAGTTTATAAATATATCCTAACTAATCTTCAAGTCTTATTATTTCTTTTTTCAACAATCTTTTTTATATAAATCTATAACTACTTATTATTTGCTTAAATTTTGTGATTGTAATTTTTAGAGGCGACGTAATAATTTTTAGATCGCCCTCAAAATAAATCTTGAATACGCCACTGGATAAGGTGGTGGTTTTATTGTGATGACGGTGGTGGTAGTGGAGGTACACTGATTCTGGTGGTATTGGTGACAGTAGTTTTTTTGTGGTATTACCATTTAAATTACAACAAAATTCTTAGGAATCGAATGACATTGCAATATAAGCAACAACAAGAAAATACCGAAAGTAAAGAAAGCAAACACAAGGTTACAACACGTCAACTTTAGCGAAATCTTACATATAATTAAATACATTCAAAATTTTATAATTCATTCATTTTTCATTAATCATCAAGCCACTCATTCAATATAAATTACATATCCTAGGGCTCCATCACGAGAGAACCTGAATCGTAATAACATGTTAGTAGAGCCATTGGTTCAATTTGAAGCTTTGCCAGCCTCTGATCATATCCTGAAACTCCAAAACCGAATGCATTAGTACGCAAGTAGACCAGTTTTCCAACTTTGGATAAATCGGGGAAGCTTAGCTACAGTAATAACGTGAAAATGGTTCATTACCTGTAGGTTGTAGCATAGTTTATTAGTTAGCGACTGAAGCCCATTTCGTTCATATGGTAAATCGTTGATCTGATAGACACAACTCATTGAGAAAATCAAGATACATTTTTGTATTGTATCATAAATAGCTAATATTATAATTAAATCACCCACACGGATGACAAAACTAAGGGAAAGGAAAATTGTCCTTCTCTTGAATGCTCCCTTGTAAGAGGAAACATATAACCTTTTGGTCCCTCATGTTGAGCAGGAAGTTGAAGGAGACAGTTACATAGTAGATGATCATATCTTAAAGATTTTCATTAAAATGAATTACCTAAATTTTAGAAAACAAAATCTTTTTCATAATGGGCTTTTATGCGTGATATTTTCTTTTTCGCAAATGAAAGATTTTATATGTTAGAAGGTATAGTAGAATTAAATGCTCTGTGGGTTAGATTGTTGAAGGCCAAATACTTAAAGAATGCAGATTTTTGGCTCTATAAGGGTAAAATGACTGCAACCAATACATGGAAGAGTATGTTAGAGATGAGAAAATTTATAAAAGAAGGGGTATGCTTTGCGGTGGGTAATGGTAAATCTATTAGAATTTGGGAGGACCCGTGGATACCTACCTTATATGACTTTAGACCGGGGAAGAAATATGAGTTACAAGACGTCCCAAACCTATTCTTGGTGAGTGACCTTATTATAGATGGTAATTGGCGTTCGGACTTGATTAAGAGAATTTTCGATGAGATTTCGGCTCAGGCAATATTGCAATTACCGATTGGGCATTCAAGTGAAGAAGATAAATTAATTTGGGTGCATACGACTAAGGGGGAGTTTTCCACTAAATCCTTGTATACTTCGATAACAAGGGGAAGACCTTCCACATCATTTACAGTGGAGCTCCCTTTCGGGTTGTCTTGGAAAAAGGTGTGGACTAAATTTAATTTAGCTCCTCGGGTAACTTACTTCATATGGAGACTTCTTCATGATGCACTTCCAACAAAAATCAAGGCTCTCAAGTATATTGAACCAGCTTCACGTCTGTGTTCCATGTGTAATGAAGAAGATGAGGATCTTGATCATTTGTTTAGGACTTGTAAAGTGGCGAGAGAACTTTGGTTATGTTCCCCTTTGGGATTACGGGTAGATGGAGATGAGCCATTTAATAAGTTAATTTGTCGTTGGATACAAGAAGAAGAAGATGAAAACAACATCACTCTCCGGCTTTATGTGGCGTGGTTCATGTGGAAAGCTAGGAACAAGTGTGTCTTTGAGGGAGAGAAACCGAATTGTTATAAGATTATTCATGAAGCTTTGACTATGCAGCTGAATTTTCATGGTACAGTTATGAATCCCTCGACCTCGGTAAGAAGAGAGGAAGAACATAAGGTCACAGTTTGGGCTCCACCGGAGAGAGGGAAATCAAAAATCAACTTCGATGCAGCGTTCTCGAAAGGAAGAGCTGATTTGGCGGCTGTGTTTAGAAACGAGTATGGGGAATTTGTATGGGCTGCTACAAACATTGTTAGTACTTCCTCGGCGATGGAAGCCGAAGCTAGAGCTGCCTACTTGGCAATTGAAATGGCACTACAACTACCAGAGTATGAATGTGTTATTGAAGGAGATGCCTTAACTATTATTAAGCATGCACAGAAGAAGAAAAGGACATTCCATGGAAAATAAGATCCACATTAATGAGAATTCGAAGTGAAAGTATACGGCTACATGGTTGCACCTTTACATTTTGCTACCGTAATGCAAACCAAGTAGCAGATCTTTTAGCAAAGAATTCGTCTCAATTAAATTTATTGTTAAGAAAGGAGATCATTGAGACTCCCGCTTGCATTGTAAGCCAATTGGCGGCAGATAAAGCCAATATTTCAGGAAGCTCGAGTAGCTAATAAAATCGGCAATAGCCTCTCTTAACCAAAAAAAAGGATAAATACTTTCTATGCATGTGGGTGTTTCTGTTATATATATTTGTTACCACAACGACGTTAAGTTATATATCTTGATTTTATTTTTTGTTATCTGTACGGTTTATTGTCATTTATAGGAAGAGTCGCATGTAAACTTGTGAAAGAGACCGATTCTCATATGATGATATTGGACTAAATAAATCAAAGAAGTTATAATTAATTAAAGAGTTATTTTGTAAAAGGGGCAAAGATAAGTACCAGATGATGAGTTTGGGGCATGACTTTATATTCTTTTGAGTTTGGGGCATAGACTGACATTGACTACTTCACCCGTTTGAATTTAACTAACTGCCCTTTTAATCATACAATTAATTACATTAATTTTTGGCATTTATCTTTAAAATCCGTTTGGATTAATCAAAACCTAAAAATAATTATTAAATAAACGGTTGAACTTCTTCCCGCCTAAAAAAGATGAGAGGAGCTTCATCATCTCCTACCATTTTTCCAGTACTAAAAAGTTGTACTCCAAGGATTTTGTCCTTCCTTAACAGAAAGATGAGAGGAGCTTCATCATCTCCTACCATTTTTCTAGTACTAAAAAACTATAATCGAAGGGGTTTTGTTGGAGTTTCTTTTCTTGATAATGGGTCTTAATTTTTCCATGTTTTCTTTGTTTTTTCTGCTCTTATAAAATCAAATCTAGGATTCTGAGTTTTAGTTTTCAATTCTTGAGATAATAGGATTTTTTTTTGTCTCATTTCTTATTTTGACTGAATAATTCTAGATGTTTGGATATTATGAATAAATGTTTAATTAATATTTTACGTTAATTTATAATTTTGTGTGTTGATTCCTCTTTTGATACCTAGGGTTAGTTCAATCAAAAAATAATTTTGTTTGAAAATTTTGAATTAGTTAAATATGAAATCTTTTTACCTTTTAAGAGTTTGATTGTTTAGGGTTTTTTTATTTATTTAGGGTTTTGGTACATAACCTATGTAGCTTTGCACAGGTGTTATGAGAGAAATCTAAGTTTAAGAAATTATTATTTAGGACATTAAAAATTAGAAAAAAATTGTGTTTGAGGCATTTAGAAAAGAAGATAGTAACTACATTTACTTTTTGGATGACAAAGTTAGTCAAAACTAGACAAAGTTAAATCATGCCCCAAACTCAAAAAATTTGCCCAGTCGGTACTTATCTTTGCTCCTTTTACAAAATAACTCTTAATTAAACTTGTTTTATTTCCTGCGTTCTTTTACCATGTTAACTTTGCATCCTATACTCTCTCTTTGGGAAATAAATTGATGTGACAACTGTATGTTGTGGAATTAATCAATCATTTCTATAAGAATCTTCATCGCTTCGTGAAACATATCTTGTGATGTCATTTTACATTGATAGTTATGCGTGTAGTCCGTTCTTTCCATTTTCACATTTTATGTGTATGTTTAATATACTTTTGCAATGTACAGGGCCGACCCTAACTTTTGTGAGGCCCGAAGCGAATTACCTAAGTGTGGCCCTATATATATATATATATATATATATATATATTGGAAAGTTACTTTGACGAAAAGCTATTTTTCGATTGAAGATTGATCAATTATTTAAAATGAATTTTGTATGTAAGTTTGGATGGATTTACAAAAGTCATGTATATGCAAGATTTACACACACGTTTGCACAAGTTAACATATAGTTGTATAGTACGACAAGTAATTGAAGTATGGAAAGTGTTTACATGATTTTTAACCAATACCAATAGAAAAATCGACTCAATTTCTTGTATATATATATATCCAAAATATATTGATTAAAGTTGCATTATAAATCCTACTGAAAAAAATCTTAGAAGACTCATCAGGTTATACTCATTCAGATTATCAATATCACTCTCTACTGGAAAAAAACAACTGAGATATAGTCTTTCATACTGACTTAATCTTTCATACTGACTTCAATCTTAAGAGTCTCGTCAAGGATTTCTCCATAAATTTTCGAGACTGAAAGAAATAAGGGGGAGGAAATAGACATAAAGAGGAGACGGAAACGAGAGAAAACAAAATAAAGATAACGGTGAGAGTGATGTGTGTTCGTGTGATACGCCTACAAATGAGCGACTTACACTTCTTTACAGCGCGCCATTTTTGAGACATTAAAGTAGTTTAGAATACAGAAAGATTAAACAGGAAAATGCTTTGAAATGAAATAGTTAAACGAAAAGAAAAAAAAGCAAGTAATGGAATCATGATTTAGGGACTAAATTTGAGTATTAGATAAAATATGGTGGCAAATTCTTAAATAGGCTACATTTTGGGGCCCAATTGTAATTAGCCATTCCAAAAAGAAATGGTAACAGGCAGTCAGGCACGTGAAACTCAAAGGAGGAGAAGTGGGTCCGTGTGGGAGTTAGTAAACTGTAGGCTTTGTTTCATTAAGTTTTTTACAGGCACTCCTTATATCTTAAGACTGAAATAATGTGGCCCCCAAGATTTTGTGGCCCAAAGCGAGGCTTGCTCGCTTTGGGCCAGGGCCGGCTCTGGCAATGTAGTATGTATCGAATAATACGTAGAAAACATTCACCAATGTGTTTTGAAGTTTTACTTAAGAATCCATTTGTATTATTTAACTATTTCCTTCAAGAAGAGTTTGTTGGTCGTTATTAAAACTAATAGTTCCTCATTTGAGAGATCACCAAGGTGACCCCGTGGTTGCTACCGCCTCTATCACACAAAGGGTCTCAGTTATAGTGCATGAATTGCAAGGCGTTAAACTCGGTCTTCAGTTGGCAATCAAGTTGGGGTTTCAACGAGTTAAGATGGCCAACGATTCTCTCTGACCATGCCTTTTTTATCGAATTTGGCTAAACCCCCACCTTGGCAGGCAACTCGGTTGGTTCGGGAAATTAGATTTTTATGGAGCCAATTAGAGGAATGTTCGATCATCCATGTGTATAAGGAGATAAACCAGGCAACGGACTACTGCTCAAAGATGCAGCCTGCCAATAGAATAATTGAGATGCAACCGGTAGTGTTTCAGAAGAGTTGATTTTTTTTTTTAAATGATGACAAGAGAGGTGTAATTAGAATTCGACATACTTAATTTTTCTCATCGTACTTCCATTGTATTAGTGTTAATGGTACCTGTACCAAACTAATTTTGTGATAACTCACTCATACGGAATCGGATTTAGACAAAATTTGAGTCTAAATTCAAGAACTCGACGAGACGTCTTTCTCGAGATTCTGATGAATATAGGTACATAAAATTAAGCAAAAACAATCCAGCTACTTTTGAGCTAGGTACCGATTCCAACAAGATCGAATTTATCTCTAAAAATATTGCGATAACAAAAATAAATCATGAAGCTACTCTTTTGCCCTCACGGTTTTATGAGCTACAAAGGTTCATAAAGCTATAAATATTCTTACAACATCAGTTATAAGGTATTTCCCATTATTTCTTGTTATTTTAATAAATGTTTTTATTTGTACTTACTTTTTTGAATTTAGTATGGTATCTATTTTTGAAAAATACTATATATTTATAATATAAACCAAGTAAATTATTTGAATTGATTTGATTATTCAGATTGACATAACCTATTGAAAAAATCATATTTAAAAATTTCTAATATCCATATTTGATTAACCCATTAAATTCGGATTCCGATATTAGGAATGGTATTTAATAGATATCAAATATGTTATGGCATCCTATTGGAAGAAACATATACTTGATTTGACTAAGTAATGTTTACACCCCTAGTTAATGATGAAACATATACATCTTTGAGGCCATGTTCACTGCTTGAATAGGTTGAGAAAAACTATGAGTTCCTGGCGAAATTTTGGTGGTTGAAAAAGTGAAAACCAATAACAATTTTCTGTAGTGTAGAGAGCAATGGCAGTTTTGTTAATAATGGTAACTAGATGACTAATTTGTTATTGGTTTTAATTGTCCCAGGATTTGAGGAAGAAGGCAGCTGTAACTTTTGGATGATAGTTGATCCTTGAAGATCAAGGGCCAGCAAATCGGGCTCATACCTCCCCGTATGCAGGGTTGTTCCTGAGATTCCAGAGGCCCTGTGCGAAATTTGAATATGGACCTTTCGTGCCATAAAAATTATAAAAAAAAAAAAAATGTAAACTAATTTATGAGTCGGTACATAAAACCATAAATGAACCAAATAATATTTTGCAAAAAAAGTAGTCATAAGAAAAAAAAACATTCTAAAATTCATTTTTATTGGAAATCTAGTCTAAGAATTCACAATCACCGGTAAGCAAAAAGATTTATTTATTCTATCTTAAGACTTAGAATATAAGTTTATAACTATAAATAACATAATGAAATTCTAAACTTTAATCGAACTTGTGGATCTTAATGTAATATCATATTAAATATGTAGTTCGTCATTTAACAAACAGATGAGAGACGGAACAAAGACTTTAAATAACAAAATGTTTATGAAAAAGTGTAACGGAGTAAAAATAAATATTGGATTAACAGTTATTCTCATAACCTCATAGAGGAGACAAAACCAACAGAAACTCTAAAACCGGAAAATAATGTCAACACTTGATTGCCTGAGTAGTTGAAAGTGTTGGGATAAACTTCAAAACCTTAGAGATCCTATTCGCAAAAAAGATAGGGTTCATAGTTATTATATTTGTGTTATTAAAGGTGTAAATACAAATATTGTCCTTTAGTGTTTATCACATCATAATAATCCCCAAATAATAGTTTTTGTTGTGAAAAATAAAGGAGGGAAGAAGAAAGACAATAGAAATATATAGACCAAGAGATAGAGACAAGAACTTGATTTGTATTCATATGTTTGTAGATGATTTCTCTACTTTGATATATTGGTATGTTAGGTACATTGGTACACTAGTTTAGTACATTGCTACATTAGCTAGAGACCTCTTTATATAGGCCTTTGAAGAGTTACATATCTAATACAAGAGTTACTTATAATCAATGGTGCTTGAATACAAATAATGGTGGAGAACTTATGGTGGTGGGAGTTACCAAAGTGTGGTGGTCATCCACCATAAATCAAAGATTTATAATACTCCCCCTGGATGACCAACCACATCAGATATTGCCTCATTAAAACCTTACTAGGAAAATCCAATGGGACAAAACCATAGTGAAGGAAAAAAGAGTACAAATTCTTTGTTCATGTACATCTTTTATGTACACATAATCTGCCTCATTAAAACCTTGTTAAGAAAAACCCCGTGGGAGAAAAAATCTTAACGAAGGAAAAAGAGTACAGTGTGAAAATATTGCAGTGTTTTCATAAACTTGCTCCCCCTCATGAAGGTTGAGGGCATTGTTCAACTTGTTATGGTCAACTTCCTTTTGGTATATAAACACATAAATATAATAAGTAGCATTTGACATTTCAAGTTGCATTCATATAATGCTTTAAAGTTTATGCATACTTTAGATTGAAGCTTGTTAAATCCTTTAGCGATTTCAGTTGAACTCACTTTCTAGTGATTCATATTTGTCATATACATCGATAAGATAATTATAATATTTTATGAAATCAAGTTACTAATCACATTTCAATGTGCGTTATAAATTTCATGCACAATCCACCTCACACACATAATAGGTGTTAAACTCATCATTCGATGACTAGTTGTCTCGCCAAAACCTTGTCAGGAAAATCCAACGGGACAAAACCTGAACGAAGGGAAAAAGACTACAACTTTTAAACAAATTATAACAATTTTCAATACGCATAGTTGCCTCGTTAAAAACTTTGACAAGGAAAACCCAATGGGACAAAACCTTGACGAAGGAAAAAGAGTACAACGCGATTGACATTTTATATATGAATGATGGTTGTTTTCTAAAACCATATTACAACACACATAATGTATTGTCTGTACTATATTAGGTACTTCTGACCTGAATTTCCATGACAATGATAAGTTAAGACAATATGAGTTGCTTTGAAACTTATAGCCTTTTAGTAATTCAGAATATGTTCATTTTCAAGATTTTCTTTACTCGAATAATCTTTTTCAATACTCTACTGTCAAACTTTGATAAACTCTTCAGGAGTCACAATATGATTTATAAATACTTCATAATATAATTCGGAGATTTGTAATTCATATTGAAATTTTATAAGTGGGCGTCAAATCCTTTATAGACTAAAGGAGATTTCTTACACATGTCTACTTTATTACCTTCGGGGTAATTCTTAATTAGTGTTTCGACTTCATGTCCGAAGACTTAATTATTTTGTAAGAAAATCCACAAGTAATGAAGTATCTCGTCAAAAGTTGACAAATATTACTTAGAGTAATTCCGGATCAATATGCTCCCAGTAGCTACTATATTCAGAAATACATCGTCTGAAATGCTTTATTTGATTTTTCAAATTTTCACAACATACATAGTTCAATGAGGTCATATATGTGCCTCTGTAAAAGATCGGTGTCTCTTTTTACACATATTCTCTTCAGGGAATTTTATTAAGAATATGAATCACATTCATTTCTAATTTGATAGCCTCTTCAGGAGGAAAAATTATTCCTTCAGTGTCAAAGAGTATATGTCACTTTAATCAACTCTGATCTTTTTCTATTACCTTTATCTGGATATAAGCATATTAAGCTTTGAAAAATATTAATATCTCGAGGTAGTAAGTTTTCCGTATATTGATTCCAAATGAGAGAAACTCGATCATTTTCAAGTATTTTACGACATTGAATATAGGACTTCCTCCCCCTGATGTCGATAGATTTCCGTCTTATTTATGAGCACATACTTCAAGGATGTGACAAGGACGAAAGAAAAATCAATTGCTTTAGGCAAATTTGATTTTTATTTTCATATCATATTTTCCGTTAGACAAAAATTACTATCTGATCACAGCTTTAGGTGTGAGCAATTTGTTATAATATCACAACTTCGGGTGTGATTAATTACATGTGAGATATATCATCTTCATGTGAATTTATTTTATTTTATTTATTAAATCCATCATCACTTTCTCTTTGGTTATTACAACTTCAGGTGTAATATGAAATATGATAATCAAACAATTTTATTTGTCAGGAATTTACAACTCATCACTGTCTACAGACACGTAAGAAAATATCATCATCACCTGAATAGATATTCTGGATTTCGACTTAATATATGATGAGTTTCACAAAAATTAGTTACATTCCACGATGAATAGCTTTGTCAAATTTAATCAAACTATATGTTGGTATAGTAAAATGAGATTCTCAATTTTGTCACTCTATTTCCAATCTGAAGTCGGTGTAGGATTTTTCTTATTACCGTCTAATTATAATCCTTTCATAATCAATGGAAAATAATTTCACTACTGAAAAATTAACATTTGTCATTCTTCAGGAATGCGCATATAAATTTGTTTTCTCAAGGGTTTACCCTTTTTCGTGACAATTTACCAACTCATAAGGGATATTATCTTTTCATCCTTTGAGATTTTTTTTACTCTAATAATCATTTTAGAATTGTCTAGATTTGAAGAAATATATACACCAAACTTCAGGTTTGGTAATCTCATATACATAAAGATGATTACATTTGATTGTCACCAAAATTAGATGGGTAAATATGAGATAATTCATCATCCTTAAGATGATATTCATGTTTGTAACCCTTTCATTAGTTATGAGAGTAATACCAATTTAATTTGGAGGTATAACTTACCTTGACCTTACCATTGAATAGATTGCGTTGATACTCATGTTTGTAACCCTTTCATCATTATCATCTATTTAGTTCTTATATCATTTTGATATAGTTTATTATGTCTCAAAAAACACAAAATCAATGGTTAGAGATAAATAAGAATAATAAGAAAGTTCGAATGACAACAAAGAAAAATCCAAATACCTTGTAAGTTACCAATCACAATTGAACAAACTTACCAACATTTTGTTTGTTTATATTTTGATCAAGGAGATGGATAACTTCTTCTTCCCTTCGATCATAGAGCAATTCATGCTGATAACGTGTTGTGAAAAATAAATGAGGGAAGAAAAAAAACAATAGAAATATATAGACCAAGAGATAGAGACAAGAACTTGATTTGTATTCATATGTTTGTAGATGATTTCTCTACTTTGATATATTGGTATGTTAGGTACATTGGTACACTAGTTTAGTACATTGCTACATTAGCTAGAGACCTCTTTATATAGGCCTTTGAAGAGTTACATATCTAATACAAGAGTTACTTATAATCAATGGTGCTTGAATACAAATAATGGTGGAGAACTTATGGTGGTGGGCGTTACCAAAGTGTGGTGGTCATCCACCATAAATCAAAGATTTATAATAGTTTTAGCCTTTTAAAGCGCCCAATAACACACTCAAAAGGCACCAAACACAATATTTAGGGGTGTCTATATCGCGCCCAAAATATCTAATTTACATGCAGGCGAGTCGAACCTGCGTCACTAGCAAGCAATCTTACCTCCTTACCAACTAATCTATTGACTTGCTTGGTAAAAACCAGATATCCTCTATATATACAATTTTAGGACGCTATAAAAAGTAGGCCCTTTATGTTTGGGGGACCAGTGCGGGCGCCCTGCCCGCACTGCCCCAAACACGGGACTGTCCGTATGAGCTCGAGCTCATTAAATCACCCGTCAAGATGAGGGTTGAATATATTAGTGGGGGTCAAATATATCCACACTTCAATATTTGAAGAAAACATGGAGATCATTAACTATATAAAGAAACAAAATAGAAAATGAATACAAATTACTTTTAATCAGATTACCAACTATCAACTGTCAAATATATACATTGATTGCATATGTTGGATATCTTCCTGGTACCCGAAATTCTCTTGATCACAACTTCTAGAATTAAAATAATATCATATTAATGAACAAAGATGATCGATGTGTTAAAATATTTTATCCTTATGTAATTCTGTAAAAAGTTAGTTTTAGTTGCATATAAACCATTAGAAAAATTAATAACAGAAGAGAGATGGGCTTCAGATGCTCATTACTCTCCAAACACTTGACCTTAATCCATGATCCAACTGTTCTTGAAGCAAATTTATAATTAGGAGATATCCCGTTAAATATAAAAAATTGTTTACCAATTTCCACGTAGATATTATTATGTACTGAAATCTTTTAGGCGCTTTGCATTACAAATTTTACAAGTAGAAAAATTGACGAGTCATTCATCTCTGAACCGAAGGTCTCCATACTGAAACAAGTGCTTTTGCGATGAAACTCCAACAACAGTTAATCCCAACTCGATGATCTAATGCTACTAGCAATATATGTTTAAGTTGACTATTATAATTAACGAGAGAAAATGAATGTTTATTTTGTATGTATACAAAACCATTAAACCTTTTGGAATCAATTTACATATTACCATTTAAATTACAACAAAATTCTTTGAAATCAAAGTACTGAACTAGATTTTTGGTTGAGGAAAACCATATACCTCCACATTTATTTATACTAGAAGAGAATTACAATGGATTGAAATAAATAACGTAAATATAGAAATAATCGTAATTCTAGTGCATCCATATCTTGGAGATATATGATATATATGAGAATATTTCCTTTGAATTTCTTGGGGTAGGAATATTTGACTTGAATACCTCTTTTACCCTTATTACCCTCCCGCAAATTTAATGGAGGATCAAACCAAAAGTACAATTTAGGAAATAACTTCATGGGGAGAAACTTCATGATACGATTCTTCGATATATATTTCATTATAATGGATTGGTTGTTAAGAAGCTTTTGTTTGGTGTAGATAACACAAATAACCAAGTAATTTAGGACAGTTGTAACGAGCAAACATGACATAATCACAACGGGTTTAGAGGTCATTTAATAAAAAGTAATCAGCGTCAAAACTAAAGTAATCGTCCGAGAAGATTTCCGAACTGAGAAGAAACAAAATAACTGCTCCTGCCAAAACTGCCCCTTTTTACGATTCTTTTATGATACCGATTTTCCACCAGCACATAACTAACTTGAATAATAAACCATTAACATGAACCGAGTAACATTTTGAAGATCATCCTGAATATCTTTCCTTCCATTGATTATGATCTATTTACTAGTAACTACTCCCATATAATTATCATCCAAACTAGAATTTGTTGAATCAAATATAACGAGAATACTAAAACGAAAAACCTAATTTATTTTAAACTCACAAAGAAAAAAAATTAATGATTCCGGCGGACGATGGTCATTGAAGCGACTACCGTCGCCGGTTAAGCGGAAGCAAAATATGATCGAAATTATACTCGTTTGAGTTTTCTAGGCTCTGATACCATGAAAGATTTAGGTTTTTGGTTGAGGGAAACCATATACCTCCGTATTTATTTATACTAGAAGAGAATTACAATGGATGGAAATAAATAACGTAAATATAAGAATAATCCTAATTCTAGTGCATCCATATCTTGGAGATATATATGAGAATATTTCATTTGGACCTCTTGGGTAGGAATATTTGACTTGAATACCTATTTTACCCTCATTAAGTACATTGCAATGTAACCAACAACAAGAAAATAACAAAGTAAACACAAGATTACAACATGTCAATTTTAGCGAAATCTTACATATAATTAAAGGCATTAAAAGTTGTATAATTCATTCATTTTTTCATTAATCATCCAATATAAATGACATACAGACTTTCTTTTAATACACATTAAGTGTTTCACAGTAATCTCATAAAAAAAAAAGTGTTTCACAGTAAACAATATCCTAAGGCTCTATCATGAGAAAACCTAAATCATAACCAACATGTTAGTGATTTACCTCAAGGTATTCTTCATCTCATATTCTCTTCCACTGACACCAAACTTGCTGTTCAAACCTGTATCTTGTCTAAATGATAGAAATACTTTTGGAAATCTATCCCCTTCTTTAACTCCCGAGCTGACAAAGTATTCATCCTCCATGAACACCCTAATCTTCAATTTGAAGCTTTGCCACCAATCTCTTATGCTGAAATCCCAAAACCCAACGCATTAGACATTAGTCAAGTAGTTTTTCAACTTCGGATAAATGTAGTGGATGCTTAACTATATACAGTCTATACTATATACTATAATAAAGTGAAAATGTTTCATTACCTATAGCAGAGATTATTTGTTACGGTCTGAAATCCATCATCTCGTTTATATGGTAAATCGTTGATCCGGTGCACATAACTCATTGAAAAAATCAAAATACATTTCTGTGATGTAACATAAATAGCTAATATGGAAGTAATTAAATCGCCAACACGCATGACAAAACTATGGGAAAGGAAAACTGTTTTTCTCTTGAATGCCGGCTTCCCTTGTAAGAGGAAAGATACAACCTTTTAGTGCGTCATGTTGGGAAGGAAGTTGAAGGAGACATTTATATAGTAGATGATCATATCTTAAGGATTTTGTATCATTAAAAGAATTACCTAAAACTTAGATAACAAAATCTTTTGAGAAATTCTATTCATCCCTCCATTTTGGTCCTTCCCCAACCCTTCGATGTGGGAACATATCACTTGAGCGTGTAGAAATTGGAGAAAGAATTGTGAAAAAATATACTTCAGTGATATGTCGCCACATCAGCGGAGGGTTGGGGGAGGGACCAAAACGGAGGGATAAATAGAATTTTTTTGATATCTTTTTCATAATAGGTTTATGTGTAATAGTTTCTTTTTCGCAAAGGAAAGATTTCAATATGTTGGAAGATATAGAAGAATTAAATGTTATACTGTGGAAGGTGAGATCTCGAGGATAAATACTTTCTATGCATGTGGGTGTTTCTGTTATATTTTGTTAGTACAATGACGTTAAGTTATATATTTTAATTTTGTTTTTTGTTATCTTTATGGTGTATTGTCATTTAAAGGAAGAGTCGCATATAAATTTGTGAAAGAGACCAATTGTCATCTCATGATATTGGACTTAATGAAATTAAAGAAGTTATAATTAATTGAACTTGTTTTATTTTCTGTGTTCTTTTACCAGGTTAACTTTGCATTCTATACGATCTCTTTCGATAAAGCAGTTGATGTAACAATAGTAAGTTCTGGAATTAATCAATACTATCCCTAAGAGTTTTCATGGCTTCATGTAGCAACATCTTGTGATGTCAGTTCTATCCATTTCAACATTTTACGTGTATGTTTAACATATTTTGCAATGTACTATGTATCTGATAGTACGTAGAAAACATTCACCAGTGTAGTCTGCCGTTTTACTTGACAGTCCATTTGTATTATTTAACTATTTCATTTAGGAAGAATTTGTTGCTCGTTATTAAAACTAACAGCTCCTCAGTTGAATTTTCTACCTTCCCAAATTGCTAATATTTTATTTTTTTATATTTTTCGTGTGACAACAGGATCACAAGAGTACAAAAGACAATGATGCATCATACACGATTAATTTTAAAGTCAAGTAACTTAATTTCAACGTAAAGAATGATATTTATCGCACCCAATTATTTTGGAAGTCTTCTAAAAACTGTCAAATATTTTTGTATTCTTTCCCTTTCTTTTCTTGCACTACTATTTTGGAGTGACAACCATAGTTACCAGAAACGGGATACGCTCCGGTACGAATACCAGACGTTTCCGATTCGCTAGGGGGTATAATTATTCGCAAATTTATGCAATATATATATTATATATAGCACAATGGTGTTTTTTGAGATGGACCGTCGATTTATGTCTTAGATATTCGTGGCCGTCGGATTTTTCTTAAGAATTTCGTAATTACAATTACTATCAAACCCTATTTATGTCTTCGACCTCCCACAAATTTTGGTTTCAGTTAGTTGGTTTTAAACAAGTATGTCACTCAATCACGTGAGAGGGTATTAGTGTCATGTTTTTTTTTTTTGAAGCCACGGGAATCGATTTCCATTCATAAGTGATAAAATCACATTGTTTACATGGATGAAATTGTTATTTCTCTCTTCCAACTTCATGAGAGTTGCATACCTTTAAATGCAAAGTACCTCGTGAATAAGAAAGAAATTGGACTAGACTCAGACGAAAAAGAAAGAAAAAGATGAAAGGATCCTAAAGATCACGAATAAAAGGACCCTAAAGGTGAACAAAACATAGAATAATACAGAATAAAGAAAACTAATTTAAATCTCCGTCACATTCGCCGGCAAACCGCCATTGTCGCCGGAAACCGTCGCCGGAAAACCGCCGTCATCACCGAAAAACCGTCACCACCATAAAAAAACCGCCATCATCAACTCTTGAATAGTTGGATTTCACTGCCTACCATGGTTCATAATCTTGTCTTTTCTACTCACATGGTTCATAATCTTCGTTTTCATCTTCTTAATCAACATCTTTGTTAGAACAAAGGAGAAACTCACAACAAAATAATTACAACAACCAAGAATAAATAGAAAAATGAAGTAGTTACATTCATTTTCATTTAATCAAGAGAGGTAGAATAGTTGTTCTCTGTGTACAAAAGTAACTAGATCGAAGAATAAATTTGTTGCGAGAGTGCAAGAGATCATTATGGTAGTTATAATGGTTATGGGTAGTAGTGATTTTGGGGGAAATTGCAAAGAGGATCATGCTCTTCAATGAAAGATGAGCGACAAACAGAGGGAGTAAAGGTTCTTCTTCTTCTTACTTTCTCTCTCTAAAGAAATGAAAGAAGAGAGAAGAAGGATTGAAGATATAATATGTACATATAAAAGAGGAAATTCCGGCGAAGGGAGACCCTTCACCGGAAAACTAATTGATCAAGGTAAAGAGAGAAACAGAGGAGAGGAGAGGAGAGGAGGCAGTTACTGAACAAAGTCGGTATTAGTGTCATGTTGATAACACTATAGTAACTTTCGTTGGATTGTAATGAGAACTTCCCTAATATAACGGTTAAGACCCATCCACGTTTTTTTTTTTGTTAAACTGTAGATATATTAAAGGCCGCGGCTTTGGGGAATAAAGAAAATTCTCGGGGGAATAAATTCTCGAGGGAATCCAGATTTTTTTAAAAAATTCTCTAGGGAATAAATTTTTATGGGGAATACAGAATACATTTTTTTGAAAGTTCTCCTCCATCTCATCACCTCTCTCTGCCACTTCATCTTCTCCGGCCGGCGACTTTCAAACATTAAAAAAAAAAATTTATTTTTCTCTCTCCTCTCTCTCTAAATTTTTTTTTCTCTCTCACTAGAACAGATCTACAGAGAGAGAAGGTCTGTTCTAGAGAGAGAGAGAAAAGAAAAAAAAAATTAACAGAAACCCACTCTATTACTACTTACCAGCTCGGACAGTGATATTTGAAAGTGACGAAAAGAAGAAGAAGCATGAAGAAAACCAGAAGAAAAAATGGAAGCTTGACGTGACCTAAAGCTAAAAAAAAACCCTTGTTTCCAAACTTTAACCTAGCTATATGTTTACTGTAAACCTATAGTTGTATTTCTAGGGTTAAAACCCACCTGCTGATGTGACCCACTTATAGATCTACAAACAGTGAACAGTAAAAACGGTACAAATTCGTAGTCAAAGTAAAATAATCATTGGGACCAATCACCATTAGAGAAGGAAAGACGATTTGGGGGTGTGTACACCGAGTGAAATACATACACATATAGCTTTTGTTTCTTTTACCAACAGATGATTATACAGAAGAATATATGAAGAAAGATAGCTAGATAACCTACGATTTATATAAAGCTTGAGCGCAGTTATCTAAGAATACTTTGTTTTTGTTTGTGAGAACAGATCAAGAAGGGACCTTTGACCTTCTCTCTCTCTCTAGATCTGTTCTAGAGAGAGAGAGTGAGAAAAGAAAAAAAAATTTAGAGAGAGGAGAGAGAAAATTAAATTTTTTTTTTTTATGTTTGAAGGTCGCCGGCGAGAAAATTGGTCGGCCGGCGACTTTCGACGAAGAAGATGATGAGGTGTCGAGAAGATGAAGTGGCAGAGAGAGGTGATGAGATGGAGGAGCCTTTTTTTATAGCATCTTCTAAAATTAGAAGCCCCTTAGCGATAGAAAGAAACATAAAAAGTCAATCTTATTTGACTAGTTTTAAGAAAAGTCTTTATTCCCCGAGAATTTTCTTTATTCCCCAAAGCCGCGACCATATTAAAACACTAAATCAGAATCTCATTACAGTACATATTAAGAAGAAAACACGGAATACAGTTCCACTTTTTAACTTTTTTCCTTTCGACGCGCCCATTTAGCTAACTTGTCTGCTTGTATATTTTGCTCTCTCTTGATGTATTGGAATTTAACTTGGTGTACCTCCTTCTTTACATTCTTGATTTGGCGAATGTGAGCTAGTGATTGCCATTGAACCTGATGTTTTGGGTTATTCAAATGCTTGATAAGGTTAATATTGTCGCTTTCGATGATGACCTGCATGTAGTTGTTTTCCTTAGCCCAGATAATGCCGTTCAGAATAGCTAACGCTTCTCCTTCCTCGGTGTTTCTTGCTCTGCCACTATTCACGCTCGCTCCTATGAATTTAGACCTGTAATCATGAACAATCAGACTAGTACCTATTTTTTGAGCTACATTAGCAAACGATGCATCGACATTGATTTTCACGTAGGGTTGAATCGGAGGTTGCCATTTCAAGATGACTTTTTTATCAGGATGTTCTTTACTTTCATTTATTTGCGGGAACGATTTTATCGATTCTATTACCTTATTAACATCATACATGGTTTGTTGGAAGCAGTGATCACATCTCATTTTCCATATAAACCATAATATAGTAATAAACTGTACATTGCCAATATTGCAATTGGTGTAATCCTGATTCTGCCACGACATGATCCACTCAGCAACTGAGGAGATTTTTTCAGAAATGATGTTAAAGTGGATGGGTCTTAACCTAATATAACGGTTAAGACCCATCCACGTTTTTAGATACCCATTAAATTTTCTTCTTTAATTTGCACTTATTTCTCCCTCTCCTCCCACCAATCTCTCACATTTGTTTCTAAATTCTCATGAGGTGATTTAATGAGCTCAAGCTCATACCCTTGGGTATGAGCTTGAGCTAATTAACCGTTGGATGTTCTAGATATCCTCAAAAGATATCTACAAAATAAAGGTACAGTTGTACTTTCCTAAATCAAATGGGTGATTTTTGAAACAAAATAATAAAGCCCATTCTACATGACTACATCAATAATTACATAAGGTGCCATCCAGTTTTGGACAGAACGTGGATTTCAAAGGTGACTCATAGTTGGAGAAAAAAATTCTATTGGGGGAAATAACCCATTAAAAAATATTTCTAGAATTACTACATGTGTCAAACTACAATAAATTAGAAAAGGAATGTACTATAGATTTTGGTCATAAAAAAATTTAACAATATTAAGACCATAATCATATAGTTCATAAATTAAAATTAGTTGGAAATTGAATTCATAAATTAAAATTTAACAATGAGATACTAACATATCTAAAGAAAATATAACTAGCAATTCATGTAAGGAGAAAACGCAATTGTTAGAACCACCTATTGTCAAGCATAAAGACCGGAGAAAAAGAATAAAATCTTAGATTGATCAGTTACCGAAAAAGAATGTTTTTCAAACTGTCAAAAAAAATCTAAAGGAGTTGTAAAGAGGTATTGTTAATTTATTGTCCTTAATAAATCATTTATCTTGACATAGTATGTAAAAATATTGATAATTTTTACTTTTTTTTGTTGAACTTGATAATTTTTACTTGAAATTTTTTGTCGCTCACATGACATGCAAACAACAACAAAAAAATCTTACTAACTAATAAATTTATTATATTTCGTAGTGGTAATGATAAACACATACTTTTTGGCACAAGCGACAACATTCTAATGAGTCAGGCAACAATATTTTTAAGTTACACGTGATTCGTTTTTTTTTAATTTACTAATGAGTTCAATTTCCAATCGATTTTAGTTTATGAACCATATGATTATGGTCTAACATTGTTAAATTTTCTTATGACCAAATTTTATAATATTTTTCTTTTCTAATTTATTGTAGTTTGGCACATGTATTATAATGGGTTATCTCCCCCAATTAAGTTTTTTCTCCGAGTATAACTCACTTTTGAAATCCACATTCGGTCTAAAACTTGGATGGCAATTTATGTAATTACGGATGTATAATGCGTCTTGTTGTTTTGCTTTAAAAACTACTCATTTAATTTAGGAAGGTACAACTGGACCTTTATTTTGTAGATATCTTTTGAGGATATCTATAAAATCCAACGGTTAATTAGCTCAAGCTCATACCCAAGGGTATGAGCTTGAGCTCAATAAATCACCTCTCCTTTTAAATTTGAATTATAAAATGAAACTACCCAAACCATATCCATCCATGATTTTAGGTAAGTTGTAGTTATATATAATAGATTTCTCTCTCCGTCCATTCCCACAAAAACTACCGATAACTCTTTTCATTTTATTCGTAAGCTTTTTACTTCCATTATTCCTCTACCTGTTTTATATTTTTCCCATGAACCAATGTAGTTTATTTGTGGATTTTTGAGTGAGAGGCTCAAAAAATGAAGGGTAAATAAGCATTACCCTCGGCCAAAAAAAAACGAGAACCCAATCCAAATTTTCAGGACAACTCACACTTTTCTGGGTTTTATTTTATTTATCCCTCTTTTACCCCTCCACGGGAAAGTCCCGTATTTTCTGACAATCTGGCGGATGACAGCGAAGCAATTAATTCCCCGTACATGGCGTAATGTCAAAGAAACATTCAGATTTTTTGAAAATTAAAAAATGGCGCCATTTTTTGACGAAATTTCAGCCAATTTTTTTGGACCCGGCCCATTATATTTTGTTTCAATTCCTTCTTTCTTCTTATTTATACATCCAAAAACCTTCTTCATCATTCTTATTTTGTTTCACATTTTATCTTCTTCATCTCTTTCAATCTCTAAAAACACAAATTTTCTTTTCTTTTTCTCTCTAAAGGTTTTCTGTTCTTATTTTTGGATGTTCATCATTCTTATTTTGTTTCACATTTTATCTTCTTCATCTCTTTCAATCTCTACAAACATCAAAGTTTTCTGTCTTTCTCTCACTAAAAGTTTTATGTTCTTATTTTTCTTCTTCATCATTCTTATTTGTTTCACATTTTATCTTGCTCATGTCTAAAAACATCAAAGTACATAACCAAATGGCCTGTGCACAGAACCATTCCCGGTACAGAAGAAAATTTTGAGTTCAAAAGTGTCCAGTACTGAACTTAATGGCCAGTACACAGAACAATTTCCGGTGCACAAGAAAATTCCCAGTACAAAAATGTCTAGTACATAACCAAATGGCGAGTACAAAGAACATTTCCCGATAAACAAGAAAATTCCCACTACAAAAATATCTAGTACATAACCAAATGGCTTGTACACAGAATAATTCCCTGTACACAAGAAAATTCGCAGAACAAAAAAGTCTAGTACATAACCAAATGGCCAGCACACAGAACAATTCCCGGTACACAAGAAATTTCCAGTACAAAAATGGTTAGTACATATCCAAAAAATGACCAGTACACTAAATAATTCCCGGTACACAAAAAATTTTTCTTGTACAAATCAATGAAAAACTACCAAAAAATGAAGAAATTTGTTGAAATTGGAAAGAGATAAGAAATAAATCTGGAAAAAATAACAAAATTTGTTGAAATTGGAGAGAGGAATTTAAAAAGATTGGAGAGAGAAGTTTGTGTGGGAGAAAATAAAAAAGAAATAAGAAATAAATCTGGAAAAAAGAACGAAAATGACAAGTTGGTAAATTTTCTAATGGCAATTCTGTAAATTCGTGGAAAGTACAAGGTTTGATGTCAGGTGCGTCAGACTATTTTTCAAAAATTTTCGCATTTCTCGGGATTTTTCGGTGACAATTTTGTAAATTTATGGAAAATACACAGTCTGATGGGAGGCGTGTCAGATTATTTTCCAGAAATTTTCGAGTTTCACAGGAATTTTTCGATGACCGTTTCGGAAATTTCGAAAAGAAGAACGATGTTTCGGAAATTCCACCCCCACCTCCTGACCATTGGACCTGCCCCTTATTCTTTTCCTGCAGTGGACCTGCTTTTTGTTTTGGGTCAAGGATTGGGCCTTTTGCCCAATCCCTCTTGATTTTACTATGAAAAAGACTATTGAAGTCATGAGGAAGAAGAGACCTACCTGTTCTCGTAGTTGAAAATAGTAAACCCAAACTGCACTTCTTATTCCCTTAGTTTTCTCTCTCTATTCCTTTCCTCTCCTTCACTTTCTCTTTCTAGTTTTGCCTCTTTATTGCTGAAAAATAATAATAGAAGGAAGAAAGTGGGGATTTTAGGTTATATGGTTTTAAGAGGATGTTTGTTTTGTGAGGTTTAGTTATGTAACGAATTTCTAAAGGCACCCCCACATACATGGGGTGTTACATACTCTAAAACTTTTGAGGTCTCAGGTTAGATTCTCAGAAGAGGTGAAAACCATGGTTATTAAATTTAGGTTATTAAAGGTAAATAAAATTAAGGATTTCACTTAGGCGGTTATTGTGCTTATCACATCTTGATGATGTATTAATGCTATGTAAAGATTATTGTAATCCATTTCCACAAAAAAAGAAGTAAAAAAAAAAGATAAAGAGTAGACATTGTTTCGTACACTTGGAGACAAAACCAATAGTAAGGAATTAAGATGTGATAATTCATTACTTTTGTACCAAACAAAATGGTGTCCTAAACCAGTGGCGAGACCACGATATTTTTGGTGTGGGGGCACATTTAAGTAAAAGGAAATAACAAACTCACGCTATATGAAAATGAGTTTTATTGATTCATAAAATTTTGCCTATCATTACGATTTTCTTTTAAATTCTTGTCTTTGTTATTTTGTTATGAATTATTACGGAACTTCTAGAGTTGTGACTATTACTAATCCATAACTTTTCAGTTAAATATCTCTTTATGAATTTTATGGAGCCAAACATATATAGTAGCATTAGTATTGAAGAATTTATTGAAAGGCCGCGGCTTCGGGGAATAAAGAAAATTCTCCGGGGAATAAAGATTTTTCTTAAAATTAGTCAAATAAGATTGACTTTTTATGTTTCATTTTATTGCTAAGGGGATTCTAATTTTAGAAGATGCTATAAAAAAGGCTCCTCCATCTCATCACCTCTCTCTGCCACCTAACCTTCTCGCCACCTCATCACATCATCTTCTCCGGGAAGGTCGCCGGCCGGCCAATTTTCCGGCCGGCGACCTTCAAACATAAAAAAAAAAAATTATCTTTTTCCTCTCTCCTCTTTCTCTCTCTAATTTTTTTTTTTTTTTTTTATCACTCTTCTCTCTCTCTAGATCTGGTGAACCAGATCTGGTTCACCAGATCTAGTTGGTCTGTGAACAGGTCGCCGGCCAATTTTCCGGCCGGCGACCTTCAAACATAAAAAAAAAAAATTATCTTTTTCCTCTCTCCTCTTTCTCTCTCTAATTTTTTTTTTTTTTTTTTTATCACTCTTCTCTCTCTCTAGATCTGGTGAACCAGATCTGGTTCACCAGATCTAGTTGGTCTGTGAACCAGATCTGGTTCACCAGATCTAGAGAGAGAAGAGTGATAAAAAAAAAAAAAATTAGAGAGAGAAAGAGGAGAGAGGAAAAAGATAAATTTTTTTTTTATGTTTGAAGGTCGCCGGCCGGAAAATTGGCCGGTCGGCGACCTTCCCGGAGAAGATGATGATGAGGTGGCGAGAAGGTTAGGTGGCAGAGAGAGGTGATGAGATAGAGGAGAACTTTCAAAAAAAATGTATTTTGTATTCCCCATAAAAATTTATTCCCCGGAGAATTTTAAAAAAAATCTGGATTCCCTCGAGAATTTATTCCCCGGAGAATTTTCTTTATTCCCCAAAGCCGCGGCTTATTGAAAATAGAAGGTTTACTATGTCGCCTACCTTTAACTAATTGTCGATTGTTATTACTAATATCTTTTTCGTGGATCGGAAAACCGAAACATATTAAAAAGAATATTAAAAAACACTAATCATAAGCCTACAGAAACATAAAATAATTATTTCAAAATAAATAATAAATTAAAATTGTTTTGAATTTTTTTCTGTAAATTAGAGGAAGAGAGAGGGATAGAACTTAGTTTTGAATGAAATAAATCGAAGATGTTAGGTATTTCAATTTAATTTAAATAAGATGAGAATTTATTTTGATTAAAATTATTTGACAAATTTTATGACGATTTCGTTAAAAAAATAGCATGATTACTAAAATTTAAAACTTTGTATCTTTTTTTTGTTTTCAATTTGGATATGGATTTGGATTTAAATTAGTATAGGATGGTGGGGTCAAATTTTATTTTGACTAAATTGAGAAAATAGGGTTAAAGTAAGTCACTAGATGGGTGATTTTTTTCTATAAAAGTGGTGGAAGTTGATACCTTTGGTTTGGTTAAATGGACGGCCATAAGTGTTTTTTTTGAAAATTGACTCCAATCTACTATCATTACATTGGCATTGATACATCAATGATGTGATAAACACGAAATTGTTGAACTCAATTTCTTACAAAGAACGGGCCTATAGCCCAACTAAACTATGGCCTAAAGCTCAACAACATTATTCTTATGGAAATGGAGTGGACCTCCAAGATTTTTGGAGTTTATGTCAACACGTTAGATCACTTGAGCAACCAATTGTTGACGACCGTCATAACTGTTAAGCATTAATCTTTAATTTATTAATTAGGTTGGGTGGGTTGTAATTAATGATTGGCTTGACTTTGCTGGATTATTAATAGGGTGGGTTATTAATAATGGGCTGCTAAATTAATTGATTAATTTTGGACACAGAAAGAACTCTTCATAAAAGCACCTCTCTATAAACTAAAGAAGTCACATATGGGCCTGTTGGGGCACGTGCCCCCACGGCCCCTTACGTGGGCTCACCCCTGTCCATAACATCCCATCTTGTTTTTCTTTCTACGCTTTTACCACCACTAATCACGACCATCATATATATATATATATATATATTAAAATTTGATTATCTTATAGTTTGTATGGAAGGTACATGATTATAAATTTCTTTTAGGTGTTGGAAGTTAATATTTACAGATTTTTTCTGATTTCAGGACATCTCTTTCATTGATTTTGGATGTTTAACAAATCTGAAAGGATATGCCTCAATCTATGTTTTACTTATTCTTTAGATGCCTATATTATTTCCTAAAGATCTTCATTAATTAGACAATTTTACGCATATATCTCGTTCTTTATTTTACGCATATACCATTCTATAAATACTTATCACTGAAGTCTCTTACATCTACTTCTCTTTAGCTCTCCACCCTTATCTATGTCTTTTTTTTTTGAGAGATTATAAAAGATGACTTTTTGTCTGGAGGGCTATAATTCGACCTCTTTCATTTTGTAATTGTTGTTCTCTTTTACTTTTAGTATATGGGTGACTGCATGTACACTCTTTGGCTTTTAGGAAAGTTTCATATGATTCATCAATACTTTCATTCGTTGTTTTCTAAACATGAAGCTCTTAACCTAATAATAAGACATACTTAGAAGAGTTTCAACAATCGTGTCAACGATTTACCATATTATTTGTCCGAAAGATACAAACTCATGCTTCGCAGGTATTTATCTTGTTTAAGATGCGATTCCATTCATGTAACGAAATTTGTGTCTATATTTTCCTTGGGTGTTTTCTTACCTTTTTTTTTGAGAATTCGACTACGGTCTACGTTAGTCGTTACAAGGCATTGATGCATCAGGGAGATGTAATAAGCGCGATAACCGCCTAATTTAAACCAAGAATGAAAGAGGCCTAAAGCCCGAAAAATTATTACATTATTTTTAGCCTAAATTACATAAGATAACTTTTGATGACAACTGCTTCTATCGAGACTCAATCCCACGACTTCATGGACTTAAAAAGGGTGTCCAACCGTTCCACCAAAGGGCGGTGGACGTGTTTTCTTCCCTTTTATCATATAGTCTGATACACGGATTAATGTAAACTTTTTTCTCTTTCTAAAATGTCCATTTATTTATTATACATATTTTGGAAGTGATATTAATTTAGGGTTATTTCCTATGTGCCCTTGGCGTCATGATCAACTCATCATGTTGGCACCCATATTTTGACAAACTTCGACTATGCATGGCTGACTTCAAGTTAACTATTTTATTGAGGAAGTTCGATTATTTTATGTTTTATTTAGGATTTTTCGCTTACTATCATTATTTGTTCTTTGTTCTCATACAAATAATTGTTATTTCCTGTAATGAACATAGAAGGATAAAGTATCACTCCATGTACTTGTGGGGCGAGGAGGCTCGATGTGGCTTGCGGACATGGATGACGTGGAACGCTAGAGATCTATCTTCCCAATCTAGTACTTCCGAAGAGATAACTGGATTAATCGTCTCAAGACATAAATCATATATGATAAATTATGATGACGACGACGATGATATAAGAACAAACACATAAATCATCCTACCAGAAATAGAACAAGATGCTTAAAGAACCTTCTGAAAAACTCAACAAATTATTTATCGAGAACATGATTGCAGTTCGAGGCTGAATGGAGAAGGATCAATCCATCAGACCATAGATTACAACCGTGGATCGCTCATGAAATATAAAAAGGGTCAAAAAAGGTGAAGCCACGTGGACAATTTGTAAATGTACGCTTTTGGATGCAAAGATAATTATCGGAGAGTAAATGTTGGCACATAATCTGGCGGGTTCTAAAGAAATATATGCAAAGATAATTAGCGGAGAGTAAATGTTGTAAAAAGCCTATCTGAACTGTTTATGATTTAGATTAATTCCTCGGTAAAAGAATTGGTGCATTGGTTTTTTTTTTTTTGTTGAACTGTGGTGCATTGGTTTTTACCTTTGCCTCTTACCCCCTCTCTTTTAAATTGTCGTCATAGTCATTTCGGAAGTGCTTTTCTTTAAGTGACGAGGTGGACCATCTTTGTTTATTCCACTTTTAAGCAAATCACATTACGAAAACTTTTACCTCAATTTATTTTATAAAAGGAATTTGCCATGAAAGATATTGTCGAGACACTGTCTAACGATTGTTGTGTTCGAACGATATACTTGACAAAATAGACAATGAATTGCATTGAAATAGAAATCCAACCACTGTATTTGACTTGTCGACTTTCCATTAGTTTAAAAAGCTCTTGTAGTGTGTTCAGAATAATAGTTCGATGACATTTATTCGAAAAATGTCCCCAACTTTCTCTACTGTAGCAACACGATAATAATAAATAATTTGTTGTTTGTTCTTTTGTTTTGGATAAAAACATTTGTCAGGTGAAATAAACCTTTTCAATTATTATGGGTGACCATAGTTGGGATGGAGGAACAAATTCCTTTTTCGTTTTATAGTTAGTGATCAGTGATCACATCTAATAATAAATTGTTAATAAATTTGAATCAATTGACTATAACAAACTATTTTAGTTTCTCACCCTCTCTTCTCGTTTGGATTTTTTTCTCTAAAAGTATCTTCCTTTCTCTAACTTGGATTTTATTCTATTTAAATTAACTTCCTATAAATTTTTCTCTAAATTGATTTTCACTTTTTTATCTCTAACTTCATTTTTCACTTTTCTACCTCTAATTCTATTTCTCTCTAATTTCATTTCTCTCCTTACGAACATCTCCAACGCAAGACTTCACTTGAGAAACTTTAAGTGCCATCTAGGATTTATGCAAAACTCAATTAGGATCATATAATGAAGTGACATCATTTAAAGTTGAGATATCTCAAGAAGAAACTCAATATTTAATTTTTTTTATTATCTGTATTGTCTTGGTCAAACCAATTTATGTACTAGACAATAAGAAGCTTTTCTTGATATCTAATTTCTTTTTATTGAATGAAGAACATGTATATCAAGTAAAGTACTTTTTGAAATCACTATTGGAGACATAAAATTCTATAGAAACACAATTTAGCCACATAAGAAAGAAGTTCTCAATTGAAATTTGATAGATAAGACAAATTGAGTTTTTTTTGTTTTGCATTGGAGATGCTCTAATTACTTGGGTTTCTATACTTGTGAATATTTGTTTGGGTTATTTCCTAAATGGGCGCCTTGGTTATGACTTACTTTCCGCAACCCCCTAGTTTATCGAAAAATACCCAAATCACTCACATTCCTACTTTTTTGTCCATTGATTGTTTACTGTTTTTTAGGCTTTCCAAAAATATCTTTATTTTAATTCTTTCACGTCAACTCTCTTTTATCTCTCTAAAAACTCTCTCTCCCATAACCTTTTTCTATAAATTATCTAGGTTTGATATATATAGTATTATTAGCTTGATTCAATCTTGACTCATATACTAGTTCATTTCAAATGATTTTCCAGGTGATTTTGATTAAAAAAAAAAGATATTTTTGTTACTTGATAGCACAATTGTAGTAGATTTTAAAAGAGATTTTCTTCCCTAGATGAAGATACTTCCTTCATCTGCTTCCTCTGATACGCAATCATCTTCTGAAGTAAAAAAAACAAGGACTGGTATAACTAGCTAACCTAATTAAATGCTTCCAATTCATTTGGTTCAAATTCATTTGTTTGTCTAAGTCTTCTTGATGGTGATTCAACCATTGACCACGATGATGATGGAAGATTAAGATTTGATGACGTTGAATCTGATGATGGAAGATGAAGATCTGATGATGTTGAATATGATGATGGAAGATGAAGATCTAATGATGAATCCTGCAATATTCTAACAAAAAACGAAATCCTTTTAATTTAATCTTTCAAGATTTTAAAATTAAAAACAAGAACAATATCATAAATCATCAATATCACAAATAAGATCAAATCAAACATAGATCGTAAAATTTGATAATTTCTCTCTCTTACATTAAATCTTACTGAACAAAACTATTTTGCTAATTTATCTCTATTTCATTAATTTCTCTCTTTTTCAAAGCCTAAAAATAAAGGACGAAAGATGATGAGAAGAAAAAAAGACCAAAGACAAAAACAAAAACAAAAACAAATCAAGAACAAAAAAAAATCAAATTAGTACGAATAAAGAAAGAGAAACAAAGGTAGACCAACATTGACTTTTGAAATAAATGCAAACTAGTGCATGACATTAACTACAAAAGGGGGGTAATATAGGTACAGGTATTTTACATAAATAAGGAGGTTATGCAAGCAGCTGGTCATAAACCAGGAGTCATTTGGGAAATAACTAATTTGTTTTGACAATCAATATTTTCGGTTTGAGTAAATCCGCCGAAGCTATTATACTCGCACCTGTTTTTGAATTATGAGATAGATACGAAACTATAAAAATACAACTACAAGTTAGATTCTGGTGGTGTTTTACGATGTGGAATATTTACCATCAACATTTAAATATGAATAAAAATGGAGACCATTAACTAGAAGAACTGTCGACAAAAAAGTATAGAAGAAACAAAAAAAGAAAATGAATAAAATGTGTTTCCAATTAGATTAAAACTATTATTGGTCAAATGTATTTGTGATTACATATGTTGGGTATCAGGAAGTAGCCTAATTTATCTTGATCACAACTTCTAGAATAAAAAAAATACTATAAGAAGGTGAACAATCAGTTAAATATTTTATCCTTATTTAATTTAGTAAAAAATTATTTTAGTTCCATGTAAACCATTAGGAAAACTAAGAACAAAGGAGGGTTGGGTTCAGTATGCGCAGTATGTACGTATATATTATGGTGTACTTAAATATTTTAAGTGCTTTGCTTTACGAATGAAACAAATTTTTTGTTTTCTTCAATATAAAAAGCTGATGATCGGTCATATTAGGATGGAAGCCTTTCATACAAATACAAGTGCTTCAGGCTTCATCCATGAAATTTCAACAATAAGTCCGAGCTGTAAATGTAATTCTCCATCGCTTTGAAGCTTTAACAGGCCTCTGCATCAACAAAGACAAAACTTCAGTTATAGGTGTTAATACGAAACCTGAATTGCTAGAAGAAATAAAAGGCATTATTCATTGCCATCAAGAAACCCTTCCTTTCTCTTACCCTGGGTCTTCCTCTTGGGAAATCTCCCAAATGAAAGTCTTTCAGGGATCCGGTCATTGATAAAATTCAAAACAGATTAGCTATTTGGAAATGCAAATACTTATCTAAAGGAGGGCGAATGGTTCTTATTAAAAGTACATTAACAACCATTCCAATATACTATCTCTCGTTATTCTTGACGCCAGTTTCTATCAGTAAGAAGGTTGATCGTAATATCAAGAACACTATTTGGCCTTACCAATAATGGATCCAATCCACTTATTTGGACTCTTCCGAACACTATTTGGCCTTACCAATAATGGATTCAATCCACTTATTTGCCACTTTATCACTAGTCAATTCTCTCCAATCAAGTTACCACTCTTATGTTTAACCCGTTATAGGATCCGGTCTATGTTAGCCGCGAATCACCGAATTGATCCGACGATCGTAGTTGGCTTCTAGCAAAGCACTACAACCCTAATTGGGCCGGATTAGATGATCTTCATAACGAATACATCTTTATCCTAACTGACAAATTGATCGCATTGCCATCTTGGTCGAAGGACATCTCCTTTAGGCCTAACGGATATATCCTTCACAAAGCACTTATTGGCAAATGGGTTTGGAGGAAGATTATAGATGAAAAATATAAGGGAGGTGCTGCTCCGTGGTTCCCAGGCGACCAAATAACATCCACAAATGCTGGCCCTTGGAGAAGAATATCTTCCCTGACCCCTATTATCATGAAGAAAACCAAACTAGAGATCAATAGAGGTCGTCAGCTTAGCTTTTGGTTGGATGACTGGACGGGCAGAGGGTCTTTTAAGTCTAGATTTCCTACTCTATGGAGAGCTACCAAGAAGAAATTTGCATCTATAGAGGATAATTTGGATGGTGCTTTCGTTGATGATTCATGGAATCTTCATTTTTCTCGTCCAATTAGAACATCAGAGATTGATCCCCTTACTTCTCTCCTTGAGTCCACAACGTAAGCTTCATCTTCCCTCAATTCCTCGATTGACTCACGTAAGTGGCTCCTTTCGAACCATAGTTTCTCGGTCAAATCTTTATATCTAGAGCTAGAACATCAAGTTGCATCCTCACAACAACTACTTGCAAGTTGTATTTGCAACAAATGTATTCCTTCGAAAGTTTCTTTCTTCTCTGGGCTATCATCCGTAAAGGTGCTCCAACCATGGACAAGATTATTCGAAGAGGCTTTATAACTCCAAACAGATGCTCTTTGTGTAAGTCCAATTGTGAATCATCTGATCACCTGGTCCTTAATTGCACCTTCACTTCTAAAATTTGGCAAGCTTTAATCCCCTCTCATGATACAAACACTAACACTCAATCAATCTCCAACTTCTTGATAGAATGGAAACCAAAGAAAATAACAGATAGAAAATCCTTCCTTCATCTTTGTACCCCTCCAACAATCATATGGGTCATATGGTTAGAGCGTAATTATAGAGTTATGGAGATAGAAAGTGACAGAAAAGCTACACGGGATAATATCATCATTCAAGCTAAGAGCCTAATTCAGTATTGGGCGACCAATCAACTATGGAGCAAGTCGACCCCTTTTAACCAATACATCAAGAATTGGGATGCTTTATCTAGGCTATAAGCCTCATGTATCTAAATTTTCTTTTCTATTGTCTGTGTAACGGATGGTTTGCCATTTAGGCTTCTACCATTTCATTGTTTTGCTTTTTCATTAATGATATTATTTTATCTTCTCCAAAAAAAAAAAAAAAATCTAATGCTACTAGAATACTTGTTTAGGTTGAATATTATAATTAACAAAGAGAAAATAAATGTTGATTAAGTATTTACATATAAGTACCATTAAACCTTTTGGTATTAGCACACAACAAATGGCGTGTGGCCATATTGGATGACTTTCTTTTCAGGAACATATAGTGTTTGGTACTTTATGTCCATGACTCACTTAATTAGCAGCCCCAACTGCCGTAATAATCAAGTTGTCAATCCTTACACTAACAGCCGAAGTTGGTAGAAACATCAATATCAGGACCTTTCGTTAAATCGAGGGCTTAACATTAAAAAGTAATTATGACAAAACATTCGTAGACTCGTTGCATTTTTTCCAACTTCAATTAACATAGGGGATGCTAACTTTCTTAAGTACAACACAATACCTCTAAATCTAATAATCGAATTGCTTTTAAAGAATTTATTAAATGTGAATTGTTGCGCACGTATTATCATGATGTACTTAGATCTTTCAGACGTGCGTTACGAATTAAGCAAGTTTTTTTCCTTTTATTCAACATAAAAAGCTGACGAACAATATTATTAGAACCAAAAGCTTCCATACAGATACAAGTGCTTTAGGGATGAAATTTCAACAACAATTCCATGATGTCAAGCTACTAACAATACTTGTTCTAAGTTGAATATCATAGCTAACAAGAGAAAATAAATGTTTATTAAGTATTTATATATGGGGATGAGTATATAAAATAAAAACAGTTAAATTACAACAACATCCTCTGAGTCTAATTTTCATATACTTTATGTCTGCTGTTCACTTAGAAGTTGGATCTACCTTAATACTCAACTTGTTGCCTCCTTCCTCTAATAGGTGATGAAGTTGGATCTGATCACTTTTTGACAACAGGCTCATAGACTCGTTTCTTCAATTTGAAGCAGCTTTGACGCCCTTTCCCATCTCGTTTTCCAACTATAAATAAACGCAGGGGATGTTTACCTTCTGAGCTTACATCTGACATACCTGCGGAGAAAAAGAAGAATATCAATATCACATAAAAACACAAATTTACCATAAGTTACTAAAATATAACCAAGTGAAAATAGATAATTACGTGTAGCAGAGGTTGTTTGTGAGCGACTGACTGAAGCCCATCATCTGTAACTTTGTTCATATGGTAAATCGTTGATCCGATGGAAACAACTCATTGAAAAAATCAAAATACATTTTTGTTATGTATCATAAATAACGAATATGCAAACAATTAAATCACCACATGACAGAACAAGAGAAGGAAAATTGTCCTTCTATTGAATGTTCTCTTGTAACTTATAAGAGAAAATATATAACATTTTGGTGCTGCATGTTGGGTAGCAAGTGGAAGGAGACATTTATAAGTAATCTAAATCTCAAAGGTTTTATATCATTAAACTAATCACCTAATAGTTTGATAACAAAATCTTTTCATTTATGAGTAATATTGTCTTAGTTTTCAAGATATATATAGTAAAAGTTTTTTTTTTTTCTAATGCAAAAAAAAAAGTTTGTTTTTTTTTTTTTTTCATAATATTAAGGGCAAAGCCACTGTTTGGGGAAAGCAGAATAGTTTCCAGGGAAGACGACAGAAAATAAAAAAAAAAACTTAAACCAAACACACCTTTAATGTCGAAAAAGTCGCCGGCCGGATATTGTCGGTGACTTCATCATCTTCAATCTTCTGTTTCTCTCTCTTCTCCCTCTCTTCTCTTTCTTCTCTCTCTTCTCTTGTTCTCTCTTTCTTCTTAGTGTTTCCGGCGAAGGGGAGGAGCCCCTTCGCCGGAGCTCGTCTGGTTTGAACTTTGAACAACTATGTAATTCAACAGCTAATGGTGGCCCTGTGGAAGGTGAGATCTCAATCAAGGATAAGTATTAATTAATAACTTTGCATGCATGATATAGTCTCTCTTAGCAAAATTATACTTGACAATAGTAAGTTGTCGTGGGGAATTAATCAATGTTAACCAACAGCCTCATGAAGCAGATCTTGTGATGCTATTGTATATTCAAACTTCTGCTTGTAGTATGTTTTTCCCTTAAAAAATTTCCTATGTACGTTTAATATAAAATGATGGTTATCTTTTAGGGATGTAATGTGTATAATAATCTGTTCAAAAACATTGAACTATTTATCCCAAAGTTTTATTCTAAGACTTTTTTTTGTGTCATGTATTTATTTCTTTTAGAAAAAACTAGTTGGTCACTATTTAGACTTCTCTTTCCTCGATTGAATTCCAACCTTTCTTAATGGCTATCAAATATGAAGAATATTTTTTGAAATGACATTATCATATGAGTTCAAAAGCCAACTGTACATCATAAATGATTTTAAAGTCAAATAACTTAATTTCAACGTGAAGAATACCGTCTATTCCGCAGTTACAATACAACCACCATATCTACACTACCACCATTATCAAAACCACCATCACCCGTCATACAGCCACCCCACCTGTCATCACCTATATCTCCATACCTCCACTAGTACGGTTATACTTATACCCTACAAAAGTACATGGTATTTGTGATGATTTTTTTCGACAGAGAAAGGACACTCGTCGAAAATAATAATGCTTTTCCGGCGGAAGCTAGAAACACGGTCGGAAATTGGTTTAGTTCTGACGGCTAGCTAGTTTGAAATCCGTCGAGAGTAGTCAGTATTAACGACGTGTTTGTACTAACCAACTGATAGAAATACTTACGTTGCTCTTTGCAGAAACTACTTTGTTCCAGAGACTCTCCTTTTCCATCGGGAAAAGGCCCTATTGTGACGGCTTGTAGAACATGTTCCATCGAGAATACATTTCTTTAAAGGTGGGAAAATTTCCCTGTTGGAGAGAAAATGATTTCCTGGCGCTAAGATTTTCCACCAAAATTTTCCGCAAAAACTATCTTTGTCGGCTTTGTCTGTCAAAATAGATGCCCTAAAATCAGTCGACCTTCCAACCTACACCCAAATCTTTCGATCTCTCACTCTCCATTCTCTCTCTCTCTCTCTCTCTCTCTCTCTCCATACTATCTTGGAAGATTGTTGAACAACAAGACTTTCCTGGCAAGTAGAGAAGATTGTTCAATCCAAAATCAGGTAAACCGGACTCTCTCTCTCTCACTAGTTCTATAAGTTAATTAGGTTTTTCTATTGCTCTTTAATTTGGTCTCTTCAGAGGAAGAAGAAGAGCTACAAGGCCGAGAGGTAATATAATTTAGTCTTCTTTGATTCTTAATCTTTTTTTATTGATATTTTGTTCAATTTAGTTATCTAAAGATTTTTAGGTTGATTTGATTGTAGTAAGAGATTTTCTTGTCTAATTCCATATTTCTAGTTAGAGAAACTAGGTTTCTATTGATTATGTAATGTTATTATCGAATTTTAGGTTTTTGTTGAAGTCTTTGGGTTTTGGAATTCGTGATGCATGCATCGAGTTTACAAGATTCATATTGACGCATGAAGTTCTCACAAGTTCTTGATTTAATTCGAGATTGTGTTTTAGTTAAAGAGGATTTGAGAAAAATTTGAAGATATTTCTTCTGCATCCTCACGTTTTGCTTATTCGAAATCTTGATGCTTGTGTATTAGCTTTTAAAATTAGAGTAGTTATTGTTAAACTAATTGGAAAGGACAACTCGGTTTTCTTAGGTAATTAATTACCGGGATTTGATCAGAATGTTTACATGTTCTCTTTTTTTGGTTTTTGTCAGCCAACAAAATTGAAGTATTTATTTTGTGTCACTTACAACTGATAAATCAATTCGTGCTTCTTCAATGAGAAAATTGATTTAAGAAAGTGCTCGTACTTATATCTTTTTTTTTAATGAACAAGTCGTACTTATATCTAACTATATTGTATATATTGCAATCTGAAAACCAGAATGAGCATCAAACTTCATATGATATATAACCATTATGGAGTAAAACAAAAGAACTCTCCAATGTTTTATAGCATTGAGAAATTCATCAGGAAGTTGGACGTTACTGGCTGGGAATTCAGAGCTATGCTTTTTACTTAAAGGTAAACTGTTAGGTAATATTTTTTTGGCCTTTTAATTGGCTTAAAAGTTGTAAAATATATTTGATATTGTGCCATTAATAAAGTCAATGCTTCAAAAAAAAAGTGAAAGTGGTTCACTACCTGGAGCAAACTAAGATTATTCTTGAATGACTGACGTCCATCATCTCGGTCGTTCATATGATAACTCATTGATTTGATGCACACAACTCATCGAAAAAATCAAAATACAATTTTGTGATAAATCATGAAGTAATTAAATCACCAACACCCATGACAAAACAAGAGAAAGGAAAATTATCTTTCTTTTGGTGCGTCATGTTGGGAATGAAGTTGAAGGAGACATTTATATAACTGATGATCAAATCTTAAAGTTTTATATCATTAAAATGAAATACCTAAAATTTAGCGGTTTCATAATGGGTGCTTATGCCTAATAGGCTAATATCTTCAATTTCTATGTACTAAAAGTTCGTTTTTTTATTTACTTTATAATTCAATAAAACAGTACGTAAACTTGTTTGTATTTTCTATGAACGTGAACATCAACCTCCTTTTTTTCGCAAATGAAAGAATTCAATGTGTTAGAGTAGATAGAAGAATAACTCAAGTACTAGTACATATCTTCTATGCATGTGGGTGGTTCTGTTATATTTTGTTACTACAACAACGTTAACCTGTATATCTTAACTTTGTTTTTATGTTATTTAAAATAAATCAAAGAAGTTATAATTAATCAAAGTTGTGGAATTAATCAATCTTATTCTTAATAATTCTAAAGTCTTCATTAAGCAGATTTTGTGATGTCATTATATATTGATGGTTCTGCGTGTAGTCAGTTATTTCCATTTACACACATTATGTGTATGTTTCATATAAAGTGATAGGCTATTTTTTGCGATGTACTATATATCTAATAATCGGTGGAAACATTCACTTAAGAGTCCATTTATATTATTTAACTATTTCCTTTAGGTAGAGTTTGTTGGTTACATTATAAGTAGAGAAGAAAAATTATGATGTGCAGGGCCTTAAGGGAATCAAGTATTTATCTGGAAGGGAGCTTGTCCTACGAGTAGCAAATAGAGCAACGGTTGCTGCGAAAGCTGTAGCAACTTTCAGTCTACCTTTAGAAACTGGTCTAGTTTTAGAACTTCATAATTGCTATTATGTACCCTCTATTTCTAGAAACATTATCTCAGTCTCAGAATTAGACAAAGAGGGATATCACCTATTAATAAAAAACCAGCATTGTTCTTTATACAAAGGTGAAATATTTTATACCAGTGCTAAGCTATACAACGGTCTCTATATTACG
>BEHA01002068.1:1032433-1058040 GCA_002897215.1 Eschscholzia californica subsp. californica | reverse complement strand
TATTTATCTTTCTAGTTTTAATTAATGATTATCATAGGTTTATGCATGTGATCCTGGGAATACTAGTGTAGACATTAGATGTCTTAATTCCGCTATAAACACTAGTAGAAGGGTGTAAAACCCAACAATTGTTGGCTCCAGAATTTCTCAAACTCCTGTGTCACTCACTTGGACACGGTCGGGTCGGACCATAACCCTATCTTGCTCAACTTCCAAATCCAATATCGAACCAAGTCCAAACCATTCAAGTTCATTCGTACTTGGATGACTCATCCAAACTGTCATGATTTTATCGCCAGCAAATGAACACTCAATAACTCTAATCACACTTCCCAAAATATCCAGAATAATCTTTCTTCTTTGAGTAAACACTTAACCAAGTGGAACTAAGAAGTTTTTGGTAACATCGAAAGAGAAATCAATAACACCATTTCCGCTCTTCAGAAATCCCATAATAGTAATGATATTCTGCGCCTCAACGCTAGACTTGAGGAGCTTTACAGAAACCAAGAAAATTTATGGAAAGAAAATTCGCGTAACAACTTCATCTCCCTGGGCGATAAAAACACGAATTTTTTCCACTCCCAGGCCATTCAACGTAATAGGAATAATCAAATCCAATGGTGAATGGCAAAACGACATAAATGACATTTTCTCTACCTTCACCACTCACCTTCATAACATTAATTCCACTTCCAATGCTTTCACTCACCCTACCATCACCAACCTCTTTAATCCCATTATTTCCCAAGCTCAAAACGAAGATCTGATAGCCATCCCCGACAATTCTGAGATTGATCTAGCCATCAAGTGGCTAAAAAAAGAGGCTGCTCCTGGCCCTGACGGTTATCCCCCGTTCTTCTTCCAACCCGATTGGGATACAGTCAGCCAGGACATTTTCTCTTTTATCCAAAACTTCTTCACCTCAGCCAACCTACCTCCTGGTACCAACCATACCCACATCTGCCTCATCCCGAAAACATCTACTTCCCAAACTCCAGCAGATTATCGCCCCATCAGCCTGCTCAACAGTACTTATAAAATCATCACTAAAATCTTAGCAGAGAGACTTAAATTTAATCTTAATCCCATTATCTCCCCCTTTCAGGCGGCTTACGTTCCTGGTCGCCAAATTTCAGACAACATAATTATAAGTCAGGAAGTTATTCACTCTTATAAAAAGATGAAGGGTCAGACTGCCTACTCCGGCCTCAAGTTGGATTAATATGATCCACAACTGCATCACTCTTATAAAAAGATGAAGGGTCAGACTGCCTCAAGTTTGATAAAATCGAGCGGTCTTTCTTGACAGATATAATGAAATACTTTGGCTTTTCGACTCATTGGATTAATATGATCCACAACTGCATCTCCACTTCTACTATGTCTGTTCTCATAAATGGTCCTCCCGGCCCCGTTTTTTCTCCCTCCAAAGGTATCCTCCAAGGAGATCCACTTTCCCCTTTCCTCTTCACCCTCGCAATGGAGGGCCTGAGTAGACTTCTTTCCCCCTACCGAGCTGGGCCATTTCCTAGGGTTCCCTTAAAATGATACTGAGCTTACGATTTCCCATCTTAAATCTGTTCTGCTCGGCATCTGGTCAAACTATTAACTACACCAAGTCTAATATTTTCTTCTCTAAGAATTCTCACCCCAAATTCAAGCGTATGATTATGCGTACCCTCAAAGTCAAATACGCCTCTACTTCAGGGAAATACCTGGGAGCCCGATTCTTCATCGGAGCTCAAAAAACTAAAGTCTTTAGCAGTATCCTTGATCAGATCAAAGCTAAACTTTCCAAATGCAATCACTCATTTATTTCCCAAGCTGGTCGCACGGTTGTCATTTCAGCCATAGTCGCGGTCGTTCCCCGATACCAGATGCATTGCTTCTCCATCCCCAAGTGCATATGCAAGAGCATAACGACTCTTCAAAAGTTCTTCTAGTGGGGAAAGTCTAAAGGTATATGCACCAAGTAGTGGTCATATATCTGTCTTCCTAAAAAGCAGGGTGGACTTGCCATTCATCACCCCCACCTTGATAATACTGCCCTCCTAAACAAACTTGCTCGGCGCCTGAAATCCGAACCCAATACCATTTGGGTTTATTTTCTGAAAGCCAAATACTACCTGAACTCTGACTCTCCGGGCCCAGCTAAACCTCACCATTCTTGGAACTGGAAAACTCTTAGAAAACACCTTAATCAGGTCAATGATTTTACTATATGGGAAGTTCACAATGACAATGATATCAATATCTGGACTGATAACTGGATCCCAGGCATCTCAACTCCGGTCGCCAACTCTAATGCCTCGAATCTGGTCAAGGTGTCGTAACTCATCATCAATAATCATTGTAATGAGGACACTCTTAGAATCACCTTCGATGATCAGACTCAAAATCTCATCAAAGCTATTTCTCTTCACAACGACTAATTGACTCGGGTTGCAAAGCGTGCAACCAAGATTTAGCTTTCTCTTTCAAAGAAAAGGGAAACAACCTCAGTTTAACGCATCCTCAGACATATCTCTATATTTCATGGTTGAACAAATATCTTCAAATTCCAGCTAATATGGTGATAGGGATTCTCATTTTTCGCACCACGAAAAAGAGGCAACATTTGGATCATACCGGTTTTAGCTCAAAATGAGATGTGGTGACAGGCAACTGAATACACGACGGACGACTAGTCCTTGTGGGGTACATGTACTCTCTTAGGGTTAGTGGAGCATTCTCAATCCTACGTTGATCTATGTTCTCACCCATTACTTCAACAATTTCACCTCTTTGATCTCTTTTAATGAAACTACCTAAGTGATCACGAGGTCTAGGTGGCATAAACTGACACATACAGAGAAGGGAATATTTTTTTTTTCGAAAACCAAGGATTCACTATGAAGATCCTAAGGGAACAAGCACAATCAAGCCGACTCCATCAAGCAACCTAAACAGAACCTAGCAACAAGTTATTATACGTAGATTTAGTGAATGGCTTGTCAGATTTGCCTAGTAATCTAGACAGCTCCTACTTCGCCACAACACTTGAACTATGACTGTTATAAGGGTTACTCGATCAAAGTAGACGGTAAACAATTCTCCAGGAAGACAGCCAACTATGAAAGCTGAAAATAACCTTCTTCCTTCGGCAACGTTTCCTCTTCTCGGGGCGGCCTTTTTAACAAGAATTGCCTAACACGTTTTCCTCTGAGAATGCCCAGATAAAAATCGAGTTCTATAGTTATTTATGAAGGTCCTATGAGCTCGATACCCTAGGGTCACTGTCTAAATCAGATTTTAATTTTTTAACGAGGCTTAGGATCGCGTATGTTGTTTCCTAATTGGGCAAGAGTTCGGTGATGAAATCCGACTCCTATCTTGTAACTGGGTTTGTGCCCTTACTATAATGCTTACACTAAACAGTTCGGCAAAACAATTAGATACACGAATTCACACAATTACCCACTGACAGGAGATTCGTGGGTGATCAGAAAAGTTACCTCCCGTTCCAGACGGGCGACGACCTTTGCAAACAACCCGGACCACTCTTTCCTCAAGTGTTTGAATCCGAGACTTTTTTTTTTCACCTCTTGTTAAATCTGAAACAATCACAAATAACCAGAATTTAGAAAGCTCCTAAAAAAAGAAAATAGACACAAAATAAATAATTTTTTTTTAAGAAAATAAGTTCCTAAACTACTAGTTTAAAAATCAATTCCAAATTTAGAAACAATTACTAAAAACACATCCCCGGTAGATGCGCCAAAAACTTGATGTGAAATCTAGTGAACTTAAATAATAGACTAACTAGGCTAAATTAAAACTCGCAAGTGCACGAACCGTATGTGAATATGGTACGTATTACGAAGTCGATCCCACGAGGATATGTTCGGAATTAAGTCTAAACCTAAAACTAACTAATAAACTAGAACGAAAATAGTTGATTTTGAGAAGATGTTTGGAAAACTAAAAATTGAAACTTAGAAAATAAAGTTCTGATGAAAACTATAAGTTGGTAAATCTAGGATATTGGGATTCACCACTGACAATCATATTCAAATCTAATATCCAATTCAAATTATTATCCCTCTTTTGATAACTCAAAAATTAATAGAAATCAATCTTCAATTTTCGAAAAATAAGAGAATTAAACACTTTAACAATGATCAAAATCCATAACCCACTTCACTTAAAATATATTGCAATTCAAATCCAAGTTGTTAGTTTATTAGACTAACCGAAGTACGATTAATTTTAAAACTTTAAGCACATTAACAAGAGATAATAAAATAAATATGATATTAGAATTCAAATACTCATGTTAGGGTTTCATCCTCTATCCTAGTGGAAGAGTTAGAAACCCATGGATATTAAATACATGGTTCAATTAATAATAAACAAATAAAGGAAAAGAGAAGAGAGAAAAAGATAAAACCGAATCAATGTTGATGAAGTCCGTTCCTCTCGTCTTTCTCCAAAACTTGTCTTCGATTGTAGCTCAAGAATCTCCCAAAATTTTACTCCAAAAGAAGCTAATGGCTCTCTTGTAATGCTCCTCTAGAGTTGCACTCAATGTTGGTGGTGGAGGTGTGTCTTCAATTGTATGGATTGGACCCTTTTATAATTTCTCAAAAGTAAAAAATTTAGGAACTGCCAAACATTCTCCACCGACTTCCCTTGTGCATGACTGCATGGCGGTCTTTCTCCAAAACAGGAAATTTAGGAACTGCCAAAAAAATTGTTGCTGATGTAATGGTGACGTCACGATGACGTCACCATTATCATAATTCTCATTCACGTGGCCAGCAATGCTATTTCCCGTTTCTCACATTTCAGTCCCTTAGAATCCAGAATTGCCCCCTGTAGACAGCTCAACTGCAAAAAGCACCTCATATTAACTATATTTTTAGAACCTATTCAATCTTCAACCACCAAATCAAATATCTTCACCAGCTTCTTATAATTAATAACTTCTTTGTATTTTAGGGAGTTTCCTGGAAAAACCATGTAACTTAAATCATTTCCACCAAAATTAACATGTAAAGACCGTAAAATATAGTCCGAAAAAAGGAGTACTTTACGTACTCATCAGTATCCTTGATCAGATCAAAGCTAAACTTTCCAAATGCAATCTCTCATTTCCTTCCCAAGCTAGTCGTACGGTTGTCATTTAAACCGTAGCCGCGGCCGTTCCTTGATACCAGATGCATTGCTTCGCCATCCCCAAGTGCATAAGCAAGAGCATAGCGACTCTTCAGAAGCCTTTCTGGTGGGGAAAGTCAGGGCCGTGCAGTGGGGGGTGCGGGCCGTGCGCCCGCACAGGGCCCCCCACCACAAAGGGCCATTTTTAAGTTTTTGACCATTTATTAACCCTATTAAACCGGGAGGGTTATAGGATTAGCATGAGTTGTTAAGTAGCTCAGCTGGTGCACCGTTCATCTCTTGGGCTAGAGGTCTTGGGTTCGAGTGCTACCGGTAGCACTTTTTCTTAATTTTTTTGGAAGAGGTCACATTGAAACGTTAATGGTCAATGATTATAATATACATGTCAACAAAAAAAAATGGTATAATATATAGTATTTTCATCCCAAAGCCAATAAGGACAACAAAACTATTCTCTAACTATCACATATCTCCTTTCTCTCAGTCTCTCTTGCGACATGATATTTCTATAATTTTTATCGCAACGCAATTCGTTCTTTGACACATAACTTTCTTTTTAATCCTTATTTTTTTTCTCTCTAAAATTTCTCATTCTTTCTATCATATGAATCTATATCCAAACTCTCATTATCATTCATAACTAAACTATAATTTAATGTGTGAGATGAAAAAGTTAGCCACAGCCTTGACATACACAAAAGCAACCGAATGCGTAAAAAAATTTAGATTTTACGTTTGCTTATACAAGGGGGGCCAACTAAAAAATTTGGCACCGGGCCCCCGGATTCTCAAGCACGACCCTGGGGAAAGTCTAAAGGTATATGCACCAAGTCGTGGTCATATATCTGTCTTCCTAAAAAGCAGGGTGCACTTGGCATTCATCGCCCCCACCTTGATAATACTGCCCTCGTGAACAAACTTGTCTGGCGCTTGAAATCTGAACCCAATACCCTTTGGGTTCATTTTCTGAAAAGCCAAATACTACCCGAACTCTGACACTCCAGGCCCAGCTAAACCTCACCATTCTTGGAACTGGAAAATTCTTAAAAAACACCTTAATCAGGTCAATGATTACCACCTGGGAAGTTCACAATGGCAATGATATCAATATCTGGATTGATAACTGGATCCCGGGCATCTCTACTCCGGTCGCCAACTCTAATGCCTCGAATCGGGTCAAAGTGTCCCAACTCACCATCAATAATCATTGGAATGAGGACACTCTTAGAATCACTTTCGACGATCAGACTCAAAATATCATCAAAGTTATTCCTCTTCACAACGATGGCAATGTCCAAATGAAATGGACGCTCACTGAATGCGGTAATTTCTCGGTCAAATATATGTATCAGCACCTTAGTACATCGAATCACTCCCCTCCAAGTCCCCTGATCAATTGGAACTTTATTTGGTCCCTCCCCGCGTATTAAACTCTTCATTTGGAAAATCTGCTCCGAAGCTCTTCCGGTTAGGGACAAAATAGGTAAATATATAGGAAATTTATATGATTGCTCTAATTGCACGGATACAGAAACTATAGAACATGCTTTACTATATTGTCCCTTGGCGAAGATACTTCGTTCATCTGCATCCTCTGATACGTAATCATCTTCTGAAGTAAAAAAAAAGAGGGAGTAGTATAACTAGCTAACTTAATTAAATAATTCCAATTCATTTGGTTCAAATTCATTTGTTTGCCTAAGTCTTCTTGATGGTGATTCAACCATTGACCACGATGATGATGGAAGATTAAGATTTAATGATGTTGAATCTGATGATGGAAGATGAAGATCTGATGATGTTGATTATGATGATGGAAGATAAAGATCTAATAATGAATCCTGCAATTTTCTAGCAAAAAACGAAATCCTCTTAATTTAATCTTTCAAGATTTTAAAATTAAAAACAAAAACAATATCATTAATCATCAATATCACAAATAAGATCAAATCAAACATAGATCGTAAAATTTGATAATTTCTCTTTCTTACATTAAATCTTACTGAACAAAACTATTTTGCTAATTTATCTATTTCATTAATTTCTCTCTTTTTCAAACTCTTAAAAAAAAGGACGAAAGATGATGAGAAGAAAAAAAGATCAAAGACAAAAACAAATCAGAACAAAAAAAAACCAAATTAGTACGAATACAAAAAGAGAAACAAAGGTAGACCAACATTGACTTTTGAAATAACTGCAAAGTAGTGCATGCCATTAACTTCAAAAGGGGGGGCCATATAGGTATTTTACAGAAATAAGGGGGTTAGGCAAGAAGCTGGTCATAAACCAGGGGTCATTTGGGAAATAACTAATTTGTTTTGACGATCAATATCTCCGGTTTGAGTAAATCCGCCGAAGCTATTATTGCCTCGCACCTGTTTTTGAATTATGAGATAGATACGAAACTATAAAAATACGACTACAAGTTAGATTCTGGTGGTGTTATACGATGTAGAATATTTACCATCAACACTTAAATATGAGTAAAAAATGGAGACCATTAACTAGAAGAATTTTCGACAAACAACTATAAAAGAACCAAAAAAGGAAAATGAATAAAATGTGTTTTCAATTAGATTAAAACTATTATTGGTCAAATGTATTTGTGATTGCATATGTTAGATATCAGGAAGTAGCTTAATTTATCTTGATCACAACTTCCACAATAAAAAAAAATACTATAAGAAGGTGAACAATCAGTTAAATATTTTATCCTTATTTAATTTAGTAAAAAATAATTTGAGTTCCATATAAATCATTAGGAAAACTAAGAACAAAGGAGGGCTGGGCTCAGTATGCGCAGTATGTACGTATATATTATGGTGTATTTAAATATTTTAATTGCTTTGCTTTACGAATGAAACAAATTTTTTGTTTTCTTCAACATAAAAAGCTGATGATCAGTCATATTAGAATGGAAGCCTTTCATACAAATACAAGTGCTTCAGGCTTCATCCATGTAATTTCAACAACAGAGACAAAACTTCAGTTATAGGTGATAACGGAACCTGAATTGCTAGAAGAAATCAAAGGCATTATTCATTGTTGTCAAGAAACCCTTTCTTTCTCTTACTTGGGTCTTCCTCTTGAAAAATCTCCCAAATGCAAGTCTTTCTGAGATCCGGTCATTGATAAAATTCAAAAAAGATTGGCTACTTGGAAATGCAAATACTTATCTAAAGGAAGGCGACTGGTTATTATTAAAAGTACATTAACAACCATTCCGATATACTATCTCTCGTTATTCTTGTTGCCAGTTTCTATCAGTAAGAAGGTTGATCGTATTATCAGGAATTTTTTATGGGGAACAACTGCAAATAAAAGAAAATATCACTGGGTAGCTTGGCCTAAAATCAACATCAGCAAGAAATCAGGTGGACTTGGTATTAAAAGCTTGGCATTGATGAACAATGTGTAGGGTTTTTTGTGTATCTAATACACCCTATCTAGTGTTCTAAGCGGAATCTCAACATCTAATATGTTAACACTAGATTACCAGGATCGTGTTATGCATGAACTAAACAATGAACTAGAAGAAGGAATAAATACCTTTATCGCATTTTTTCTTCGAACCATTCCAATTCGCGTGTGAAGATCGAGAGCTTCATGTGTAGCTCCTCTAATTGAGACACCGAGTTGATTAACTTGATCTCCCTTCTTTAATGTCTGCTAGAACTTAATAGAAGGTTGAGAAGAACTCTTCTTCTTGACTAGATTGATAGAATTAATCTTCTCTCTAACTTCCTCTCTCTCCATTAGCTATATATTGAGAGAGAGAGAGCGAGAGGAAGATGTGTAATTTTCTCTCTTAGAAAATTACACACAAAGGCTCACCAAAGCTTGTTCACACACTTATGCCTAAGGAGGTCTATTTGTAGGGAACATAGAGATTTTCAGCAAGTTAAGGAAATCCAAGGTAACAAAGTGTGGTAGCAATCAGGACAACAAGGATTACTGCTGGGAGACAACACAGTTAAGGATGCATAAGCAGGATTAACATGGTCAATAATGATGGAGTTGTGGAAAAATCTTGTGAGCCTAAGTTACTCGAGCTGGTGATTCTCATATGAAGGCATTGCCAAGAGTAGCTAACCTAGGCGAACCTATAATATGGGAAATGCCCTCAAGTAACAAAGAAGCTACGGATTGAACCAGATAAGAAGTTAATGACCAAATGACGTTTTGAAAGATCATACAACCTGGATAATACAATAAAAGGACTTACAAGATAAGTAGTTGAAAGAACTCAGATATTCAGATAAAGGAAACGACTATAACGATGGCAAGGAATAAGATGTGGTGAGATTTTAGGTCAAAGTAGTAGAGGCTACTCAAGGAAGTCATCGGAACAAGTAAATGGTTGGGATAACAAAAGAACATGTTAGAGAATTAATCTTATGTGATCTTCAGTAATTTCAATGGTACAAGATCGAAGGATAAAGATATCTGACAATAAGTTGGGTTGGGAGTAACTCGACAAATACGACAGTAGATCAAAGATGATAAGTTGGGATAAGCGAGGAAGTATTTGTGATGTTGATTCTGAACACAATAAATTCAAAGAATGGTAGATTGAAGGTTCATCAAGCCTAGTACTTCTCCATGAGGAGCTCCACCCGTAGTATTTGGGAAGAAAAAAAAATTTGAAGTACTTTTGTTCGCAAAAAGAGTGGAGTATGAAACAAAGAAGGCGGTTGGAATTCTTGAGGGACTGTGACATTGGATTGCTTCATCACACAAGCAAGGCAAATGTGGTAGCGGATGCCTTGGGTCGAAAGAAAGAAGAAATTGTCATAGACGATACAACCAAGTTAATCTCTTAGCTAAGTATTATGGGGGAGTTTAGTTTCGACTATAAAGAGATTGAAACCTCAGAGAAGATGTATGTAATACCGGTGCGGTATTAATAGATCACACCTAGTTCATTGAGTAGTGGTTAGCAAGTAGATTACTGATCACCCGTACTCAGAGTTTAAAGGGCAAGCCGAATATAGTGAGGAAATGGACCGACAGATACAAAAGGATGGTAGTTTGAGATTTAAAGGAAGACCATGGGTACCGACTGAAAGGAATATTGGAAAAGAGGTGAGACAACTCATAAGACTCGACATACAGTACACCCCAGGACTACAAAGAGGTACAAGGAGTGGAAACGAAGTTGTGGGTGGCCAAGAATGAAAAGAGACATATCAAAATATGTGAAGGTATATGAAGTTGCCACCAAGGTTAGTGAAAGCTCAGAATATATTTCAAGTCTCAGAACTAAGGAAGTATAAACTAGACTCATCTAATGTGATTAGTGGGGACGAGTTAGAGATTGATGAAGATGCGACCTACGAGGTTACGCCAATCATGATTTCAGACAAACAGCTAAAGATACTAAGGAACAAGGAAATTCCGTTGGTGAGAGTTGTATGGAGGCACAACACCATCGAAGAATCAACATGAGAGAAGGTGACAAAAATGCGAGAACATCCAGAATTCTTCACAGATCAACGTAGGGGTCTAGTTTAATTTCGACAATGAAATTCCTGTAAGTGCGGAGGATTGTAACAACTCGGGTTTTCAAAGAGAAAATGAAATGAATAAGCTCATAAGTATTACAACAAGAGAATCTCTTCGAGGACCTGTCAATACAGTTAAAAGGTGATGATGGTAGTGTGGAGTGATAAACAAGACTTGTGGTGTGATTTATTTGTGAATGAAAGGAAAATGAGGCACTAAAGTGATCTTGAGCAGAAAAGAAGCGAGTTGATCCAAATTTCGAGGACGAAATTTCTTTTAAGGGGGGAAGATTGTAACATCCCAAGATTTTAAGTTAGACGAGGGACCATTCGAAACTCAGGCCAAGTTAAACACTGGGACTAAATGTGCAATCAGGTCAGAATCAGGGGGTATTTTGCAATTAGTACAAACCCAGGGACTAAAGTCAAAGTTCGTTTGTTTTAGGGGAAATCAGAATTGAGTTCTTCCTTCTTCTAACCGAGTTCAAGAGTGGCGTGGGGGTATCGTGGGAGAAGAAATTCGATCAAGAGAGGAAATTGGTAGAAATTCAAAAGGGGAATAGTTGCTTCATCGAATTTAAGCTTCATGATGTGATCTAAGCATGGTTTTTGTGCAATTTTAGTAAGAGATTTTGTGTTTCTCTCTCTAAAACTCATTGGTTATGTGATTTGGGTTTTAACCGAGTTTGAATTCGAATTTGTAGGGAATTTGAGAGGAATTGATGGAACTTATGAACCTGTAAATCAAAGGCAACTAAATCAAGGTAAAAATTGTAGTTTGATGATTTAATTGTGTTGTTCTAAATTTGTGGGTTTATGAGTTTGAAATTTAGGGGTTTTCTGATTTTAGGGTTAGAATGAGTGAAAATTTCATGTAGTTTTAACGTGATGCTTGATTTAAGAGATGGTGGAACCTAGAGGTGAAATAAGGTCGAAATTAATGAGTTCTGTAGACGTCATACCCGTAACAGTGTACTGTTAGGGCTGTAGCATGATATGGATGGTTCAAAAGCTTTTAGAGTCTTCCACAAACTTGTAGCTCGTCTCGAGCCGATTCCAGAATGGTATGGTAATAGTCGTTTCGAGTTCGGATGGGGGAGTTATGGCCGTTAGAGTGAACAGCGCGCATTCGGGAACGACTGATGCACTGCTGCGTTTAGTTGGTTCGTTTCGAAGTTGTACACTGGGGATTTGGCCTAGACCTTAAGTAATGAAATGTTAGTATTCGAATAATTGGGAAGTAAGTGAATTGGTATTTAAGAAATGTTAAAAGTTAATAGGGGTTAGATTATAGACCGAACAACAATTTCAGGGGACTGCAATGCAGTCTGTTGTGATGCGTTTCTGTGTTATTTGAGTATCCGGATGAAGTTTTACACTTATCCCAAAAGAATCCCTTGTTAGGGTTTAGTGTGGCCGGCCACTATAGCCTCCTTATGGGCTTATGGTCGGCCCACTTTAAGCCTTAGCTGGCCATGTGCTGGCCGGCCCCTTGCTAAGGTCGGCAATCACATGGCCGGCCCCCTTTATGGCCACTCTCGGGCTCCCTTTCGGACCCGGGTTTGTGTGTATGTGTTTGGACTCTTCCGAACACTATTTGGCCTTACCAATATTGGATCCAATCCACTTATTTGCCACTTTATCACTAGTCAACTCTCTCCGATCAAGTTACCACTCTTATGTGTAACCCGTTGTAGGATCCGGTCTATGTTAGCCACGAATCACAGAATTGATCCGACGATCGTAGTTGGCTTCTATCAAAGCACTACGACCCCTAATTGGACCGGAGTGGATGATCTTCATAGCAAATACATCTTTATCCTAACTGACAAATTGATCGCATTGCCATCTTGGTCGAAGGACACTCCTTCAGAAGGACATCTCCTTCAGACCTAACGGGTATATATCCTTCAGTCTCCCACTTGTCCTTAGAACAAGTGCAATGCTCGATTCCCATGTCACTTCGTATCTCATATGATACGTCATATCTTTTCAGACTTTCTTGATATGGAGAACAACTGCAAAGCTAATGATTAACTTTTAATCCATTAGAGTGTGGCCACACATTTTCAGTTTAGGAGGACATAATCCACTAATGTACTCCCATTTAACTTCATATCTATCCTGTCTCCCCAACAATCCGCCTTTATAACCACTTTTTACGGCGCGGCGTTTAACGGTGCCAAAGTTCGACATTCCTTATAGAAGATGAGTGGAGTACTCATGTTTAAGGAATCTCTCCAATCTTGCCTATTAGTGTTCATGACGTTTTTCAACTCCTTGAAGAACTCTCATGTTTTGGTTATCCAGTGTGTATTCCCCAATCATACACCTATGTAATTGACTTGAATACTATATTCCTATAGCCCATTAAACAGCGCTACCAGTCAATCTCGCATGCTAGTCTTCATGAGTCATTGTTGTCCATGCAATGACCTGGACTAGGGAGTTTAATAATGAAACTATTCCAAATTCACTTAGTAGGGTTTCATTTACCAGATCACGCATCTGATAAACCTACTTGGAATGCTTCACTATTTTTGGACTGTCGGTTAAATACTAAACCACGATTTAACGACGAAATAATTAAATTATTTCTGATAATAAGAGTTTATAAGTCTTGAGCCTTCCCGTGTTACTCCTTACACCCTCAAGTTTACTAGTCTAAGCTTTTAAATTAGCTTAATGCCTATGACTCTAGTATTACTTCCATACTTCGTTTAAGGTGACAGTTTAGTTAATAGATTAAATCTATGTGGATTTTGCTTTGTTATCATCCCCATGATAATCTTCAGTATTTCCATACTGAATTAAAACTTCTCAAGTTTTACTACTTTCTTTTATTTGAAAAGTTTGCAACAGTCTCTGTCTGGAACCCTTCCAGCTTACTGTTCTTCCATGTCAAGATTGTCATCTTATTCTGGAAGTTTGCAACATATGACTTTTCAACCGTTTATTTTCTTACCGAGATCTCACAAGTTCTTCTCAAGTACATTGTGCGATTCAGATCAACTTATCTGGATTTGATTGGTGACGACCATAGATACTCTAAGTATTTTGCGACGTCGAGGCGAACGCTAATCATGTCCCACATGACCGATCTTATGCCTTTAGCATAAACATCTTTTCTCATGCGTGCCTGCTCATCAGAATCCTTCAGATACTGAATCTTGCTAAGCTATGTACCATGAGATTCAGGTAGAAATACTCTGTTTGAGTGTTTCACATTGGACTTCTCAAGGCCTTTTTTGAACAAGTCTTATCACCTTCTTGATCTATCTCTGTAGATCTTTGATGCCCAAAAGTAATTCACCTTCATGTGGTCCTTTTATTGAGTCAGTTTTAAATTGTTTTCAACATCAAAATGTTGTTCTCAATCTCCAGTATGTCTTTAACATACCGGACCATAGAAAACTAGGTCACTCCCACTAACCTTCTTGAACTTCTTGAATTCAAGATTTCTCTTCATTCCTAAAGAAACCAACTCTTGATTACTTTGCTGAATCGAACATTCCTACTTGCCTGCTTTAATCCCTTGATGGATTTCGAAGCTTGCGTTTTACACCAGCTTTAGAAGAGTTAACTTCCATCGGAACATGTCATGTACACATTCTTTAGCTAGTAGTAGATCATTATGGATTCCATTCTGATCATATGGCTCCGAGCCATGTTTCAGAGTGATTTCGTTACAGCTAGCTTATTTTCTTCTTCAGTAGGATCTCAATCCTCTGAGACAGATTATGAGCTTTTAAGGTCTGTAAGGGGTTTGAACAACTTTGAGATGCTCTCAACTTCTTGAGGACTCTCATGCTAATCTAATTCGACTTATGCAGGAGGATCTCCGAGATCTTCTATCCCTTCCTCTATTTCCATATGTATCGGCTAAAATAGATAGGAACCGTAAATTCTGACATTCGTATACCACTCTGGATAAGATTTGTTATACCATTGCCGGTTTGTTGCTCAGATTGAATATCTAATATTTCTCCCACTTGTCTTCTTGAAATAACTTCTTATTCCAAGGAAGACACCACCAAGAGCAACAACCACCTTGTTCTCTGATTGCTTGTGGAAGAATCCCTAATATTTCTTTTATCCCATGAAGAAATATTCTTTCGTGATATGCAAACTTGGTTCTCGAAAACCATTTACGTTTCATATCTATAGACCTTTAAGAAAAGACCACTTTTGGAACCATTCCAAACTCATACTCGTATGGTGTCTTTTCAGCTATTTGACGGAATATGGTTAGTTAGGATGAACGACCGTGTTTGAGAATGTATCCCAGAAAGTGTTCGGAAGATTGGCTTAAACACATCACTGATCTATTCATGTCTAACATGTTCGATTACTCTCACTGGACTCATCACTCATATGATGTGTTTGTAGAGCAAGGCGAGAAACTGTTTCTCCCCTTCTTTTGATGGTCAACAAATTTCTGACTTTAAATATTTATCATCTCGATCTAATCGAATGACTTATATTTTTGTCAAGTGGATTCGGGTTAACTCTCGTTAGTGTATTAAAAGTTTTACATACATCTGTATGTATGAAAACTATCAGTTCACTAGTCATAACTTCCTTTCGAAAAGGTGACTTTGTCAAACAGTCATTTTGAACAAAATTCACATGTGTCATACGATTCAAAATCATTAGACTTAGAAGTCCATATCATTGGATCCTCCTCATGTGTCTTATGTCAATTTGACGCAATGACAAAACAGAGTTTAACCGGTTTGGATCCTCCTCAAGTCCATATCATTGGATACTCCTCATGTGTCTTATGTCAATTTGACGCAATGTCAATTTGGCTTCTAGCAAAGCACTACGACCCCTAATTGGACCAGACTAGATGATCTTCATAACGAATACATCTTTATCCTAACTGACAAATTGATCGCATTGTCATCTTGGTCGAAGGACACTTCAGAAGGACATCTCCTTCAGACCGAACGGATATATCCTTCACAAAGCACTTATTGGCAAATGGGTTTGGAGGTGTGGACAAGAACCTCATAGCTTTGGGGGAAGATTATTGATGAAAAATATAAGGGAGGTGCTGCACTGTGATTCCCAAGCGACCAAATAACATCCAAAAATGCTGCCCCTTGGAGAAGAATATCTTCCTTGACCCCTATTATCATGAAGAAAACCAAACTAGAGATCAATAGAGGTCGTCAGCTTAGCTTTTGGTTGGATGACTGGACGGGCAGAGGGTCTTTTAAGTCTAGATTTCCTACTCTATGGAGAGCTACCAAGAAGAAATTTGCAACTATAGAGGATAATTTGGTGGTGCTTTCGTCGATGATTCATGGAATCTTCATTTTTCTCGTCCAATTAGAACATCAGAGATTGATCCCCTTACTTCTCTCCTTGAGTCGACAACGGAAGCTTCATCTTCCCTCAATTCCTCGATTGACTCACGTAAGTGGCTCCCTTCGAACCATAGTTTCTCGGTCAAATCTTTATATCTAGAGCTAGAACATCAATTCGCATCCTCACAACAACCACTTGCAAGTTGTATTTGGAACAAATGTATTCCTTCGAAAGTCTCTTTTCTTCTCTGGGCTATCATCCGTAAAGGTGCTCCAACCATGTACAAGATTATTCGAAGAGGCTTTATAACTCCAAACATATGCTCTTTGTGTAAGTCCAATTGTGAATCATCTAATCACTTATTCCTTAATTGCACCTACACTTCAAAGATTTGGCAAGCTTTAATCCCCTCTCATGATACAGACAGCAGCACTCAATCAATCTCCAACTTCTTGGTAGAATGGAAACCAAAGAAAGTAACAGATAGAAAGTCCTTCCTTCATCTTTGTACCCCTCCGGCAATCATATGGGTCATATGGTTAGAGCGTAATTATAGAGTTATGGAGATAGAAAGTGACAGAGAAGCTACACGGAATAATATCATCATTCAAGCAAAGAGCCTAATTCACTATTGGGCAACCAATCAACTATGGAGCAAGTCGACCCCTTTTAGCAATACATCAGGAATTGGGATGATTTATCTAGGCTATAAGCCTCATGTATCTAAATTTTCTTGTCTATTGTCTGTGTAATGGATGGTTAGCCATCTAGGCTTCTACCATGTCATTGTTTTGTTTTTTCATTAATGATACTATTTTATTTAGGTTGAATATTATAATTAAAAAAGAGAAAATAAATGTTTATTAACTATTTATATATAACCATTAAACCTTTTGGTATCAGTACATAACAATATTTAAATTATTAACATGAAAAGCTGAATATCAATATTATTAGAACCGAAAGCTTCCATACAAATATAAGTGCTTTAGCGATGAAATTTCGACAACAATTCCAACTCCATGATGTCAAGCTACTAGCAATACTTGTTGAAGTTGAATATTATAGTTAACAAGAGAAAATCAATGTTTATTAAGTATTTATATATGGGGATGAGTATATAAAAACAGTTAAATTACAACAAAATTCTTGGAGTCTAATTCTCATAGTTTGAGATTCATTAATTAATATACTTTATGTCCAGTCCACTATTCACTTAGAAGTTGGATCTGCCTAAATACTCAAGTTGTTGCCTTCTTGCTCTAACAGGTGAAGTTTATGAAACATCCATATCAAAGCCTTTTCGTGCTAATCAGAGGGATCTATGATAAAAAAAATTCGAAATTTTGACAACATGATTGTAGACTGGATTCTTCAATTTGAAGCAGCTTTGACGCCCTCTCTCATCTTGAAGTTGGCCGATTATGCAACTTCAGATAAACGCAGGGGATGCTTACCTTCTAAAGTACAACACGAGACCGTACACCTGACACACCTGTGGAGAAAATTAAGGAAGAATATAATCTTTATAATAAAACGCAATGTTTTTTGCTGACTGGGACAAGTCGAAAGACAAATCCGGTCGTCCGTTGGCGTTTTTGTTAAATCTAGGCCACTAGATCTATTACCTACCTACAAAAATGAAAATTTGTTCACCCTCTCTCTAAATCTAATATACAAACCCATTACCAATTATAGCCATCCATTTTTCATCGTTAAATCTAGCCATTCAATTGAGTCATTCTTTAATCAAAGTGTCCAAATTTTTTCATCTACCTTCCTCTCTTCCGTTAAAGCTAGTTAATATTTTAATGTAACAATGAGATGAGTTTGTTTTTAAACAATAATGAGAGGAGTTACATTTTCAACAAAAAAAGAATGAGAGGAGTTACATTCTCTTTATTATTTTCTTCTTGGTGTCGTTTGAAATTCAATCTGGGAAGTCCAAAGTTTTGGTTCATTTATCATTGTTTGAGAAATGTCCAGAACAGTTTCCTCTTCCTCTCTCTTTCCCCCTTCCATCATTAAGACCTACCCATTAAGATCTTTTATGCTCTTTGTTTCTTTCCCATTAAATCACTTTATTGTTACAGTCGTTACAAATTGTAAAGAGTTTTAATTTTAGTTGACCCCCTTAATATTTGAATGAAATTAACTTCGGTTGAGATGCTTTTTTGTAGGTCAGAATGCCTAAACTGAAGGAAAGAGGAAAGTTCGGGTGTCGCCTTATCAAAAAGAAATCAAATAATATCTGAGGTTTGTTCATCTCTCTTTGGTTCATTACTTTAATGTCGATTTTTTTTTTCTGAATTATATATTCTTTACATTTAGTAATATATTCCGTGGATCATTGTATTTAAGTTCAGATTCATCCGATGTTGCTAATGCTGCTCCAAAGGTAAGATTTTTCGTCTCTCTGGTTCTCCTTTGTGCTTAAGTATTTTAATGTTTTTACAGGTATTTACCCACACACTCTCTCTGTCTAATTTTTTTGTCATTTGATTTGCCTTGATTGATTGATGATATGAACGTAGCATAATTTTTCGTGTGGCTTTCTACTTATAATACCGCTTATATTTACCCACACAATCTGTCTGTTCTCTTTTTAAACGAGCTTTGGTATATTGAGGCCTACATTGTTTATAAGTTTTTAGAAATCAGAAAATAAATTGACACACACACTAAGTATTTGATAAATTGGTTAGATGAACTCGTCACATTATCTGGTTTTCTCAGTTTGGTGGTTTAAGGCGAATATGTTATATAATGAGGAACCTTAAGTAAGTTAGTTTCAGAAGCTGTGTTGTCAATATTATTTATCCTAGGAGTAAATCTTGTTCAGGGATAACTCGGTTTTTTAACACCGACAATTATTTGGTTATACTCTTTCCCCATTTTTTACATAATTTTGGTTTTCCTTTTCAGTGTTTATGTTGTTCAGGGAGCTTGACAATTTATGTTCTATAGCTGGATGTGGGATGTGGGTGTGATTCATTACAACTCTCATTTGCTTTTTTTATTGTTTACTTATTTACGAGGATTACATTCTGTTATAAGTTTTGCGTTATAGTTGAGTTATCACGAACGACATTGTCGAGAAGTACCCATACGGTTCCAATGATGATTTCAAGTAGATGCTCGATGTCATAAGTTAATAGAATAAATTTTTAGTTATAAAGTGTATCTTTAGTTGGTATTGTGTTAAACAATGGGCGAAATCCTATCTAGATAAGTTACTTAGGTAAGAACATGATTTTGTTATGGAGTTAATTTAATTTCATATGTTATCAATGTTAACGTTCAACAAAAATGACATATGTATAATGTTTCTTCTTATTGCAATTTTCATAGAAGAAGAAAGCTGAAGCTACAAGGGGAAAAACTAATTGGTAGGGATTTTCTTCATTTCTTGTGACATTTTCCCCAAATTTATGATTTTGTAGTTCATTTGGTTGTAGTTTTCTTTTCATGAAATGGCTAATAATAAGAGAAAATTTTATTATAAAGTTCATACAACATGTTTGACACTTGATTTCTTCCGGTTAATGGTTTTAAATGATTCAGATTTAGTAGACCTTATCTATTTCCATTTATATAGTTTAAATTTAGCTCATCTTACTCAACCATCTCATCCAAATTTAGTTTCATGGAATTGACTTATTTTCAGATAGGTGGTCTGTGAACAAAATGCTATAATAGGAAAATATTTGTCTTGAGTATTCAAACAAAATTAAATTCATAGATGTTGGCCTCAAAATGCACATGCTAGACATTTGAATTACAAACTAGTCATTTATAACCAATCTATTAACCTTTAACATTGTTTATAGGTTTTCATAAATTTAGATGATGGCACTTCACCCCATGGCTGATGAGAAAAGCATAAATAGTTCTCTATTGTTCAATTAATATGTGCTATGTTATAATTTTTAGTTGCAAGGTGATATGTTATAGTTTGATTACATTAGTTTTTATATTTTGAATTTGGGTTTCTATGTTATTTTTTAATGTTTAAATAGTTTCTTACAAAATATTTCTTGATTATATCCAATCTAATTTTGGTACCGACAATTTTAATTTGTACAATGTAAATATGAGCGGAAAGGAAAGTATAACAAAATAACGGTGGTTGAAAAAACACCATGCCGGAGGCACGGGTTATACCTAATCTATTATATAAAATAGGATGTTAAGTGCTGACTGTGACAAACTCAAAGACAAACCAAAGACAAACCATAGATAAATCTAGCCGGCTATTTTGAGTTAGATTGGTCAAATTGAATCTTGGCCATTAAATCATAATCAACTATAATCTTTGATATTGGGTCAGCTTTAATTTGGATTATTATTGCATCATTAACCACAATCCTTATTCTTAGGTCAGTTTCAAATTTGGCCATTAAACTGACGTTCCAAAACTCCTCCACGTAGTGTCTCCAAATCTATTCTTGTAAGAGTAAAATGTCATTTTCAATCTGTAGGTCTCCACTCTATTTTTCTTTTTACCTATTGATGATCTCCCACCCATTCTGGAGCCTGAAAGGAAGACTTGGCCCAAACTGCGATTACCCATTAACATCTTCAAAATCATCGTGGAGGAGAAAAGGTCGAACCACGAGATAATATAAGAGTGAAATTCATAAAAGTTTAATTAATTGACTAACTAAGCAACTAGGTTCTCCAACAAAAAAAAGTACTAAGCAACTAGGTCATATCAAGTTATTTTTATCACAAAATATGATAAAATAATATTTATCAAAATATAGCACCTTTAAACAACTAGCACATTTTTTACTTTTTCAACAAAAAAAAAAAAAAAAGCACATTTTTTACTTTATTTTATTTTGGTAGTTGGTTTTGTTGACTTATGAGGACCACCAAAATCAGCAAGAAACCACCCAAAATTGTACCATAACTATAGTATAATAATAAATAAAACAATCATTATCAGGGGAAGGAGTTAAAGATATTTGAGATTTTTTATAGAGTTAATTCCTATTTGGCCCCCTACTTTATGACCAGCTTCCTTTATGGCCCCTTTTTTTCGTAAATTCAAATATGACCCCCTTTTCTCAACACCGTCAGTCAACCTTTATGTTTAATCTTTTTGTTTCCATTATTACCCTTGTTTGTAAAAGAGATTTTGGAAATTCAAATTTGACCCCCTTAAAAAATGGGTTGATTCTCAAAAATTTAAGTTGTTTAAAAAAAAATTAGGGGTCAAAACAGAATTTGTTTTAAAAATACCAAACACACTTCTCTCACCTCCATGTCATCACCAATCTGCCCACGTCATCACTCACCTGCCACCTCACCATCTTCTCCGGCCATGGTCGCCGGACGGCAAAAAATTCCGGCGACCATCTTTTTTTTTTCTTCTCTTCTTCTTCTTCATCTTCTCTCTTCTCTCTTCATCTTCTTCTTCTTCTCTCTTCTTTCTCTTTCTTCTTTATTCTCTCTCTCTCCCTCCTTTCTACTCTTTTTCTCTCTAATGCTCCGGCGAAGGGGAGGACCCCTTCGCCGGAGCACTGGTTTCCAGACGAAACCGACCTGGTTTCGTCTGGAAACCAGGCCAGACCAGACGAGATCTGGTCTCGTCTGGTCTTGAAACCAGACGAGATCTGGTCTCGTCTGGTTTCCAGACCAGATCTCGTCTGGACCAGATCTCGTCTGGACCAGATCTCGTCTGGACCAGATCTCGTCTGGACCAGATCTCGTCTGGACCAGATCTCGTCTGGTTTCCAGACCAGATCTCGTCTGGGAACCAGTGCTCCGGCGAAGGGGTCCTCCCCTTCGCCGGAGCAATAAAGAGAGAGAGAGAAAGAGAGTAGAAAGGAGGGAGAGAGAGAGAATAAAGAAGAAAGAGAAAGAAGAGAGAGAAAGAAGAAGAAGAAGAAGAAAAAGAAGAGAGAAGAAGAAGAGAAGAAAAAAAATGGTCGCCGGAATTTTTGCTGGCCTGCGACCATTGCCGGAGAAGATGGTGAGGTGGCCGGTGAATGATGACGTGGGCAGATTGGTGATGACATGGAGGTGAGAGATGTGTGTTTGATATTTTTAAAACAAATTCTGTTTTGACCCCTAATTTTTTTCTAAACAACTTAAACTTTTTGAGAATCAACACATTTTTTAAGGGGGTCAAATTTGAATTTCCAAAATCTCTTTTATAAACAAGGGCAATAATGGAAACAAAAAGACTAACCATAAAAGTTGACTGACGGTGTTAAAAAAAGGGGGCCATATTTGAATTTACGAAAAAAAGAGAGCCATAAAGGAAGCTGGTCACAAAGTAGGGGGCCAAATAGGAATTAACTCTTTTTTATAATTAATGAGGTGTCAATAAAAGTGAAGAATATATAAATATACATAAAATACATTGTTTGTTGGATTTCTTGTTGCTCACTCCGACCTTCTTAAAACATATCATGTGGATAAAAGATTTAAGTTAAATATGGTAAAATATGTAGCAGATATCATTTTCTTTTAATTAGGAAAGTGGCAGAGAGAAACAACACCACTTATTTATATAATACTAGTATTATATAAAACCACAAGTTTACCATAAGTTATTAACATAGAAATAAAGTGAAAAATAGTTAATTACGTGTAGCAAAGGCTATTATTCAGCGACTGCAGCCCAGTAACTTTGTTCATATGGTAAATCGTTGATCTGATGGAAAAAATTCATTGAAAAAATCAAAATATTTTTTGTATATATCATAAATGATGAATACGAAAACAATTAAATCACCCCGTGACAAACCAAGAGAAGGAAAATTGTCCTTCTATTGAATGTTCTCTTGTAACTTGTAAGAAGGAATCACCAAATGAAGGTTATTAATGGGTCAAAAAAGGTGAAGCTTCATGAGAATTTGCGAATGTGCTTTTGGATGCAAAGGAAATTACAGGAGGATAAATGTTGGCACATAATCTGGCGGGTTCTACAGAAATATATACAAGGGAGGTGCCTGATATAGGACATTGTTTGGCCTCCAATGGTTGTGGTCACGAAGACCAAACTTATCTAGGTTAATATTCATTTGAATATGAAGTTCCTACATGTAAGTTTTACTCCAAAACCCTAATTTTATTTCAATCAAATGATTTTGAGATTACAACTTTATATTTATACTAATAGAGAGATTAATCTGTTATTATAACAGATTTAGTTCTAATAACAGAATTTAGTACTTTAACTAACAAAGTTAATAACAACTTCTTGATATTTGTAGGTTGACTGTGGCTGCCTCCAGACATTAGTTGTGACTGCCTCCAGAATGTGTTGGGCTTTGATCTTTGACTGAGTATTATAGACTTGACCCAAAGTCAAGTTAGTCAGACTATATAAAGTTGTAAATGTTTTTCTCTTCTCAAACCCTAGCCGTTCTCTAATACGAAAAAACCCTAGAACTATCTTCGTCTTCATCCTTTACTGTTAACAGCCCCCCTCAAACCGATGGAGAAGATGAAAGATGAACCATCAGTTTGTCTCTTAAGTGAGTAAAGGTTTCAAATGATAAACCCTTAGTGAATATATCCGCAAGCTGCTCCTTTGTAGAGATGTGTTGAATAGAAATCGATCCACCAGAAACCAGATCTCGAACGTAATGGAAATCGACTTCAATGTGTTTAGTGCGAGCGTGAAAGATGGGGTTGGAAGCAAGATACTTAGCACTGAGATTGTCACAGAACAGAAGATAGGGTTTGGATAATGGACATCGCAGCTCGTCCATGAGGTATGAAACCCAAACTAACTCAGTAGCTGTTGTAGACAATGATTTATATTCTGCTTCAGTAGACGATTTAGGGACAGTAGCTTGTTTCTTTGAACTTCATGAGATGAGACTCGAGCCCAAAAACACACAGAAACCCCCTGTAGACCTTCTCGAGTCAGGACACCCGGCCCAATCTGAATCTGAGTAGGCTGAGAGACAAGTAAGATCACCAGGAGAGAGACAAATCCCTGAACCCATGGACCCTTTTAAGTATCTTAAGATCTTTTTCACAATGACTAAATGGGTTGTAGTAGGTTTATGCATAAATTGTGCTGTGTAATTTACTGCATATGAAATGTCTGGTCTTGTCAAAGTTAGATATTGAAGTGCCCCAACCAGACTCCTATACTCAGTAGGACTTGAAAGTTCATCACCATCTATAAGAGAAACCCTTTGACCACTAGAAACAGGCAACTTAGATGGTTTTGAGTCTAATAAGGAGGCTTTCTGCAATAATTGTAGTGTATACTTCTTCTGAGTAAGTAGCATACCTGAAGTCTCTGAATTTTTACATACTTCAATGCCTAGGAAATAGGCCAGAGAACCTAAGTCCTTCATTTTGAAAGACCCACTGAGATCACTTATGAGCATGTCTATCATAGAAATAGAACTTCCTGTAAGAATGATATCATCTACATATAGTAGAAGAACCAGCATATCTTTACCCTTGTGTAAGACAAACATTGAGTGATCAGTCCTGCTCTTATGAAAACCATATTGATATAAGAATGTTGCAAATCTATTGAACCAAGCTCTTGGGGCTTGCTTAAGACCATAGAGGGCTTTGTGGAGGTGACACACATAAGACTCTTTGTCTTTTTGAACAAATCCAGGTGGCTGAACCATATAAACTGCCTCTTCTAGAATGCCATGAAGAAAGGCATTTGACACATCTAATTGCCTGATGTGCCAAGAATTTGTGACTGCCATTGTTAGTATAATCCTTATAGTTGTTGCCTTGACAACAGGACTAAAGGTTTCTGCAAAATCAATACCTTCTTGTTGATGGAAACCTTTTGCTACTAACCTAGCTTTGTATCTCTCAATGGATCCATCACTTTTCTGTTTGAGCTTGTAGACCCATTTACAGCCTAGTACATTCATGGAATGATCATAAGGAACAAGTGACCATGTTTTATTTTGCTGTAATGCTAAGTATTCATCATTCATGGCCTCACACCATTCTTTATGCTTAGCTCACTACAAAAAATATGCTCATTAGGGACAGAATAAAATTGTCCCTAAAAGCTCCAAAACCGTCCCAGATAACCACTTGGGACAGATTTGTATCCGTCCCAGATACTGGCGTCCCAAATAGTATTTGGGACGGATATAGGGACGGTTCACTTCTGTCCCTAGCAAGTATATGGGGACAGAGAGTTTCTGTCACTAGTAAGTATATGGGGACAGAATTGCTCTGTCCCCAATAAGTATATGGGTCAGAGCGATTCTGTACCCAATAACTAATTAGGACAAATTCAAGCCGCCGGTACTAGTATTAGAATTTCAAAATACATTATATATGCTAATTTCCAAAATTTATAGACTATTAATTCATTGACATATTGTAAATAAACTTAACATTGCGTTCTCAAAGCAAGAGTTGTCAAAATAAAATACCATTTTATATTACGGAAATAGAATTCAAATAACAAGTACGATACAAACAGATTCGTCATTTCTATATTTCAACCCAAATATCAACTAACTACAATTGACACATATAACAACAATTACATCCATAATTGTACCATCGGCTTGAATCTCCATCACAAAATGTCGTTCATTCCTTCCGCATGATGCACTTCCTGAAACTTATCAAAGTATAATGAATAGAGTCAAATCAATTGCTTAA
>BEHA01002068.1:1015114-1031243 GCA_002897215.1 Eschscholzia californica subsp. californica | reverse complement strand
TACTTTCAATTGGCAAAAACTTGCCACTTCCAACCATTACTGCTTCAGACCCTTTGTAAAGTTGAGGTGACATTATGTTGGCAGCAGTATGAGTCATATGACTGCTAGCTCCTGTGTCTGCTAGCCATGCCCTTTCTTTGATTATGGTATTGTCTGAAATATTGCTAGTAGTATAACACTTTTCAGAAAATATGTCTCTATCATCATCAAAGTATTCACAATCATGAAATATATCCTCATAATCATCACTGATAATTGCAGTATGACACTCCTGAAATTCATCATCCTCATCACTTAGAGCATAATTATGAACAATTGCATTGTTACACTCCAGTAAAGACTCTTTTTCATAGGGATATGACTTAGAATCTGCATGAATACCATCATCATCATGAACTGATTGTTGCTGATTTTCTTCTGAGTAATAACCAGCTTGAGGCCTATTTTGTCTATATCTGAAATAACAGACCCCAGCAGAATGACCCCATCTCTTACAGATCCCACAAGGGACTGTTGAGAAATCAAAGTCATCTGCCTTTTGGTTCTTATATTGGGTACTTTGATTTCCTGAATTCTGATTATCTTTCTTTGAAACAGCTTGGTTTCTATAAAAGGTAGGTGAAGGTTTGATTTTCTGACCTTGTTTATAGTTTGACCTGTTAACATAGTAAACTTCATGAGATGAATCCTTTGTGATTACAACTTTATATTTATACTAATAGAGAGATTAATCTGTTATTATAACAGATTTAGTTCTAATAACAGAATTTAGTACTTTAACTAACAAAGTTAGTTAATAACAACTTCTTGATATTTGTAGGTTGACTGTGGCTGCCTCCAGACATTAGTTGTGACTGCCTCCAGAATGTGTTGGGCTTTGACCTTTGACTGAGTATTATAGACTTGACCCAAAGTCAAGTTAGTCAGACTATATAAAGTTGTAAATGTTTTTCTCTTCTCAAACCCTAGCCGTTCTCTAATACGAAAAAACCCTAGAACTATCTTCGTCTTCATCCTTTACTGTTAACACTACACATACTCAGTGAATTGTTGTAGAAAGCCTATCCGAACTGTTTATGATTTAGATTAATTCCTCGATAAGAAAATTAGTGCATTGGTTTTTACCTTCGCCTTTTATCACTCTCTCTTAGAATTGTCTTCGTAATACTCTTCTTTAAGTGACGAGGTGGACCATCTTTGTTTATTCTACTTTTAAGAAAATCACATCATGAAAACCTTTACCTCGGTTTATTTTATAAAAGAAATTTTTCTTGGAAGATGATCATCTGTCTACACACTGTCTAGCTATTGTTATGCTTGAACCATATACTCGACAAAATAGCAAAAATAGATTGCATTGAAATATAAATCCAACCGTTGTATTTGAGTTATCGGCTCTCCATTAGTTTATAAAATCTCTTGTAGTTGTTCTAAATAATAGTTGGTCGATTTTCATTCAAACAGTGTCCCCAACTTTCTCTACTGTAGCAACACGATATAAATAAATGCTTTGTTGTTTGTTTTTTTTTTTTTTTTTGCATAAAAACATTTGGCGTGCCAGACAAAAAATTTCTTAATTATTATGTGTGTCGATCGTTGGGATGGAGGAATGAATTCTTTTTTCCTTCAATAGTTAGTGATCAGATCTAATAATAAATTGTTAATAATTTGACTCAATTGATTATAACGATTGAATGAATTTTTTTTCCTTCAATAGTTAGTGATCAGATCAATTAAGATCTTAAGCGAAAGGGAAATCATTTAATGTTGAGATATCTGAAGAAGAAACTCAATATTTAAGTTATTTTTATACTACTTTGGTCAACCCACTTTATGTTTTAGACCAAAAGAAAATTTTTCTTGATATCTATTTTATTTTTATTGAATCAAAGAAAGAATGTGTATCAAATATTTTTCTTTTGAGGTCTCCATTAGAGACACAATTTTGTTTAAAGAAACTCAATTTAGCCACATAAGAAAGAAGACCTCAATTGAAACTAGACAGATAAGACTAATGGAGTTTTTTTTGGAGTTTTGCACTGGAGATGCTCTAATTACTTTGTTTTATAGAGTTGTGAATATTTGTTTGGGTTATTACCTATGTGACCCCCTAGTTCATGACTTGCTTCCCACCTCGCTCCCTTGTTTATCGAAAATACCAGATGACCCACTTTTCTACTTTTCCGTCCAGTCATTATTAATTATTTTTAAGACTTTCCAGAAATACTCCTATTTTAATTCTTTCACATTAACTCTCTTTTATCACTCTAAAAACTCTCTCTCTCTCATGATGACTTTCTATAAATTATCTCACTCAGATATAATACTTAGCTTGATTCAATCTGGACTCGTACTAGGTCATTTCAAATGTTTTTCCTGGTGATTTTGAATAAAAAAGAGATATTTTGTTACTTGATAGCACAATTGATGATTTCACAAAGTATTGTTTGTTATTATCTTTACAGAATAAGTCAGATTTTAAAATGCATTTGCTATATTCAAATCAACAATAGAGAATTAGTTACCTTGCTCTACCCCTTTTACTGCTAATACTAAGCTTTTACCAGATGATGGTTCTCTTCTAGATGACCCAACTGTTTATAGGAGTATAGTGGGGGCTCTTCAATACCTTACCTGGACCAGACCTGATATCAATTTTGCAGTCAGCCAAGTATGCCAATTTATGCACAAACCTACTGAGGCTCATCTCAATGTTGCCAAAAGAATTTTGAGGTATCTTAAGCGAACTATTGATCATGACATTGGAGTCTCTAAGTCATCTTCTTTTAGCCTCAAAGCTTATGTTGATGCTGATTGGACTGGAAGTCCTACTGATAGTCGATCAATGGATGGTTTCATTATATTTCTTGCTGGTAATCCTATCAGCAGGTCTGCCAAGAAGCAACCAACCGTCTCGAGATCTTCCATTGAGGCTGAATATAGAGCTTTAGCCCATTCAGTTGTAAAGGTTGTGTGGATTTGTTCTCTTCTAATGGAGCTTCATTGTCCTCTCTCTACCCCACCTTTATTATACTGTGATATTGTTTCACCACTTGTTTTAGCCTCTAATCTAGTCTTTCATTCCAAGATTAAACACTTGCCTTTGGACTTTTACTTTATAAGAGAATATGTTGCTTCATGAATGCTTGGTCTTTATTACAGCTCCACCATATATTGATCAACCAGTTGACACTCTTACTAAATCACTTCCTGGTCCAAGATTTCACAATCTTAAATCCAAATTGAAGGTTTGTTCTTCGCTCACCATTACTTCGAAGGGGGTAATAGATGAGATGAGTGTGTTGTACTGGATCATGATGAGATGTATGGTAACAATAACCCCAAGTTGTTTGAAACGGTTATTAGTTTGTTAGGAAGTTGTTAAGAGTTAACTTCATTTATGAAGTTAGTTACTTTTTGTTTTTCTCTTCCTATATAAGCTTGTAATCTCAACTTTCAAATCAATGGGAATCTGTTTGTAGATATGATATCAGAGCTAGGCCTACACGTGATAGCCTTAAAAGTCACACATATTCCACGTCACCCAAAAAAACACGTGTTAGGCTCAAAGAACGCCACACGTGAGGGGGCGTGTGAGAATAGTCCCACATAGGAGAACGGGTATCTAGCAACCAAGAATATAAGCTCTAGGTCCTCTCCACTCATTGCCAAATGGTTTTGAGTTGGATGACCACAAACTTAACACGGGGTTCATCGATGAAATTTCAACAACAATTCAAACTCGATGATCTAATGCTACTATCAATACTTGTTTAGGTTGAATATTATAATTAACAAAGAGAAAATAAATGTTGATTAAGTATTTATATATAAGTACCATTAAACCTTTTGGTATTAGCACATAACAATATCTAAATTAAGACAGAATTCTTTGACAGGTAGTCTAATTCTCATAGTTAAAGATTCATGCATTCTTTCATTAATGATCAAGCCATTAATTCAATAAATGGCATATGGCCATATAGGATGACTCTCTTTTCAGGAACTATTAGTGTTTAGTACTTTATGTCCATGGCTCACTTAATTAGAAGCCCGAACTGCCGTAATAATTAAGTTGTCACTCCTTACACTAACCGGCGAAGTTGAAGAAACATCAATATCAGGACCTTTCGTTAAACCGATGGCCTACCATTAAAATGTCTAATTATGACAAAATGTTCGTAGACTCAGTTGCATTTTCTCCAACTTCAGTTTGTAGGGGATGCTAACTTTCTAAAGTAAAGTACAAGACGAGACCTCTAAATCTAATAATCCAATTGTATTTAAAGAATTTATTAAATGTGAATTGTTAAGCACGTATTATCATGATTTACTTAGATCTTTTAGACGTGCGTTACAAATTAAGCGAGTTTTTCCTTTTCTTCAACATAAAAAGCTGACGAACAATATTATTAGAACCAAAAGCTTCCTTACAGATACAAGTGCTTTAGGGATGAAATTTCAACAACAATTCCAACTCTATGACCTTGTTCAAGTTGAATATTATAGCTAACAAGGGAAAATAAATGTTTGTTAAGTATTCATCATATATGGGGATGAGTACATAAAATCAGTTAAATTACAATAAAATCCTCTGACTCTAATTCTCATAGTTTGAGATTCACTTAGAAGTTGGATCTACCTTAATACTCAACTTGTTGCCTCCTTCCTCTAACAGGTGATGAAGTTGGATCTGACTTTTTGATAACAGGTTCATAGACTCGTTTCTTCAATTTGAAGCAGCTTTGACGCCCTTTCCCACCTCATTTTCCAACTATGAATAAATGCAGGGGATTGCTTACCTTCTGAAGTACAACACGAGGCCTTACACCTGACAAACCTGCGGAGAAAAAGAAGGATATCAATATCATATAAAAGCACAAATTTACCATAAGTTACTAAAATATAAACAAAGTGAAAATAGTTAATTACGTGTAGCAGAGGTTGTTTGTGAGCGACTGAAGCCCATCATCTGTAACTTTGTTCATATGGTAAATCGTTGATCCGATGGAAACAACTCATTGAAAAAATCAAAATACATTTTTGTTATATATCATAAATTGTGAATATGCATGAAAACAATTATATCACCACATGACAAAACAAGAGAAAGAAAATTGCCCTTCTATTGAATGTTCTCTTGCAACTTGTAAGAGAAAATATATTACCTTTTGATGCTGCTGACGTTGGGTAATCTATATCTCAAAGATTTTATATCATTAAACGAAACACCTATTAGTTTGATAACAAAATCTTTTCATTTATGAGTAATATTGTCTTAGTTTTCAACATATATAGTAAAAAGTTTGTTTTTTTCATAATATTAAGGGCAAAGATAGAGAGACTTAGAAACTTGTATTTAGAGGGTGACATGTTTCCTCATTTAGAAACAAAAGCGGTTCCCACCGTAATCAAATTTTGAAAAAACCTTGTCTTTTAGTGAATTCCACATCATTTGAGAACACTGAGTCATCCTCTAACACTCTAACATCTCCCATAAGGGCAGATCTGACTTTGTAATGCTTTGGACCGTTTATTCTCAACAAAAAAAAAAAAAAAAAAACATCTCCCATAAATAAAATAGTACTTTCATTTATCTTTTATATGCATGTGGGTATTATTCTCTTTTTCGCAAATGAAGTATGTTATTGTCTTATAAAAACGGAAAAGTTAATGGTGGCACTGTGGAAGGTGAGATCTCAATCAAGGATGAATATTAATTAATAATTTTGCATGCATGATATAGTCTCTCTTAGAAAAATTATACTTTTTTTTTTGTTGAAAGCAAATACATTAACTTAACAGTCTATTACACTATCCTAATTAAAATACAAACATAACAGTAGACAAAGTAAAACGACAAAATGCCAGAATTAGAAAAATTTTACTTGACAATAGTAAGTTGTTGTGGGGAATTAATCAATGCTTACCAATTAGGTAATTCAACAGCCTCATGAAGCAGATCTTGTGATGCTATTGTATATTCAAACTTCTACGTGTAGTATTTTTTTCCATTCAAATATTTCCTATGTACGTTTAATATAAAATGATGGTTATCTTTTAGGGATGTAATGTGTATAATAATAGGTTCAAAGACATTGAACCAGGGACGGATCCAGGATTTTCACCTTGGGGGTGCGGATTTATATACTTAAATAAATTTTTTTTTTTTGCAAACAGACTAATTAACAAAATATTTATATTCATTAATTACATTAATACTTCAACGATTACAAATGAAATTGACCTCAGAGAGTTCATATTTTGAAATGTTTTCATAATCGACTCATTGTCAATTTCATCTCATTCCCAGTTCCCTCTCTCGTTCTCTCTCTCTCTCTTTATTATTTCTATTTCAGGGTTATACGAATTAGGGATTCTTCCAATTCTAACAGGTTTATACAAGGGTTTTAACAGATTAGGCAAAGACAGAGAGAGAGAAAATTCGATTTGCATCCTGGTTTCATCAATCTTCAGGCAATTTCGTAAATCTTCAAGCGATTTCATCGAAATCTTCAAGCAATTTCGTCGATATTGAAACGATTTCGTCAATCTTCAAGCAATTCCATCGATTCTAAGCGACTTTAGCAAGCTTCAATTTAAGTTTTCCAAGATTTGTGTTTTCAATTTTATCATCTAAAAGGTGGCAAAAAATTAGATTATTTTCACACCTTTTCTTCTCATGCAAATTCGATTTTTACATACAAATGGAATCAAATTTTCTTACTAGATTTTCCCTCGAACGGACCCTAAGGGTGTGTTTGATATCTCCCATTTCCATGGAAATAAAAGAATTTCCATGGAAATAGGCATTTCCACCATTTGATACGACGTGTAATTCCATGGCTTTAATTCCCTAGGGAATCTATTTCCATGAAATAGTTCACTTTTAATTCCTTGCTCCCCCCTCGGAATTAGTTTCCGTGGAAAGTCAAAAATCAAAATAAAAATAAAAATATTTTAATATATTCAGATACTTGAAACCTAAAATTTAGCTCCAAATAATATATATTCAAAATGATATTGTTACCCATAAAATTTAGCAAAATAAAGTTTTCTTATACATTGTACAAATTACATTTTTGTCCTTCTTACCAAATGACATGTTTACAAAGTTGTCAAAATGATATTTTGGATTTCTATAGTCAAAATTACATTCTTACCCTTTTATAATATCAAATTGACATTTTACCCTTCTGTTGTCAAAATGACATTTTTACCCTCGTATAATATCAAAATGACATTTTTACCCTTAAATTAGTAAAGTGACACAAGGTTAAATAATCTTACAACATAGGGGTAAAAATATAATCTTGAAAACATAAGGGTAAAAATGTAATTTAGACAACATGAGGATGAAAATGTAATTTTCGCAAAAGTAAAAATATCATTCAGACTACATAAAGAATAAATAAAAACTCTTAATTAAATATTATATTAGTAGAAGTTAGTTGTCAACCAAATAATAGAGTTCGTAATTCCACGGAATAAGAAATGACTAACAAACGAAAGAACTCTTATTTCCACGGAGTAAATTCCGTGGAAAGACTTTGCATGGAACTCTTGTAATTCCATGGAATTGTTTCCCTGATATCAAACACAACCTTTACAGGAATTTAGGATAGTTGAAAACTTGAAATATTAAAACTTAAAAATAGTTCAATGAGACTCGAACCCAGAACCTAATGGCTCCCACCCACCGAGAATGCAAAGGCTTAACCGTTGAGCTAAGTACTTCTCGATGTTATTTATAAACCCGATGGGGTATATAAGTTTGGAAACATAAATGTAAAAAAAAAAATAAAATGTTTGCAAAAGGATTCGAACCCACATCCTCACAATCTCGCCATCAAGCCAACCCACACCTAAACCACTAAGCCAAGGCTTTCTCTTTGTCATCTTATTGCATCAGACCTTATATATAAGGTATACTTACATAGTTACATGTATATTTAATACTATTATATTTTTTTTCGGGAGGATCCACGGGGTGCGGCCGCACCCCCTCGCACCCCCATGGATCCGCCCCTGCATTGAACTATATATCCCCAAGTTTTACTCTTAGACTTTTTTTGTGTTATGTATTTATTTTTTAAAAAAAAGCTATTTAGACTTCTCTTTCGTCTTAAATTTCCAACCTTTCTTAATGGCTATCATTTTAGAATTTTCTTCTTTGTTAATAAAATGTTCATCAAATATAAAAAATATTTTTTGAAATGACATTATCATATGAGTACAAAAGCCAACTGTACATCATAAACGATTTTAAAGTCAAATATCTTAATTTCAACGTGAAAAATGCCGTCTATTCTGCAGTTACAATACCACCACCATGGTCCATATCTACACTACCACCATTCCATCACCCGTCATACAACAACTCCACCGGTCATCACCTATATCTCCATACCTCCACCAGTATTGTTATACCCTACAAAAGTACATGGTATTTGTGACGATTTTTTCGATCGAAAACGGACACTCGTAAAAAATAATAATGCTTTTCCGGTGGAAGCTAGAAACACGGTCGGAAATTGGTTTAGTTCTGACGGCTAGTTTGAAATCCGTCGAGAGTAGTCAGTATTAACGACGAGTTTGTACTAACCAACTAGAAATACTTACGTTGCTCCTTGCAGAAACTACTTTGTTCCGGCGACTCTCCTTTTCCATCGGGAAAAGGCCCTATTGTGACGGATTGTAGAACATGTTCCATCGAGAATACGATTCTTTAAAGGTGGGAAAAATTTCCCTGTTGGAAGAGAAAATGATTTCCTGGCGCTAAGATTTTCCACCAAAATTTTTCGCAAAAACTATTTTCATCGGATTTGTCTGTCGAAAATAGATGCCCTAAAATCAGTCGACCCTCCAACCTACACCCAAATATTTCGATCTCTCACTCTTCAATCTCTCTCTCTCTCTCTCTCTCCACACTATCTTGGAAGATTGTTGAACAAGAAGACTTTTCTGACAAGTAGAGAAGATTGTTCAATTCAAAATCAGGTAAACCCGACACTCTCTCTCTCTCTCTCTCTCTCTCTCTCTCTCACTCTTTCTCTCACTCTCACTAGTTCTATAAGTTAATTAGGTTTTCCTATTTCTCTTTAATCTGGTCTCTTCAGAGGAAGAAGAAGTAGAAGAGCTACAAGGCCGAGAGGTAATATAATTTAGTCTTCTTTGATTCTTAAATCTTTTTTATTGATTTTTAATTTTGTTCAATTGCAATTATCTAAAGATTTTTAAGTTGATTTGATTGTAGTAAGAGAGTTTCTTGTGATTCCATATTTCTAGTTAGAGAAACATGGAATGGTATTATCTAATTTTAGGTTTTTGTTGAAGTCTTTGTGTTTTGGAATTCGTGATGCATCCGTCGAGTTTACAAGATCCATATTAATGTATGAAGTTCTGGCAGGTTCTTGGTTTAATTCGAGATTGTGTTTTAGCTAAAGAGGATTTGAGAAAAATTTGAAGATATTTCTTCTTCATCTTAATGTTTTGCTTATTCGAAATCTTGGTGCTTGTGTATAAGCTTTTAGAATTAGAGTAGTTATTGTTAAACTAATTGGAAAGGACAACTCTGTTTGCTTAGGTAATTAATTATCAGGATTTGATCAGAATGTTTACTGATCAGAGCTCCGCTTTTCTCTTAAAGGTAAACTGTTAGGTAACATTTATTTGGCATTTAATTGGCTTAAAAGTTGTAGAATATGTTTGATATTGTGCCATTAATAAAGCGAATGCTTCAAAAAAAAAAGTGAAAGGGGTTCACTACCTGGAGCAAACTAAGATTATTCTTGAATGACTGACGTCCATCATCTCGGTCGTTCATATGATAACTCATTGATTTGATGCATGCAACTCATTGAAAAAATCAAAATACATTTTTGTGATAAATCATGAAGTAATTAAATCACCAACACCCATGACAAAACAAGAGAAAGGAAAATTATCTTTCTTTTGGTGCTCATGTTGGGAATGAAGTTGAAGGAGACATTTATATAACTGATGATCAAATCCTAAAGTTTTATATCATTAAAATGAAATACCTAAAATTTAGCGGTTTCATAATGTGTGCTTATGCCTAATAGGCTAATATCTTCAATTTCTATGTACTAAAAGTTCGTTTTTTTTATTTACTTTATAATTCAATAAAACAGTACGTAAACTTGTTTGTATTTTCTATGCACGTGAACATCAACCTCCTTTTTTTCGCAAATGAAAGAATTCAATGTGTTAGAATAGATAGAAGAATAACTCAAGTACTCGTACATATCTTCTATGCATGTGGGTGGTTCTGTTATATTTTGTTACTACAACAACGTTAACCTATATATCTTAACTTTGTTTTTATGTTATTTAAACAGTGTGTTGTCATTTATATAAAGAGTTAGATATAAACTTGTGAAAGATGCCAATTGTCATCTAATAATATCAGACTAAATAAATCAAAGAAGTTATAATTAATCAATGTTGTGGAGTTAATCAATCTTATCCTTAATAATTCTCAAGTCTTCATTAAGCAGATTTTTTGATGTCATTATATATTGATGGTTCTGCGTGTAGTCAGTTATTTCCATTTACACACATTATGTGTATGTTTAATATAAAGTGATAGGCTATTTTTTAGGTTGTACTATATATCTAATAATCGGTGGAAACATTCACTTAAGAGTCCATTTCTATTATTTAACTATTTCCTTTAGGTAGAGTTTGTTGGTTACATTATAAGTAGAGAAGAAAAATACACTCATATAAAATTTAAAATATTAACTATTTAGGAAGGTTGGAAACTCAAATGAGGAATAGTTAGTTATAATAACGACAATCGTTCACAATTTTAAAGTCAAGTAACTCAATTTCAACATAAAGAATGATATTTATTCGACCCAATTATTTTCTATACCTTCTAAAAACTCACCTATACAGAGTGGCGAAGCCAGAAATTTTTATGAGTGGGGGCATCTTTTTGTTAGAGCTAATGAAAGAATTTCATAGTACGCGATTAAGCTAGAACCGAAAAACAAATATAACAAATTTTATTTATAGTTTAGATATTCAATAGTAATTTTGATACATAACAAGCAATCTCAAATTTTCTCATCAATATGGTTTAAGGATCTTTCCCCAACTGGATTCCCAAAAGATATTGAAATAAAAAATAAAGGAGGGGATGAAGAGATATTGGTGAAGATTGAGAAGAAACGATGGTAGATGATGACGAGGAAGTGATCGTAATGGAAGAAAAGATGAGGATAAATTTTTCTTTCTAATAACATATTTACTATGACAAAAAATGTAAAAAGGACAATTTTGAAGTCCAAAATACAAGTCATGGAAAAATCACACAAAATCAAAATTAATGGGGTTGTTTAGAAAACTCTTCATATGCCAATTTATTTAGTTGGTGATTTTGAGTAGGTCAAAATTGAGTTATCTTCGTAATATATTTTCAGTGAACAATTTCAACTAACTTAAGTAGTAGACATTCTAGAGAAAAATATGTTAGTAGAAATTCTACAAAAAAAAGTGATTTGCATGGTTCTCGATCCCTTGACCTTTGTGATGTAACTCCACTGTTTCACCACCTACGCTAAGAAAGGATGGTAGTCAGAAATTGAAATAGAGATATATATAATATAGTAGCACATGAAGTATAACATAAGCGAGTCACATTAGGGTCGTGGGGGCCTGCGCCCCCACGGGCCCCTATGTGGACTCGCCCCTGCCTATACACCCCTGCCAATTATTTTTGTGTTCTTTCCATTTCTTTTCTTGCACTAGTTTTCGTAAAACCATATGTAATTCCTGCAACTAAAAATGTACTATTTTGTAGTGGGGGTCAAATATATCAACATTTGAAGAAAACATGAAGATGGTTAACTATATAAAGAAACAAAATAGGAAATGAATAAAAATAACTTTTAATCAGATTAACAACTATCATCTGTAAAATATATACATCGATCGCACATGTTGGTTATCTCCACAGTACCTGAAATTCTCTCTATCACACCTTCAAGAATTAAAATAATATCATGTTAATGAACAAAGATGACGGATGTGTTAGATATTTTATCTTTATTTAATTTTCTACAAAAATATTTTTAGTTGCATATAAACCATTAGGAAAAACAATTAATGACAGAAGAGAGTTGGGCTTCCGATGCTCATCACTCTCCAAACACATGAGGTTAATCCATGATCCAACTGTATCTTGATGCAAATGTATAATAAGAAGATATCACGTTAAATATAAGAAATTGTGTACCACGTAGATATTATTATGTACTTCAATCTTTTAGGCGCTTTGCGTTACGAATTTAACAAGTATTTTTTATTACTTCTTTAACATGAACGTTGACGAGTCATTCATCTCAGAAAATAAGACTTCCATACTGATACAAGTGCTTATGCAATGAAAGTTAAATATAATAACTAACAAGAAAAAAAAAATGAATGTCTTATATTTATACAAAACCAATCAACCTTTTGGAATCAACTTACATATTACCATTTAAATTACAACAAAATTCTTTGGAATCAAAGTACATTGCAATTAAGCAACAACAAGAAAATAAAGAAAGTAAACACATGATTACAACGCGTCAACAAATTTTAAGGAGAAATAAAACATTTATTCTTCTTCCTTTCTTTCTTCTTCTTCTTCTTTGTATTAGAAGCTCTTCTTTTTAGAACCAGAGCTCTTTCCAGCCTTGGAATCAGAGTTCTTCCCGGCCTTAGAACAGAGCTTTTCCCAGCCTTTGAACTAGAGACACTCTCAGCCTTAGAGCCAGATGAGTTCGAGGTTAGACGTTGCCGTTTCTTCTTTTGTGGAGTAGGAGAACCCCCACTTTTTCGCTTAGTCCCTTGAGGCGAAGCTTGTTCTACTAGTAAACTGTAGGATATGAATAAGAAAACAAGAATGAATAGAGAGAATTGAAGTACGAATATAAATGAAAGTCACAAAAACAATAGATGAGGGTGTAGGGAGAGAAAACCTTTCTTCAGCTGCGTCAAGGATTTAATCTTATTGTTTAACATTTTCAAAGGGTTCCCGTGTATTGGCTGATTAAGGCCAATCCAACCTAAGTTATAGAAAATAACAAAGGTTAGTTCTAGTGAGAGCAAGAAATAGGGGTTTTCAGTTCTGTCCGTAAGAATTAAAACAAATAAAAATAAGATAAATAGCAACAGATTAGTGATTTACCTAGAAGTTTCCTCCATGAATACCCAAATCTTAAATTTGGACCTTTGCCACCCGCTCTTATGCTGAAACTCCAAAAACCAACGCATTAGATACTAGTCAAGTAGTTTTCAACTTCGGATAAATGCAGAGGATGCTTAACTATAGAATATAATAAAGTGATAGTTTTTCATTACCTGTAGCAGCCATTATTTGTCAATGGCTGAAGCCCATTATCTCGTTTATATGGTAAATCGTTGATCCGATGCACACAACTTATTGGAAAATTCAAAATAACTATTTGTGATGTATCATAAATAGCTAATATTGAAGTAATTAAATCGCCAACAAGCATGACAAAACTAAGGGAAAGGAAAATTGTCCTTCTCCTGAATGCTGGCATCCCTTGTAAGAGGAAATATACAACCTCTTGGTGTGTGTTAGAAAGTTGAAGAAGACATTTATATAGCAGATGATCATATCTTAAAGATTTTGTATCATTAAGTGAATTACCTAAAATTTAAATATAAAATCTTTTTCATAATGGGTGTATATGTGTAATATTTTCTTTTTCGCAAATGAAAGATTTCAATATGTTAGATGATATAGAATTAAATGTGATACTATGGAAGGTGAGATAAAGGATAAGCACTTTCTATGCATGTCAGTATTTCTGTTATAATTTGCTACCACAATGACGTTAAGTTATATGCCTAAATTTTATTTTTTTTGTTATCTGTACGGTGTATTGTCATTTATAAGAAGAGCCGCATATAAATTTGTGAAAGAGACCAATTGTCATCTCATGATATTGGATTAAATTACGTCAAAGAAGTTAGAATTAATTAAACATGTTTCATTTCCTGTGTAATTGTACCAGGTTAACTTTGCATGCTATACTCTCTCTTTTGAAAAATAAATAAATTAATGTGACAATAGTAAGTTGTGGAATTAATCAATCCTATCCATAAGAATTTTCATGGCTTCAAAGCAAGATATAGTTCGGCATGTATGTTTAATATAAAGTGATAGCTATCTTTTGCAATATGCTATCTATCTAATAATAAGCGCAAAATATTAATCTATGCAGTCTGGCCTTTTACTTAAGAGTCCATTTGTATTATTTAACTATTTTTCTCTGAGAAAAGTTTGTTGGTCGTTATTAAAACTAATAGTTCCTCATTTACGTTTTCTACCTTCCTAAATAGTTAATATTTTAAATTTTATATGTTTTTCTCTTATTTAAAACAACAGGGCCACATGGGTACAAAAGACACTGATATGTCATACACGATTCACGATTTTAAAGTCGAGTAATTCAATTGATCCCTCTATTTGGTCCCTCTCCCGACCTTCCACTTGATGTGGCGACATATCACTTGAGCAATATCCTCACCATTCTCTCTCCATTTGTTACACGCTTAAGTGATATGCCACCACATCAAGTGAAAGGTTGGGAGATGGACCAAATGGAAGGATGAATAAATTTTTTTATTTAGAGTCAAGTAACTTAATTTCAACAAGAAGAATGATAATTATTGGACCATTTATTTAGTTCCTAAAACTAATAGTTTGTTGGTCGTTATTAAGAGTCCATTTGTATTATTTAACTATTTTCATGGCGTTTTACTTGAGAGTCCATTTGTATTATTTAACTAATATTTTGTAGTGACCACCGTGACCTGTTTTACCTCTACGGCTCCACCAAAACCAACACCACTTGTACCGCCACACCTCCACCATTGTTGCGCTTTGAGCACTATCACGCCATCACCACCACCATCTCTGCGTCTCGATTAATGATTAATGCCATCAGCTGCCACCACCACCGCCACCAACACAATATCTAACTCCTCCACCAACATACTCATTAAACCATCATCACTAACACCACCATGACTAGCCACGATAGGTCCGGTACCACTATTACCACACCAGTGCACCACCACCTTCACCACAACCCCACCAATGCCATTACCCCAAATGCCACGGTTACTAACCATCTAGAGTCCACCCCTACACCAAAGCATCACCACTAGTATCACCAAACCACAATCACAAGCTTCACCATACCTCCCCTGTTACCACTCCCATTTTCGTCCACAACTACCTTCGCACACACCACCATACTAGTACACCACATGAACACCACCATTGACGAACGACCACTATCACCATATAGTCATCACACAGAGTGCCATGGCTGAGAAATAAGGGGTCCAGTGCCAAAATATTAATGGGGGCCTTTTACATGTCTAACTTTTTTACAATAAACATAAAATGTAAACGATTTAACCATAAAAATAATATTTCATCGGCGAATTGAATCTCAATGATGTATTCTGAACTAAATAATTACAAATTAATTTCTTTGTTCGAAATTTTTTCTTCTCGCATTATCTAACCAAAATCGCCAATTAAACTTTAATAGTCAATTTTGTCTAAGAATACGCTTTCAAAAGTAAGCAAAGCTAACCTATTTAGGCTATCCTTCAACATAGTCTATGTCAAGTATGATTTCAAAATCTTGATGGTAGAAAATTTTGTACAATCTCGTTACTGAGAAATTTGTACTTGTCCAATCCGATTTTGAGATTTAACTAGTCCTTGCTGGTCTTCTTCTTTTTCTTTATAACAAGAAGTGAAGAAACAAACCTAACAGTAATAAATAATAAACAGATGATTTCAATAGAAAAAAAAAAGTATTAAGTTGTAATAGATTAGTGGTTATTAAACAGTAACTAGTTAGAGAAGAATACCCAATGTACGTAGAGAGAGAAACAAGGTAAGTGGGATTCGTGGAGTTCCTGTATAGATAAAAGTCTGAGAACAGGTGAGATGTAGGCCTCTAAGCTATACCCCTACTCTTTATATAGTATTATAGTAGTCTGTAAACGTAGTAAAAGAAATTTTTTTGGGGCCCATGCATGTGGCGGGGGCCCCGTGCGA
>BEHA01002068.1:1003333-1013379 GCA_002897215.1 Eschscholzia californica subsp. californica | reverse complement strand
ACTAAATTACTATCAAAATAAAATATAACTTTTTTTGCAAAAAACGTGATCGTAGATAGTCAGCCGCCTTAGAAATCAAACAAGAAAAAAATGTGAACATATTCACCTTTAGAAAGAATGTTGATCAAATGTAGATTTTGTTCACTAAAAAGTAGGTGTTGTTTTTCCATCTCTTTGTCTTTATATTTCTATTTGAAATTGTGAAATTCTTTTTGTTCCAAAAATTTGAACCAAATTACTTTAAAACATAATTAAGAACATAATTTCCATATTTAATTCTTTTAGGATCACTCAAATAAGATTAAACAATAATACGTTGATTAGAAGAAAAATTACGTTTCAAGATTGTCGTTTTTTTAAATATGATAACATTTAATGTAGGACGGACAATTTTTTTTATTAAGTCGGATTTAGAAGGCATTCCATACCGTCAATTAAACATAATGAGTAAATAGGTATTGTTTGAGTTATTTATTTATGTGGATTCTTTTTAAAAAGTGCCTCCATATTTTTTATTATATTTTGTTTTTTCTTCACCACTGCCCCCCTCCCCCCACCACCACCAGCATAAGAGGTCCCTAGTATTTTAGCATCTGAATAAAAGAATATATAGTTAGCGATAACTAACCAAACACAATTCTGTGCTAGTGGCTCAAGTTACATGCTGCCTTCACTTGCTTTTTCTTTCTCCACATTTGGAAGGCTGGGAGTACAATTGTTAACTCAATCTTCACTTCTGCTCCATTACACCTTTTCAATTATTTTGTTCTATTCTAGGAGGATTTGTTTTATCTTTTGATGTATTTTTAAAAAATAAAAATCTAGGAGTATATAAAAAGAAGCTTCGTAGTTATTTATCTGAAAAATCATGACGCAAAAGATACTGGATTTAAAAAATCGCCTTTAGATTCTAATCTATACATTATACGTGTAAGAATTCTCTTTTGAACTTCATTTTAATTCAATCACTCAATCTCAATTACATTTGTTCATAATTTATAGAAGTAAAGAGATATTTAGAGAGAGAGAGTGAGTGAGAGATAACAGAAAAACTGTTATAAAATTAAATTGAAAAGCTAGTTATGTAACTTAACTTTTCTTGGTACGGGTTGCTGGAGCTCTGAGGTTGCCTTTATCAGTTGACTCTACTCGTACCTGGGATTTGACTTGTCTCATGTTACTTCAGCTAGGCTTGACTGGAAACCCAGTTAAATAGTCAATATTGGCCTAAGTATAAAAGGGAAAATGTTGCCCTAATTCCTCGTTGTCTTTCTCTTCGAAACTTTAGTTTCACAGCTCCCCTCAAACTGATGCTGAAGAACTTTTATGACTCGTCACACTTTGCTTCGAAAAATTGCGAAGAGATCGAGTGAGACTCCTTTAGTAAAGATATCTCCGAGTTGTTCCTTAGTGGGAATATGAAGAAAAACTGTGATATCATTTGAAACCAGATCTCAAACATAATGAAAATCCAGTTTGATGTCCTTAGTTCGCGCATGGAAGATGGGATTTGAGGCAAGATACTTGACACTAATGTTATCACAATAGAGCATAAATGGTTTCTTCAGTGAGCAGCCGAGTTCATCCGTAAGGTATGAACCCAACCATCTCTGTTGTTGTATTTGTTAATGCTTTATACTTCGCCTTTGTAGAGGATTTTTCTACAGTAACTTGCTTCTTCAAGCTCCAAGATATGAGACTCGAACCAAGGAAAACACAATAACCCCACGTTGATTTCCTCATGTCAGGGCATCCAACCCAATTTGAGCCAGAATATGTTATTAGGGTTGTTAAATCACCCTGAGCCAACTTAATACAAGAATCCATAGTTCCTTTAATGTATCTTAAAATTTATTTCACAAGGACTAAATGAGTTGTTGTTGGCTTGTGCATGAATTGAGTTGTGTATTTGACGGCAAATTAGATGTTTGGACGAGTTAAAGTGAGGTACTGTAAAGCCCCTAACAGAGTTCTATACTCTGTTGGATTTGGTAGTTCATCACCATTTGTAAGTGAGACCCTCTGTCCACATGATAATGGTAAGTTTGAAGGTTTGGAATCTAATAAATTTGCTTTCTAAAGCATATTTATTTTGTGTGAGTATCATCTATTTATGATTTTGATCATGAGTAACCTCTATTCCCAGAAAATAGGTTAATGAGCCCAAATCCTTCATTTTAGAAGCTACACTTAAATCCTTGATTAAATAGTTGATGTGAGAAACATAGCTGCCTGTTAGTATAATAAAAGTAATATCAATGTCCCTGAGGTAGAATGATAGACAAACATCGAATGATCTGTCATGCTTTTGTGAAATCCATATTGATATAGAAATGCCGTAAATTTATTAAACCAGGCCCTTAGAGCTTGCTTTAACCCATATAATGCCTTATGTAGATGACAAACATGATTTTCTTGGCCTGATTGAACAAACTATGGTGGTTGAATCATATACACAACCTCAACAAATGTGCAATGTAAGAAGGCATTTGAGACATCTAACTGTTCGATATGCCATGATTTTGTAATTGCAATGGTGAGCACTAGTCTGATTGTGTTTGTTGTTACAACTGGACTAAATGTCGCATCATAATCAAGCCCTTCTTGTTGAAAACCCGTAGCAACAAGTCTCTCCTTATACCTTTCCATGGTACAATCACTTTACTGTTTAAGCTTGAAAATCGATTTGCAGTCAAGTACATTCATATTCTTATCATATGGGACTAGAGACCATGTCTCACTGTCTAATAGTGCTTGGTACTCATCATGCATCATAACCTTTGTCCATTCACTATGTTTAGCTGCGTCTTTATAAGTCTCTGGTTCAGTGGGTAATTGTACAATGGACAAGTAGGCAACATTTAAAGTATGAAGGGATGAATAATGAGCCACAAAATCAGAGGGTAGTTGTTTACTTTTGATTATCCCATTTCTGCCTCTAGTTGTGATCTGATCAGGCAGATGAATAGACAGTGGATCAGAAGATATTGTTGGTGTACTAACACCATTATTAGAAATGCCTAATTCCTTGAAATCCAAACCTCTAGAAACGGAATTAGTTGGTGAAGTAATAACAATATTAGGTGTCCCTAACTCAGTGGAGGTGGACTGTCTAATATGCATAGATGGCAAAGGTAGTGAAATATGTGGCTGCTTATTCTGATCACCACTAGACTGTTTCTGATGGATGTTGGTATAAGGAAAATTTCTTTCATCAAAAGTAACATGTCTAGATATATATTCTCTTAGTGGCTGGTTCATAACATCTATAACCCTTGTGCTCACTGTTATACCCAAAAAACACACATTGAATGCTTGTGTTCATTCTAGTTATCACAATAAACCTTCGTTACCTCCTACTTCAAACCTAAATATCCAACTAAAGCCCACAACCATATTGTCTCTTCCTTTGTCTCTGTTGCTCCCATGTATCATGCTTCAGTTGTAGACAAAGCATACCACTGATTGTATCAATGCTCTCCAACTTAAGGAACTTTCACAAAGAACGAATGTATAACCTGTCAATGATCTCTTCCTATCAAGATCTCCTTAAAAAATATGACTCCACATATCCAACTACCAATCAAGAAGTATCACTAGTTCTATTATAACCCATTTAAACATCTCTAGTACCACCCTGGTATCGATGTATCCATTTCACAGTCTGCCAATGATCACTCTTAGGGTTGTCCATGTCGCTGCTGACTATACTAACGACATTTGAAATATTCGACCTCGTGCAAACCATAACATGCATAATGCTATCATTTGCGCTGGTATAAGGCACCCGAGACAGATATTCTTTCTCCTTTTACTTTTTGATGACAATTGACCTGAAAGCTTAAACTGTGTTGCGAATGGAGTACTCACCAAGCTTTGCCTCTTTCATTTTGAAACGTTCCAAAACCTTCTCGATGTACGTCTTCTGAGATACTAATAATTTACCACCAGGTATGTCTCTCTCTATCTCCATATCCAAAATCTTCTTCGATGCACCCCAAGTCTGTCATCTCAAATTTACCGCTTAACTGACCCTTTAACCTGTGAATTTCAGACGTATCCTTACAAGCTTTCAACATGTCATTCACATACAAAAGAAAATACACATAAGAACTATTTGCTAGTTTTCTACGGTACACACAAATATCATATTTGCTTCTATCCTAACAGTATTTTACAAAAAAAGTATCGAAACGTTATACCACTGCCTAGGAAATTCCTTCAATCCATGTAAGAATTTCTTTGCAAAAGCATATGGTCTTCTTTTTCAAGAATTTCAAACCTCTTTGGTTGAAGCATATAACTTTTTCTCTTCCAAGTACCATCTAAGAAAATAATCTTAGCATCGAGTTGTTCCAATTCTAAATTATACAAGGCAACCATAGAAAGTAATCCTCTAATGGAGATATATGTTTAACTACATGAGAAAATACGTTATTGAAGTCTATTCCTTTTCTCTGTGTAAACCCCATTGCTACCAACCCTGCTTTGTATTGTGTGTCCTATACTTTAGGGATTCCTCATTCCTTTTAAAACTCATTGGCTCCCAATAATCTTCTGTCCCTTAGGCTTCCCGGCTAAATTCCAAACCCAGTTGTTATTAAGAGATTCAATCTCGTCACTATTGGCAAAAGACCATTGTTTCAATTCATCACTCTTCATAGCTTCTTTGTAGGTTCATTGTTCACCCTCATCAATATTTCTTTCACACTAAGTGCAAATGCCATCATATCAGCCATTCCATACCCCCGACGTTGTCGAATCTCTTTCCTTTCTTTGTTCCTCGCAAGACTATAAAGAACCTCTTCTTCTTATTGCTCATCTAACCTAGATCTAACTTGTTTTGAGTGTCTATCACAAGATTCACCTTCTTCTTATGATTTTTATGCTTTACCTGCTTAAAACATTGCCCCGAGTGTCTATATGTGTTACTTTCTTATGTGGTATTATCATAGATAACTCATCAAAAGTAAATCTTTGCCAACAGAAAACTTCTTTGATTTTCCTTCCGGATTTCACAATCAGTACCCCTTCACCCTTGGCTCATATTTAAGCCATATACATTTCTTATCTCTTGGTTCTAGTTTACCTTGATTAACATCTGCATAAGTCAGACAACAAAAATACTCAAGGTCTCATACTGTAGGAGCACCAGACAATACCTCATTTAGAGTTCTACACTCAATAGATGTGCACGGAGAAATAGTCACCATATACTTTGTCGTGTTAACTAATTCAACTCAGAACACATTAGACAATCCTTATTAAAAAAATATAAAACGATTTCATTCCAATAACATTTTTTTGTACTTTCCACACCACCATTCTGTTGCGGTGTATTTTAGATCGTATGATGTCTCAATATCCTTTCATCTTCACATAACCTAGTTTACTCGTTACCGCAAAATTCAATGTCATTGTCAGTCATCAAGCGCTTGATTGATTTTCTAGTCTGCTTCTCATTCAAGGTCTTCACTGCTTAAACTTCACAAATGTCTCATCTTTCTTTTTTAGTATGTAAACCCGTACTTTCCTCGAACAATGACCTATAACGCTTAACATGTATCTACTTCGACCATGTGAGCTTACCTTGGAGGAACCCCAAAGATCTAAATGAATGTAATCTAGAGTTCCTTTAGTATTATGAAACGTTGTACTAAATTTACCTCACATTGTTTCACGAAGACACAATTTTCTCAAAATTCTATATTTTCCAACTATCTATGTGCCTAGAGAGTAATCCCAACTTACTTAAAATAGACGTCCCCTTTCCCTCACATGAACTACCGCCATATGCCATAGTTTCAACCTCCTTCTCATATAATGATACCGCTACAGATCTAATATTGGTGTTACTATGTAGCACATAAAGATTATTTCTCTTTAACCCCTTCATAACTGTAAGACAGCCCTTTAAAATTTTGACGACACTAGCTTCACTAGTAAACTTAGTACCATTATCATCCAGCGTACCCAAACAGATTAAATTCTTCTTTAAATTTGGTACTTGTCTAATATATGTTACAATTCTTACAACACCATCGCCCATCATCATCTGAATGCTACTTATTCCAATAATATTACCACGAACATTGTTAATATTAAAATCTTACCGCAATTAATAGGCTTGTAAGTAGAAAACCAATTCCCGTGAGGACTTACATGGGATGTATAACTAGTATCTAAAATCTATCTATCTTTTGAGAAGCATGCATTGATCGCCAGAACCATAACTTCATCACTCTTCAATGATTGTAAGGAAAATATTAGTGATCCAAAAATTGGTCATCAATTGACTAAGGTTAATAAGTCGAGAAAAGACCTAAAGCCCAACCGGTCAACCCGTACCAAGTCAACAGACCAGCTGAGCCCGAAAGAGGTATGTCACTGAAGCCCAGAACTGGGAAGTTGGTATGATCGTCTTAGGCTCCTCAAGCCAACTCTGCCTTAAAGACAACCAAGTCTACCCGTGGATTTAAGAGAAGACTAGGGGATCTAAGTGGGGTCCTCAATCTCCATACATGGAGGGTTGAAGCGTGCCTAATACTTACCGACTTAATCCCGAATCTAATCAAAGATCCTAGTCGGTAAGGATCTTAAGTATTTATTAAACTTGGGCTTTTGAAGTCTTCATAGGAGGTAACATCTCCTAACGAATATACACAACTTCAAACACGATCAATCGAGAATTCTTGAATGGAACTCCTAAATATGAAAGATGCGGGATATCCCAAAGAGGACTCCTAGTATCTCCCAACTAAAGAATTAGCAATTTCAATAACACTGTGGATCTCAACCACCTCAATCGTGATGTCTTTCTGCAGTCGGTCAAGCAGCCTATGAAAGGTAATCAAATTGTCTCGAAGCAGACACGTTCAACACACATTGGGAAACACGCTCAATAATCTCAATAAATCCAGTAAGTCTCCAACGGGTTTACTCAATATTTAATTCTTTAATTGCAAGTGCAATCTGACTATCTTGAGGTTCGGAGACGTTTGTCGGTCCCTTGCAAGTTTCTCCCCTAGATCGAGAGGAGCAAAGACGGGATTCTACATAGAAAACTCATCACTCCCAAAAAGATCCAACATCACGGTCTCATTATTCTAACTGATACCATAAAGACAAATTTTGGACATCATTAAGTACCATCATCTCTTTCAAATTCCTTGATGATTTTTGCTCCCCTAGTTTCGTCTCTTTATTTTTGAGCTCCGGACAAGTATTCTTGCAATTCCCATCTTTCTTACAATTATAGCACATGTATTCCTAGATTTTTATTTAAACCTAGACATGTCTTTCCCATCACCTAGATGTTCCAACCTTCTCCTTACAAACAAACTATATCCTTACGTGTTTTCTTCCATTGATCTTCGTGTGAACTCCGTGGAGTTCAAAACTGCTTTACTATCTTCTAATATTTTAGTTATTTTACTAGATATAAAAAATCAATAAACCTTTCATATGATAGTGGCAGAGACGTAAGCAAAATCCTGCTTTATCTTTATCTTCAAATTTGACATCGATATTTGTCAATTTTGAGAATACTCGGTTAATTTCATGCATATGGTCTTTCAACGAACTCTCTTCTTGCATCCGTAAACTGAATAATTTCTTCTTAAAATACAAATAATTAGTTAAGGATTTCGTCACATACCTTATCTCCAACGTACTCCGTAACCCATTGTCGTCTATTTCGTAGCAACTTCCCGCAAAATCTCATTGCTCAAACACAATATAATCTGTCCATGAACACTTTTCATGAGATATTCCTTCTCTTAGCGATCTAGTGAGTCATCTTTCCCGTTCAGACGTACTTCATAATGGTATCGAACTTTTGTCTCTCATATTTCGATCGCCATCACCGAACTTCACAACCAGACTCCGATACCAGTTTGGTGTGACGAAGTCAAGTAATCCAAGAAAAGTAATAAGAAATTAAATAATCACACAAAACATCACGAGATTTACGTGGTTCGGTTTGTCAAACTTACCCCACGACGCAATGATTTTCACTATAATAAAAATAAAAAGTTACACAAGGGATATGTGAGAATTTGACACTAAGATATTTCTAGGGTTTTAGTTTATAATTTTATATAGCCACTAAAATTCTAATCCTACCGACGCGCCAGCCCACTGCCTCACTGACTCCCTTTGTTTTAACCTCTAACATCAACGCCACCACACCTCCAGTAACAACATCATCATACCATCAGCTCCAGTAACAACATCATCATACCATCAGCTCTAGCACAACAAAATTGCCACTAAATGTCCATCATCACAATCAACAAACCACCACCTTTATAATCAGGCTATGATACCAGATTGGTGTGACAAAGTCAAGTAATCCAAGAAAATGAATAAGAAACTAAACAATTATACAAAACACAAAGAGATTTACGTGGTTCGATATTTCAAACTTACCCCACGGCGAACACGACGCGATGATTTTCATTGTTATAAAAATAAGAAGTTACACTTGGGATACGTGAGAATTTGACACTAAGATATTTCTAGGGTTTTAGTTTATAATTTTATATAACCAATAAATTCCTGACCCCACCGATCCACCGCCTCACTAACTCTCTCTTTTTAATTTCGAAATATACATGGAAACAACTAACAGTGATAACCGCCTTAACATTAAGCCTGCATCACATATAATAGCCCTGCTTCGGAGATTAAGCCTACTAAATATTGAATCCAAAATCAAACGCTGCCTTGAAAGTGGGTTAGCGTGATGCAAATCGAGTTAGATATCGACCCATATTCAAAACACTTTCAACAACCTACACCACTAAAACACCACGATATCTCCACTGATGCCATCATCACACCATTACCACATCTCCACCAATGCCATTCAGTACACCATCACCTCTACCAATCAAGAAACACCATCTCATCTAACACCATTGTCACCTCTAACAATAATACCACTACACCTCCAGTAACACCATCATCTCTAGCACAACAAAACTACCACTAGATATCTATCATCACTATCAACAAACCACCACCGTCACCACACTTCCACCAACCACTATAACCGATCAAATTCCAGCACGGCTAACCATCATGAGCCCAACCCCACTATCACGGAAGGTCGGAAGCATCACCACTACTACACCTAACCAAGATCACCAGCACCACCATACCTCGACTACCACCACAATCACTGTCCTACCATAACTACCATCACATAGTCACCACCATACTACTAAGTACTAACACCACACGATCACACCACCATTCAAGGACCACAACTATCATCAAAGGCTCACCACCGTACCACCATTCTCCAAAAAAAAAATTAAAAGTTGGAGCTAAATAGATAAAGAGTAGGCAATGTTTTGAAGTGCCAACCAAACACTAGAACTAGGATTAAAACACAAGGATTTCAAAAAGATATCATGAGTACCTAACTAATAATTGACAATTGTAAGAAATTAAGGTGCCATAATTCATCACTATTGCACCCATAAAATGGTACTTAATGTCTATTATCTGTAAATTTAAATTCAGACTACCAGAAGTCAATCTGTTTAGATTTTTCATGATTCGACAACATCTTTTCAATTAAATGTGGATGTTTAATTCTTAAAGGATATGCATGAATCTAGGTCGTACTTATTACTTTAGATACCAATATTACTCCCCAGGAATTTTCATTAATAATAGAATTTTACGCATGTATCAAGATCTTGATTTCTTTATTTAGGTTGCCCTAACCATTCTATAAATACTTATCTACAAGTACTTCCCTTTAGCTCTCAAGCCCCATCTATCTTTCTCTTGTGAGATCATAAAAGATGAGTTTTTAGTCTCGAGGGCAATATTCTACCTCTTTCAAATTTAGAGACTACAACTTTTTTTTGTGTTCTTTTTTAATTCTAATATATGGGTGCCCGCATATATACTCTTGTGCTTTTAAAACGATTTCATTTGATATATCAATACCTTCACTCATTGTTTTCTAAAGTTGAAGCTTTCAAGTTTATAATTAGATGTACTTGGAAGAGTTTGAACAATCGGATCAA
>BEHA01002068.1:957836-979118 GCA_002897215.1 Eschscholzia californica subsp. californica | reverse complement strand
TTTTCTTTGAGTAATTTCCTTTCCCAGTTTTTTTTTTTTGTTGTTAGTTTTTTTCTTCCTTTCTTTCTTTGAGTAATTTCCTTTCCCAGTTTTTTTTTGTTGAAAGAATTTTCTTTCCCAATTGATATGCCCATTATACAAATTTGAACTTAAACTAGTTATTTGTTCCTGTAAGTTTGTCTTTGGGATTAAACATGAGTATTCAAACCTTTATGAAAGAAAACATAAACAAACTCTAACCGAAAAATATCAAAATATACTTTAACAAAATAAGCATAATTGTAATTTCACTTTTGAGTTCAACACAAGTATATGTCTAAGAAAACACTCAAATATTCGAAAGTTCATCATTCACATGTAACATTGACAAACCCTGTCGTTCCTTTCACAAAAAAAGTATAGCATGTCCATAAGACTTCAACAAAAAGTATAGCCTGTCCAAAAAACTTCACAAAAGTGGTTTGTGTCCGGAAAACCTATGAAATTAACAAAGTTGCGGTTGAAAACACTTCACCAAAAATAACTTCACAAAAAAGAATATTCACTTCATTTGGTTTGACTGCTAGAAGCCTTACTAGAGCTAGCACTTGTTCCCCCTGTTGCTTTCCATGGTGGCCTATGAATAGGAAAAGGCTTACTTGCTGGAATGGTCAAGATTGGCGAAACGTTTGTTGCTTCATTTCCATAACATATGTGGGTCATGACTAAACATTTATATCCGAAGCTCAGGTTTTTCCTACTAGGAGTGCTCAATCATAACAAACCTAAATCACAATGACAATTGCTAGACCCATTACTTGGTTCCCTGTGAAGCATTACCACTCCAAACCCAATATCCCTAACAATCTAACATTACTCAAGCATACGGTCAATTTGCTAATTTCAGATATATAGAAATTTAGAAGTTCAATATAGAAAAAAGATATGTTCACCGTCTAAATATAAGGAAGCTAATCGATTGACATATAGCAAGTGTATCTTGCGTATGTGCAAAACCAATGAACAAATATCAATAACATACATAGAGATGGTGGTAACAGACTATCTATATGTTCGTCCTCATTCCGTAACTCCTGGTAATGTTTGTTTTCTGCCTCCTACATTGTTACAACATTCTCAGCTTGGATCATTAACCTAAAAAATTAACTATCTAAAGTAGAATTTATGTTTATATATAAAATGATGGTTATGTTTTGCAATGTAATGTCTTATAACCCTGAAAACACATTTACCTGTATAAAATTATATCGACTAGTACATCTCATGAAATGCTCATTAAGGTTAGTCTCGAGATTACATATATGACATGTTCATGAACATTCATTTGTTCAATTATTTCTCAAAATGATATCATGAACAAGTAAATACTAATAATTGACAATGGTAAGGAATTATGTGCGATCATTCTTGAAGGATATGCATCAATCTATATGATACTCATTACTTTAATGCCTAGCTATACTATATCCCAAGGATTTTGGTTAATTAGGGAATTTTACGCGTATCTCGTTCTTGATTTGTATATTTAGGTTGCACTAACCATTCTATAAATATTGATCTCTGATGTCCCCTACAGTTAATTGGCTTAGTTCTCCACCCTTGTGTATGTCTTTCTTTTGTGAGATTATAAAAGATGAGTTTTTTATATAAAGGGTCATAATTCGACCTCTTTCAACTTTAGAGAGACTAAAACGATTTTTTTTTCCCTATTTTACTAGTTTTCTCTTACTTTCTTGAGATACATCAGTATCTTCATTCATTGTTTTTTGAAGTTGAAGCTCTCACTCTAAATAATAAGACATACTTGGAAGAGTACCAACAATCGGGTCAACGATTTACCATATTATTTGTCCGCAGAAGAGAAGCTTGGAGGTATTTATCTTGTTTAAGTAGTGATTTCATTCATGTTACGACTTTTTTGTCTATATTGTTTTTAGGTCTTTCCCTCTCTTTTATCATTTACTAATGTAAATTATTTCTTTCTTTCCAAAAGACCTTTTATTGTTTTATATGTTTCGTGAACGATATTAGTTTCGGGTTAGTTCCTATTTGTCCTTCATGTCGTGATCAACTTATTATGTTGGTCCCCATATTTCGACAAACTTCCACTATGGCTAAACTCAGGTTAACCGTTCCATTAATGAAGTGGTTTGAGAATTTATTTTTTATTTACAATTTTTCATGATCGACGCTATGGGGAAATAAGAAATCATCGGGAGTACAAATGGAAATTATAAAGTTTGACAAATTTTCTAAAGTGCAAAATTTTAAAAGAAACAAGACGTCTTCTTTTTCTTCTTCTTCCTCATCTTTTTCCACCAACTCTGACCACAACAACCAACTCTAGCTACCACCACAACCACCATTTTTCTCTTCTTCTTTTTATTCTCTCCTTCCACCACCATCACCTCCATTTGTCCTTTTTCTCTCTCTACTTCTCTCGCTCCTACCTCTCTCTCCTCAATCCTCTCTCTATCTAATCCGACGAAGGTGATCCTCCCCTTCGTCAGTTTGGGGGACACCGGAGGTTCTAGTTGATTACCAATTTCCTGTTGATTACCATCTTTATGTTGATTAATTTCGAGTCTTGTTTTGTTTTCCAGGGTTATCTCGTTAAAAATCTAGCAACCAAACTTCTTACTGCGGTAAAAGCCGATCCTGCTCATTATGAAGCTCTGCTATCGCCTTTTAGATCACAATCTAGAGGGAAACCAGAGGCTAAAGTCACTAATGTGATACCTAACGGCAGGAAAAACAATGGTGTTTCAACTTGCAAGAGGTATGCATTTTCTTATATGGTTCCACTAATATGATACCTAATGGCAGGAAAAACTATGTTGCTTCAAGAGGTATTTTTCTTATATAGTTTGGATAAAAGAGAGAAAGGGAGGAGAAGAAAGAGAGGGAGAGAAAGGAAGTGAGAGAAATAATGGTGGTGATGGTGGGTGGAAGAGAAGAAAAAATCGAAAAAAGAAATTAAAGTTGCCCGCACTGGTTTTTTTTGTCGGCAATTGTTACTAGAGAAAAAAATGGTGGGAGTTGGGGAACAGAGTCAAAGACACAAAAAACCAAAACTTTCAACTCAAAATTATTTTCCCGTTACAATTAGAAAATAAATGGATTAACCAAAGTTGACCAATTTTCTACAAAGTCTTTGCTCTCAGCAAAGTATTTTTATTTACCATAAGCTCTAGCCTTTTTCCCTTGCCATCATTATTTGTTATTTTTGTGTTATATAAGTAATTATTATTATTTCCTTAAATCTAGGAGGATAACGTACAAGTCTTTGTATTTCGCGACGGGTTGTGGATTACAACTTGAATGGACGTGAAATGCTACATATGGGTTTATCCAATCAATAACGTCAGAAGAGATAATTGAATTAATCATCTTATAACGATATAATTCTGTCTAAACGTCAGAAGAGATAACTGGATTAATCGTCTGATAACGATATGATTCTGTCTAAATGGGTATTGTTGTAAATGAGGATGATGACGACGACGATGACAATTGAACAAAGACTTAAATTGTGCCATCAATAGAACAAGGTGCTTAAAGAACATTTCAGAAAAATCGATGACTTCATCATTTAAGAAATGATTGCACTTCGAGGCAAAATGGACGAGGAGCTATCAGACCATGGATTACAACCATGGGTAGGTGATGAAAAATAATCAGGATCGAAAACAGCGAAGATTCATTGAAAATTTGCGAAAGTGCTTTTGGATGTAAAGCTTAGGGGAGGATAAATTTTGTCCCATAATGTGGTTGGTTGGGAAGAAATCAGATAAGTGAAATTCCTGATAAGGAAATTGTTTGGCCTCCAGTGGTTGTGGTCATGAAGACCAAATTTTAAGAATAATATACATTTTAGCTTGTTATCACTTGAATGTTGAAATTCCTGTATACTCTCAATGAATTGATAAAGAAAGCCTATCTTAACTGTTTATTATTTAGATTAATTGCTCAATAAGAAAATTGGTGTATTGGTTTTTACCTGATATGTCTGGCCAATATCTCGCCGAATCCCGGTCGGGGTATTTGGTCGGTTCAGATCTAGTGATAGAAAGTGTTCGACTTTCTCTCACTAGCTCTAGACTGGCCAAGTATCTGGGCGAGATTTTGATCAGACATACCATCTTTTTTGTTTTACTTTTGCGTTTTAGCCCCCTATCTAAGTTAAGGTTATAACAGTTAAATTAGGGTATAAATAATGTAGTTGTGCTTTAGGTCATAGTTTAGTTGGGTTATGGGTCCGGTCTTTTTTTTTTGGAATAAGCTTTCAATAAGATAACCGAGTTCCAATGTATTACAATATAAGTCGCAAGGACTGAATTTGCAAAAAGAAACAAATACAAAAGGTAACGGTGTTAACTGAAAGGACGAAAGATAAACTTTCTTACGTCTGTGGACTTAACGCCAATCTCGCCAGGTTGTGTGCCTCCGAATTAGAAATACGGGGGCAATGCTGTAATTCGACTTGTAGATGGGAAACCCTAGATCTCATCCTATTTATATCATTCGTAAGTCTCCATGGAGGGTGGCTGTCTTCATCTGAGAGCAACTCTACCAATATTTTCGAATCACCTTCGAGAATGAACTGTCATGTTCTCATGTTTTCGATCATCTTTAATCCAAGATCAAAGCTCATCATCTCGCTATGCAGCGGAGAGATAGCTGGGAAGATCGTTGAATCTGTAATGATAATATCCCCTTTGAAATTTCGAACCACCACACCTGCTGCTCCCATCGGTGGTTTGTAAGCTCCATCTACATTTACTTTTAATTTCGATTCAGGAGGAGGGAGCCAGCTATTTACCTGCATGGAAGGATTCGAAACAGAAGAAACATTTGGAAGTATGGAACTCACCTCCTGTGTTATTCTCCAGTAGCATCTGTTATAATCAGGTTGTTTATTATTGAAGACAAGATCATTTCGGATCTTCCATCAGTTCCACAACAGATGAGTATACCATAACCATTCTATATGATCAGATTTATTATTTAGTAAGCTTTTTAAATTAATAATATGGTTAGGGCTAAGATTCATGAGCATATTATTGTTAGTGGAGTTGATAAACTCAATATATCTCGGACAAGTACCGAATATATGATCCGAAGTTTCAATTTCCCCTGAGGAACAAAGCTTACAACTAGGGTTTATGTTTTGGTTATACTTAGCTATATTGCCTAGAGTTGCTAATCCATTATGGATTAATTTCCAAATAAACATTTGAGTTCTAGGGTTAATGATTTTGTCACTCCATAATTTGGTCCAGGGGAAATCCCTAATATCACTATGTAACTCAGGTCTATTATATAAAACTTGGTAGAAAGATTTGGCCGAGAATTTTCCAGACTCAATTGGAGTCCAGACTAGCTTATCTGGGGTATCAATATGATCAAAACTAATAGTTTTTATGGCCTCGATAGTCTCTGTGTTAAAGTAATCATGAAGTAGATCCTGATTCCAATCTGTGTTAGCACTATTTCTAAGATGAGACACTAATTTAATATTATCTGGTAAATCAGTGATAAGAATAGGTTTATGGTTTGGGAGATCTCTCAGCCAAGGGTCTGTGAGGATCTTAATATTGTTGCCATTTCCAGGAATCCACAGAATATTTGGGAGAATAATGTTTCTGGTCTCTAACATGGCCCTCCAAAGAGGAGTAGCAGTAGTTGGATTAGGAGCAGACCAAAAACTTGACCCATACCTGATCCGGATTTGTTAAATATCTCCATGTAGTCTTGCCTATTAAAGAGGAGTTGACTTCTGAGAGGGATCTAATACCAAGACCCCCATGATGTTTAGTAGAACTAATAGTCTTCCAATTTATAAAATGTAGTTTCTTCTCCGATAATGTATGACCCCACCAAAAACTTCGTTCAATCCGTTCCAATTTGTTGGTGACCTGTTTTGGGATTTGTTGATGACTAAAAGTATAAGTGCAATAAGCTCCCAATGTTGATTTGATAAGAACCGTTTTACCAGCTTGAGAAATGTATTTACTTTTCCATTCAGATAGAGTCTTCTCATATTTTTCTACTAGCCATGAGAAAGATTCAACCCGATCGCCTGGCTTGAGAAGAAAAGACCCTAAGTATTTTGCTTGATTATTCATGACAGGTGCTTGGAGATTGTTGGAGTAGTGATCTCTCATCTCGCTGGGAATCTTTTTACCAAAGAGGATTGAAGATTTATCGAAGTTGACCTTCTGACCCGAAAAGCTTGAGTAGGTACTAATAATCTCTTTGATAGCATTAAGGTTTGATGTGGTGGCTCTCCCAAAGAGGATGAGGTCATCGGCAAACAGTAGATGGGATATAGTAGGGCTATCTTTATTTATCTTGTAACCACTAAACAGATTATTAGTTTCATAATAATGGATGAGGAGAGAGAGGGACTGTGAGACTAGTAGAAAAAGGTAGGGGGATAGAGGGCACCCCTGCCTTATACCTCTGGTGGGTACAATATTCCCATGGAGACGACCATTAATTTGGATACTAAATGAGGGGGATGTAACGCAGGACATGATGAGGTCTAATATCAGACCCGAGAAACCCATGGACCGAAGGACTTGTTCTAAAAAGTCCCAATTCACTCTATCGTATGCTTTAGCCATATCGATTTTAAGAGAGAAACCCCCCTTTTTTGCCTTGGATTTACGGATAGAGTGGATAAGCTCCTGAGTAATAATAATATTATCGATAATTTGTCTCGAAGGGACAAACGCATTCTGCGTCCACATTATACACTGGTCTAGGTAAGGGCCGATCCGGTTTGCTAAAATTTTGGTGATGGAATTTATAGAGAGAATTGCACAAAGAGATTGGTCTGAAATCCGAGGCCATACTCGGGTTTCGGGTTTTAGGAATAAGGGCTAGAGTAGTGGCATTAATGGCTGAGTCGATCTTACCCGAACAGAACACTTGCTGAATGTACAGGACCAATTCGTTTCCCAAAATGTCCCAGTTATGTTGAAAAAAGTGGCAAGGCAATCCATCTGGTCCCGGGCTCTTGATTGACCCCATTTTCATCACTACTCCCTTTATTTCTTCATAATCCGGAATCCTTGAGATGTAGCCCATTTCAGTATCTGATATTACTTTGTAGGCATTGAGTATCTCTGGCAGAGCCGGCTCGACTGGTTCTGCCGTGAATAAATTCTGAAAAAATAAAGTGAGATCTTTAGCAATTATTTGTTCTTCCATAGAAATATTACCATTTTGCAGAGTAAGCTGTGTAATTTTATTCTTTTGTCTCCTCTAGGATATGGCCAAATGAAAGGCCTTAGTATTACGGTCTCCGTTATGTGTCCATTTTTGTTTAGCCCTTTGTTCCAACTTGGTACGATGGACCTCCTCAAAATGAATCAGCTCTTCTTGAATTTCACTCTCTATGTATAGGGAGGCTTGAGTAGGGGGTCCAGACTGAATATCTAATAGTCTCTTACGAAGTATTTTAAGTCTATCGTTCAAAAGGCCAAAAGCCGATTTACTCCAAGAAGACAAACAATCTTGAACCAAACATATACGTTCATGGAATGTACCACTACTGTCATTCCATCCTTGCTTCAAAATGTCGGTGAAGTCAGCATGTTTAAACCAGTAAGTCTCGTAACGAGAGATGGTTTGAAGAACACGCCCCTCACTATGGATTTTAAGAAGGATAGGGGCGTGATCACTGTTGTACCTAGGAAGATGAAACAGGCCGGCTTTGGGGTAGTTCAAGAACCAATCATGCGACCAAAGGGCTCTATCTAGGCGTTCACGCGTCAGATGGTGAGTAGACCTATTATTGGTCCAAGTAAAAGCTGGACCGTTAAAACCAATATCTATAAGTCCCGAGTGAGAAATAAATGACTTAAAATGAGGGGAAAAAGGGTTACCGGAACTACCACCCCATTTCTCACTAGGAGAAGCAATACTATTAAGGTCTCCTATACAGACCATAGGATTGGTATTACTAAGGATACGATTTAAGAGACTATTCCAAAATCTAGGTCGATCATTAAGTCTAGGAGGACCATAGATACATAAAAGGTCCCAATCTGGATTATTGTGATACCCACTGATAGTAACATGAATTAAATTGACAGAGGAATAGTTAACCACTACAGAAACATTGTTGGACCAAAGTAAGAGGAGACCTCCACTCCGACCTTGAGACAAAACAGGAAAAAATTTCATAAGACCATAAGCATTGAAATTAGGAATAGAGGAATAATTAGAGAGACGAGTCTCAGATAAAAAAACTAGATCGGGTTTGACCGATTTTAGGAACTGGAACAATGTTGACTTTGTCGGGGCGTTTCCTAGACCTCGACAGTTCCAAGCTAGGCAACTCATGATTCCGGCGGCATTATGGGTGCCGTTGCCCTTTCAATTGTAGAAGTGTTAGCATCAGATCTGGTGGATCTCTTGTAACTTCGAATTTGTCGCTCGTTGCTAGTTGACGCCTGATTATTTGTAGCTGTATAGACAGATCGATCTTCTGTCATTATCGATTCATAATTCTTTGATTGAAGCCCCGTAGAAATGCCCACGATCTGTCCATCTTGGGAGATAGATTTAGATTTCTTTACTTTTGATAGATGTGACAGCAACTCTCCGAAAGATTCTGTAATTGGAGGGATCGGCCTCTGCTGTTCGTTATTTAATTCTCCGAATGATTCACCTTTCGATGTCGTAGACGCATTAAATGACTCCATTCCTTTACCTGTTCCTCTGGCACTAAAAGGGACTTTAAAAGAATCAGGATAATTCGGCTTAATAGCCTTTGCAATTAAAGTTTGTTGTTCATCATTTAAGTTCCATTTAAGAAGGTCAGTGAATCTTAAAACTACAGGACAGAATTTAATAGTGTGTCCAATTAGACCACATGCTACACAAAATCTAGGCAAACGTTCAAAACGTAATTCAATGCGGATCAATTTAGTAGGAGAGAGTTTGAGATACACATCCTGTCGAAGAGGTTTGGAAATAGGGAATTCAATCTTTACTCGACCATATACACTCCAACGAGATGCATCCTCTTGAGTTGTGGGGATGTATTTGCCGATATGTTCTGCCAGCCTATTGACGGTGATGTGGTTGAGAAATCCAAGAGGGATTCCATGCATTTGAACCCAAAAATAAACTGAATCAAAAGAATGTTCCTCAGGGGCCAATTGAATGTTGCATTCTTGTAAGATTACCAATTCTTCCGATATGGTCCAAGGTGAGCTCTCTAAAGCCAGCGCCAATTCAGTGGAAGTTTCAAACCGTATAAGAAATTTATTATCTAATAATTCCGTCAGATTGAACTTGTTCGGACCGTGGATCACTCTAGATAACCTTATCATAGCCTGCCCGATATCAATTCTTCTTGAACCTAAAAACTTAATAACACCCCTTTTATTATTTTCTGAGAAGGAACTGATTAAATCCGATCCTTCTACCGTGATCGGGGGTATCTCCTCCGTCGTTAAAGAAGCAAAGTGTTGAATAAATTGTTCATTTGAAGTAGCCATGATTAAGAGATAGAATAAACAGAGAGATGGTGTATTTGCAAAGATAAAAAGAGACTAATCTCAGGATGAAAATCTCCAAAAGAGAACCAAAAAAAAAAAAATTTGATGGGTCCGGTCTTGTAAGAGTTTGAATGGACGGTTATCGAGATGATCACATATTTGATGTATCAATGCCAAATGTAATGACTATCGTTGATCGTAGTCAATTTCCTAAAAAAAAAAAACAAAAGAAGTAACTTTAAAATACCGGTCGTTACTGGAATCATGTCTATATAACAAATTAGTTAGGTCTTTTGGCATGTCATAACTTTCATTTATAAATCTGTACCATCCAATTTTCTACAGTAAATCACAACCCTTCTTTTTAAAGAGTCTTTGAAAAGATAGATTTTTAACAGTCAAAATAACTACCCACTCCCTAAAAACCTCAAACTCTTTTTCTCTCTTTCCTCTTTCTCCCTTCAAACAACTCAATATAATCTCGTTTATAATTTTAAATATATGTTTATTACTTCAATATTTGTATAAGATTAAAATATTTGATAATTCTGTATAATATAAATATAGAAACTTTACGTCCCAGTCATCATTTTAAATATATGTTTATTACTTCAATGTTTATTACTTCAAAGAAGGACTATATTTTAAATTTTAGGAATGACTTCAAGACAATATCATTTATTAAAAAAATGTTTGTCCCAATCTTCATTTTGATAATGATTGATTTGATTGATTATTCAAAATAAAAAACTTCAATTGGAATGACTTCAAAAGTTTAACCATTTCGGTTGGCCAAATAGATTTTGTTAAGATTTTAATCCAACAAAACTTGTGTATGCAGATTCAAAAGTTGATCTTTCATCAAAAAAAAAAAAAAAAAAAAATTCAAAAGTCAGATTTGCATATCAAGTCTGCCCAATTCAACAAAAAATTACTGATCATTTTAAATCAGATTTTTAAAAAACAGTTCACAATTGACCACACTATTCTATTTCCCTAGGAAACCAAAATAGAGATGTCGTCGAAGTTCTTGAATTTGTGCCGTGCTCTCCGCAACAACACTCCCATTCAACCATTTCGAAACCCTAATCGACAATTTCCTCCTCATTTCCTGACTTCAATTGTTTCTTCTGATCAGATCTTTCAAACTAGAAGATTTTACTCTGGTATTCCTCAACCACCTGTACTCAATCCTTCACCGGTTCCTCCATTTCCATTATCTCATCAGGATGAAACTCAGGCGCTTAATTTCAAAGCAACCGGTAAAACTAATACCCCTAAAATTCCTGTCTCCTCGTCTTTGAATGAGTTTGAACTCGCAAAATTCTCCGCCATTGCTGAAACTTGGTATGCCTCTCCACTTATTTGGTTATTTTGATTGTAAAATGTTGAATTTTTGAAACTCATGATTTTCTGATTTAGCAAATTTGAGTAGTTTGATATTTAGGTTTGTGATGGCTCTTTTAATGAAGAATATTGTTGTTATTATTGATTTATTAAATTGGCTGAATTTTAATCAATTCATATATTGTATAGTATATTAGGATATGTGTATAGATAGACAAATAAAACTCGTTAGCCTGAGCTGGTCCCCGTGTTATTCGGGCGGACCGGTCTATCCCAACTGCTTAGGTTTTAATACTTCTAATCTTATGATCTATATGTGTGGTGATGTGATAATATGTAACAGGTGGGATTCTGATGGACCATTCAAGCCACTGCATCTAATGAATCCAACAAGGCTCTCTTTCATTCGCTCCGCTCTTTGCCGACATTTCAGGTAGCTTTTCTCGCCAAACGATATTCAGTAGCATTGAAATGGGTAACAAGGATTTAGGTTGCTGACCCAAAATAGACAAGACTATGAATATGTAGTCATAATACCATTTTTAGGTGACCTGATTTACACCTGTTATAGTCAACATCCTTGGCAGACTAACAGTAAATCAGCCGTTTTTGTACTGAGAAGAAAATGTACAAAAAATGAAAACGAGCAGAATTAAGACACCCATGGCATGCGTACACGTCTTGTTATTGAAAAGAATCACACTCAACTACCAAACTCTTGCCCGGTCAAGAAATTCATGATCATCACACCCTTGATGATCGCCCGTGGATTTGGAATATGCGCGGCAGAAGCTTCAAAAAAGAATCTTTCCACCCCTCGCGAAGAATATTTAGAAGCCCTATGGACATTGAGGTTGAATAACCCATGGGATGGATAGTCTTTTTGTCATAGACATACACTTCGTTAGGAGTTGTAATCGTAAAGTTTGTATTGTTTCCAAAAGCTGTCAAACCTCAAGCCTCTGCTGCTTGATGAATGCTATACTTCACATTCCAATCTACTATTATGTAGTGGCTACGCAGTTTGGTAGGGACTCAGACCGTCTTGACTCTCCGAGTCCTAAGATGCCCGAAATATTCAGGAGTAAATCGACAGTTCTTGGACTTGATATATAATTTCGTAACTCGAGCACTAGGTAATTGTATGTCTTTCTATTAGTCCGTCTTGATTAAGTCCCATTATTTCAGAAAAGATCCACATTGTGCTAGGCCTCTCGAAGGGCTGAAAATTGTAGATGTTGGCTGTGGAGGTGGCATTCTTTCAGAGGTATTATAATTTTCAACTGTATCATACTTTTACTATTCATGATATGTTGTTTGGTATTGCTACGAAGACTGCATACTAGAATAATTTGGGAGTTTGTTATTCATAGTTCGTATAATAATATGATCTTTTCTTATTATGTTTTAATTCTACAGCCTCTAGCTCGGATGGGTGCTTCTGTAACAGGTGTTGATGCTGTTGATAAGAATATCAAGATTGCAAGCCTTCATGCTGTATGGAAATTTCTTTGGTTATTAGTTTTCTCGACATTCTGGCTCTCTTTTGTCACTTGTAGATGCACATTAGTATTTCTTCTTTAGGAGAGCGTAGCTTCTTCTTTTAAGCATATTTTTGTTTTGTCGAGTTCCTTGGTAAACCAGCTTGGGCTTGAGCTAGCCGAACCGACCCCTACCTATCTCGACTTTGCATATCAGCCGAGTCGCTCAGTTGTGTATAACTGAGTTAGCAAATCATTCAGCAATTTGACTTGCTGGGTAACTGGGTCCATGTTTAAAACAAAGAGAAAACTCCTACTTTTTCTGTAAAACAAGCAAGTCAGTGGAATAGAGGGGAGGGACAGAGAGAGAAAGAGGAGAGCAGGAGCCGGCACCTCTTCTTTGTAGACTGAGGTTTAGAAGTTCAGGATATTTCAGAACAATTACCCGTTCTCTGTTAAAAATCGGTAGGTCTTATCTAATTTGTAGTAAAGCATTCTCATATGGTCTTCATTTGATGACTTCCACAGGAACTAGATCCAGCTACCTCATCAATTGAATATTGTTGCACAACAGCTGGTATATATGACCTTATATTGATTTACGTTGTTTCATTATTTAGTCTTTCACTCTATCATGTGCTAGTAATCTTAATCTAGCGTATAGACATGTCTGTGGTATCAACTCATGCATTCTTTTGTATACAGTTCACTAGACAAATATAGAAAATATGTTGATATAACCAGATTTAATCATGGTAACAGAAAAATTGGTCAAGGAACAGAGGGCATTTGATGCTGTGATTTCTCTAGAGGTATGATCGATAGGGTAAGGGACGACTACCTTGCTGTACTAATTATCTTTGTTTTTGTTGGATCGAGGGAAAGCTATATACTGCCTGATATGTAAAGAATAGAAAAGACGAAGAAAAATTATACCCAAGATAAGAAAATGTTAACGGCAGAGTGTTGTCTTTTTAAATTTTCATGTCAGAACCAATATCTGATATTGATAACCATACCGGCATCCATGTTAAAGAAGTTTTATATTATTCTTAAAACATTCGTCACAGACTCACCGTTACTTGCATTTTTCTATTTCTTTATGTGGTTAGATTTTGTCCAATTATATTTTTCAGACAACAAATACTACATCTTTTTTTACTAGGTTATTGAGCATGTAGCAGACCCTGCTGAGTTTTGCAAGTCTTTGGCAGCTTTATGTGTTCCTAATGGAGCCACTTTAATCTCTACAATTAACCGTACTATGAGATCATATGCTGCTGCAATTGTTACGGCAGAATACATACTCCATTGGGTATTGGCTTTTCACCTTTTTCCTTATCTTATCTTTCAGCTTTTATTCCCACGATAAAATCCATCTGAGTGTCATGTAAACGAAATTAGTTGTTGGGTATCATTCTTAGTTGGTTTTTTGACAATTCTTAGATGAAAGAATAGGTCACTGAAGAAATTCCCACATTTCTACTTGGGTGAACTTCTGTTTGATTTCTTATCGTAAGTATCATAATTTGCAACTACATTTTGAGTCTGAGAGCTAAAATCATCCATGTACACAGCGGTTGAATTTCAAATGTTTTGAGAAGTTCTCATTAAATATTATGCAAACCAAACTTGTAGGAATCTTTAGTAGTTAATGATAGGGGATGGATCATATAAGAAGAAATGCTCTGATAGACCCAGGGCAGGAACTTTTTTATCTTAAAGGTTGTGTTTATTTCTTCATTCATCTGAATCTAAATTTATGCATTATTTAGTAGTTTAATATGATTCTTCGGTGTACTTTTTTCTCTTTAATGGAGTTAGATCTTGATACAAGTTATTCAATTCAAGAAGTCCGAACGGGAATAAGACTTGTTTTAGATCTGATTTTAGGAAGTCTTCAATGGAGTTAGATCTTGATACAAGTTATTCACAGTCAAGTAATCACATTTTGTCATTCATAGTTTCTATTGTTGGCAAAATTTAGCTAAGAATTTCTTTTACTTCGTGGTTGGCAAGTGCTAAGCGCTCTAACCAACTAAATTGGTTTTTTGCAGCTCCCCAAAGGTACACACCAATGATCAAGTTTCCTCACACCAGAAGAACTCGCCGTCATCCTACACCGATCTTCTATATCTGTAATATTCCCTTAACCACCTTTCTCGTTAATACCCCATTTTTTTTATTTTTCCATTTCAGGGTAATTTAAACATGAAAATTAATCTTCAAGTATTTCAATATCTTCCATGAACTTGTTTTTGTTTTTCCTTTTGAAACTAAACAGTGTTCCCTGTTTGGATTTTGTCAGGTAGAAGAAATTGCAGGGTTTGTATACAATCCGTTGGCAGGCACATGGAAACTGTCTGATGATACAAATGTAAATTTCATTGCTTTCGGTAAGAAGAACAGCGAGTAATGGGTGCTATTATGCTTGTATGATTGTGTATATAGACGACACACTCCTTCAACTTGGCTTTCCTTTCTGTCTCGATGCTAGTAGTTTTGTTTTGTCAGCACTCTCGCCCCAAGAGTAGTCATCACTGCATTTCAATCGCAGTATGAATATTCATGAAGTTTTGTAGCAGGTTAGGTTTTCATCCCATCTTATGAATTATATCTCATGATGTATTATTACTACGAAAATTTTAATTTAATAAATTAACTTTTTGATAAAAAAATTCTGCTTCTATCTAAGAAAGTACTCACATATCATGGCCTTCAGATTGATCTCTTGTCACAGCCTTCAAGGTTCGTATTCATGGCCTCAACCAGTGCGCACTAATTGGGCCACCAATTTTTCTTTTCTTCGTCTCCACGTCTTAAAGGTAACAATTTCCTAAGGCCATGTTTGGCTCAGTCGTCTTTGTTACTTGGCTTTTGTGCTGCACGAGCCTGGTTCGACCATCTCTGGTCTGGTGGTTATCTCTTGATCCACCTCTAGCTCTGTCTCTGCTAATTTTCCTCAGTTCTGGTCGGCTTCAATCATCTGAACTTCTTTTGTTGATTCTATATCGATTATTGGAGAGGTATCATCCTCAAGCTCAACTATTGCCACCATTACGCATGTCTTTACTGAGATCATGTAATGTTCTCAAGGTATCTTCTAATCACTTCTATTTATCCCTACAAGGTTAGTGTTTAGAATTGAGAATTTTAGCATCAAGTGAGGTATCGACAATATAACATCAGAGGATTGCAGGAATCGTCGTCCTAGAATGTCGTTGTAGGCCAATTACACTTCCACTATGATAATCTCTTGCATGGTTTCTTTTTGTAGCTCATTCTCTCCTATCATAACAGGGAGCATGATCGTACCTTGAGCTTGGATTTAGTTACCCCCTAATCCGAGCAGATGTGACCTATATGGCTTTCAAGAATTTTGCATCAATTTGCAACTTGTCAAAACATACTTTCGACATGATCCCAGTCGATCTTCCTCTATCGATCTGTATTGTATTCGTTGAATCTTTTAGTTTGCCATAGAGGCGGATATTACAAAGGATCATCATGTGGAGTGACTATTCCGAACAGATTATCATGGGTAAAATTCGTCGAATCTTCTGGTTTGCCATAGAGGCAGATATTACAAAGGATCATCATGGGGAGTGACTATTCGGAACAAAAAGACCTCTTGTCTCTTGAGCATATTTCTTTAGTGCATTGTTTGCGCACCCTCTTGGTGATGGTCCTCCTACAATAATTACGATTGTCCCTTTGCAACAAAAAAAAAATTAAGATGGTCCTGTTGCCAACCCTAGAGGGTAGAACTTGGTCAGTTCTGCTTTTGTCAGATCTGGACTTGTCATTCTCTTGACCTTCTAAGAACTCGGGCAGAGGTGTGATGGGTTTCTGGGTGGTATACATGATAACATGATCCAAACCTGTCTTTTCCTGCGCTTAAGTTAAGTTATAACACTCTTATTCAGCTTTCTCCCCCACGCCAGAATTTCAGTGGCATCTTTCAAATGACCAACGGCCTCAGCTTCCTGTCTGTATTTCTTATGGAAGGCACACCAAACGCTAGGGTTGTTAAGTTAGTGATTATCTAATTCAAAATTAATTGTCAATGAGTAGAGATGACCTAGACATATATTTTTGGTTGATTGAGTGTAGATTTTAATGTGGGACTATTCACACGCCACTCACGAGTAACACTTGAGTTGGATGACCACAAATTTAACATGGTATCAGAATGTGGCTTACACATGATAGGTTTAAAAGTCACACACGTTACACGTCACCCGAAAAGAATGAAAAAGACACGTGTTAGGTTCAAAACCCCCACATGCAACATGTGAGGAGGTTGTGAGAGTAGTCCCACATAGGAGAAGGCGATAGCAACCAAGAATATAATATTTAAGTAATCATTCGTCTCCACTCATTGCCAATTGATTTTGAGTTGGATGACCACAAACTTTATAAAGATCACTCGATTTTTTTTTTTGTCGCTATTGTTAGGATTTGGCCGAAGAAGTTGTAGGACATTTTTCTATTAATATTTCCATGATCTCCTCCCTTATTTTGGTCAAGGGGTGTATTTAATGTATTCCAGTCTCGGCCTCTTAAACCGATCTCTTTCAGTATGAGCTCGATCATCGTCCTTTTCTTCAGGATTGATTTCTATCTTGCTCCTACCAAGGTTTGTGTCCATTAGTTTTGGAGCCTCTCTTCAGCCGCTATGGCAGCTTACACTAGGCATTATAGAGATTATGCTAGGCTTCTTGTCGTGTGCAAATACGCCTTCATTGATTTCAGATGTTGCTTCGCTCGCTATGTAAGTTACACCTCTTTCGGTTAATCAAATGTCTTTCATAAAAATGAAGGGAGAAATGATACTGAATCCGCTCCTATTATAAAGCATGGCATTAAGGCACTGGGACTGAGTGAGCCCGCAAACACGTGCCCAGTAGGGCTAGGCGGCTAGCGCAGCTGATCACCCATCCTATTGGCCTAGAGACCTCCGTCTCGGCCGAGCTGCCAGCATGTTACTTTGGTTAATCAATGACCTGCCAAGCTCTAGTAATGAGGTTATTCCGGGGTTGGTCGGTTGGATTTCTGAGCATTTGAAGTTGAATACTAAGCCTTCTTAGCTAAAAATATTTGTACTCGCTGTGCCATAATGTTCTTTTACTGTTATTCAAACAATGCTTTTAACATAGGTAAGCAGGGCGATTTTTTTTTTTCAATAGTAAATTAGGGTCTAGAATATCAACCTCAACATCTACTTCCAAACAAATAATGAGAACTAAATGAACCAAGGAATGAAATCTCAATTTTCGTGGAAATTTCAATAAACATGAAAATAGAAATATCTCAGTAGTTTTGATCAAAATATTATGAAATTTATTGCCCTGACAAGGCATTGTTAAGAGAACTAAATCAAATTTTGGGTTCGATGGAAATTTCAGTAGGGATAGAAATATAGATATTTTGGCCATTTCGACCAAATATTTTGAAATTCAATTCCTTCCAGAGAACATGTTCGTGAAGTAGTGATCTTTAAATGATCAACATGTTAAATAAAAATCACATAAGCATCAAACATATAGAAGCTCAGTTTCTCATTTGAACTAGTTTCTATTATTTGGATCATGATTCTTCGATTATTTTTCAATACCAAAACACAATTTCTTCAATTCTTAGAAGAAGTGAATATTAAAATTATAAAGATCAAGAATCAGCATACTCTTTTGATAATTTTGGCATCGAACTTCCTGACAAGAAAGCCTTGATTAGTACCAAAGCAAGTTTGGGTTTGTGAAGAGGAACTTCATGTCCTGCTCCTCTTACGGATACAAAAGTTAAACCTGCATATTCTTGGATCCATCCTCCCACCTGTTTCGAACAACAATAATCAGGCTTCTGTAACGATACGAAATTCATGATCAGTCTAACTACGGGTTTTTCTTAACTCAATAACACAACGCCGGGTTTAGGATTTTCACGGTTTAGGGTTTACCTGTCCATCGTCGTACCAAGCTCGCCATGGAGAAACAGTTGGAAGCTTTAGGGCGTCAATACTGTACCGCGTCGATGTAACTGGGATTACAGCGTCAGTATCTCCACTGCTCACATGAAAGAAATCAGAAGGCATGATCAGAAAACGGCTAAAATGACAGAAATCAGATTCTTTGATGGATCTGACAATAAACTTCTCCAAATAGATAAAAATTTTAGTCAATATGAAGTCATCATAGAAGTAGCGAAGTACCTAAACATCCAAATACGAAGACCTGTACTTATAAGCTCTTTATAAACGGGTAGTATCGACCTAGGTGAGTCCTTCCAATGAGTATTTATTACCTCACTGCAAAGCAAAACCCAAAAAATGTAACATGAAAAACAACAAAAAGGATTGTTCGTCTAGAAAAGGAACAGATAGTTTCTGGATATACTTGCAAGTCTCCCATTTAGATGGTGCGAAAGATGGATTAACATGAAGTGCCTTTTGGACCTCAGGTAAATTGAAATAGACAGTTGAGTGAGCCTCCGTACAAGGGTCATACTTTTCGCCCACCCGTGCAACCGACTGAAAATTTTACGGCCATAAGTTAGTACTGTAATGTGGATAAATCAAGTATGACAGTTAATTGAACAAATATAGACTTAAAGAATGTAAAATGGTTTGCCTTTGACTCTTGACTCTTGAGAACCAAATGTCACATTGGACTTCACGTTCATGATGCATTTGACCTCGTAGCCTAGATAGTCAAGTTCAAGAATTTGGCACTGGGTTTCTTTACGAATTTGAATTTGGTCATGTGCATTTTGACTGTTGAGTTAGAGTTTCTCAAATGCTTTTTGCTCCAAGGCAAGATCGAAACTTTGAAGTGGGTTTTCATGTTAAATTTTAGTGGTTAGCTGACTACTTCCGCACTGGTTCATCTCTTTTAAACAATTAGAGCACTCAAGCAACACTGATTAAACAAGAGAAACATACATGAACCAGATTCAGATTCCTAAAAGAAAAGGAAACAGGGACACTTTTAGTCCTAAGGTGGTCTTGCTATAAAACCAGATTGCTAAACAAGCAGTGAGGTTGTGTAGAAACAGGGTGGAGTACTTGCGTAAGACATGAGCCAAATACTAAATCAATGTCAAAGTAAAACCTCAAGAAATATGGTTTAGGATGACGGAAAACCCGAGTCACCAGGATTTTGTGGTCAGACAACCAACCTATCACAGGATAACGTCGAGGACGAGAATAGGTGCATGGAGTATGAGTTCAAATGATATAGGAATACACATACATCTGATAAAAACATTGACACTTACATGAAATCTTCTCCTTAGACTATTTGAAAATTGACCATTGCCGGTGCAAGAAGGGGTGAATATGCTGTATGAGTCAATATTTCCTAGCTCCTTGCTTGCAACATCAAGAATCTTTTCGCACTTTGATGAAGTGTGAATAAATGATTGGAAGTCGCAATCAACATTTAGAAGCTTGAAGGTTTGGTCAGAGATCAAACCAGCCGACCACATAAATTGGAAAACACCCAAATGATCGTGGTAATCATCAGTCAGTGCATTCCCAACCTGCATTTTATATTACAAACACGTTAGTCTTGAAAAAGGAAGGCCACATGTTCCAAATACTCCAAAAAAACCCTCACCATATATCCTTTTAGATTGATTGATTTATCCCCTGTAAGCTTATTGTGCTTCACAATGGCTTCTGCGAGTTGAGGAACGTAGTGTCCTGGAAAAAATATTCAAGTTTTAATAGACAAAAATAGGTAAGTACACAATTAACATGAACTTGGAGCTCCATTTTATGGGCCAAACACAACCCTGTGGTACACAAAATGTACATACAAACTACGAGTATGAGTATTAGATACAAGCATTCACATTCGACTAGGAAGAAGTATTGAACCTTTTATTTTAGATCTATTTATCAATAGAAAAATCTAGATTTGGCTCCGCTCTGACTATTTTAACATGCATAGAGACAAACGGTGAAAAAGCATGTATTTTGATCTTTGAAACAAGAGTGATGAGAAAACCAAAGAAAAGTCGTTCCGCACCTGCATAGCTCTCTCCTGTGAGGTAAAAGTCCCTTCCCTTATATTCAGGAAACCTTTCCAACCAATTAGATAGAAATGCTAACGAGTCTTTGGCTGACAAATACACAATAAACACAGAGACACACACGCCATTAGTGATGATACCTTCCGGTTTTCTATTTTTATGTTACAATAAAACGTATTTGAGATGAAGGAGACATGTAATGGCATACCAGTTCTTTCATCCCCATTGTCCAATAAATCTTTGGAATTGTTTGAGTAGGAGTAACCAACACCTACTGGAGAATCAAGGAATAGCACATTCGCCACTGCACAATGGTGCAACCAGTTCTTAGTATTAAGAATAGCATTCACATCTATGAAGAAAAAGTTGGGATTAATCCCCGAGTACACCCCGACTACTCCTCAGTCCCCATCTTGCCGACTCGACTAGGAGCCAAAACTCTAGTCCCGTGGAATTCCGAGTAAATCCCCGACTTGGTCCGACTAGGACTGAGTCGGCTAGTCGGGCCAGTCGGGATTATTTAGCTGAGCCTTTTTTTTCTTTTGCTCAAATCGATAAAGGTGGTTTAGGATTTGCTCATTCGGCTTTTCACCCTTCCTCTCCCCTCCAAATATCATTATAACCAGATTGAAGTAATTTTGAAGTTTTCTTGCTCTCCAAACAAGATTCCAAGTTTCTCTATCTTCTCAATCTTTTTTTACTACTTCTTTTTAGAACCCATATTGTACTCGTTTTCTCTATAAACTCAAATAAATGTTAGTTGTTAGTGTTATATACTTCATTAATGTTGTAGAACTTGTTGATAAGTATATGTGTGCTTCTTAGGGATGAATTTTTAGTGTTTATACTTCATTTAGACCAAATACTTATATTTATACCTATATATAATTATATATTTATAT
>BEHA01002068.1:945235-957002 GCA_002897215.1 Eschscholzia californica subsp. californica | reverse complement strand
AGATGTCTACGAAAGTCGAAAAATATATTTTTGAAATGTTAGTATAAACATATTATTTCATGTGATTAAACAATAATAATAATATTAAAATAGTAAATGTCTACCAAATGTCCATCAATGTCCACAATATTTACATATGTCTACGAAAGTCGAAAAATATATTTTTGAAATGTTAGTATAAATATATTATTTCATGTGATTAAATAATAATAATAATAATATTAAAATAATAAATGTCTACCAAATGTCCATCAATGTCCACAAATATTCACAAATGTCTACAAAAGTCGAAAAATATATTTTTGATTAGCACAAATATAATATGCATTACATATTTTGTCAATGGACTCAAGATCTTAAAATGTCCCCAGGACATTTTGTCTATGGATCAAATGTCTTGAAATGTCTATAAAGACATTTTGTCTACAAACTCTCAATGTCTTGAAAATGTCTATGAACACATGTTGTCTATAATAACTCATCCGAAATGTCTTGAAATGTCTACGGGACATTTTATCTATGAAAGTCTGTGAAAGTCCCGCTCCACTACCCCCTTATCTTAGAATCAATCAGGAAATGTGGATAAAATGTGGTGTTTGTTACACCAATTATTATCACCAGTCCACGCTTCCCTCGTGCTGCTGACTTATACTTCCCACAGTTGTCTGTTGCTGGTAAAGAAAGTTAGCTTATTTTCCGTTAAGTTTTGATTTTGTTGACCCACATATAATGTGGGTATCGCTCTTGCATTTTGGATTTCAAAAGTTGTGGTGGTTGATTTTGTTGAGTTTTTTTTTACTTTTTACTCCTCAGGGTTAATTAGTAATTGAGTTTATCTCATGAGAAATGCTATTTTTGTCAAGAATTGTAAGGCAATGTTTGACTTAGGGGTGAGCAACGTTCGGCAAACCAACCAGACCGAGAACCGAACCGAATGATTTTTTAGACCGCACCATACAAAGTTTGACTCAGCTCAACTGAAAAAACAACCCATTGATTATTGTTTAATATGGTTTCAGCTTGGACTTTTGAAAACTGTCCAAACGAACCGACCAATTTATATATATAACGGTTTATTTAGTGATTTGACCCCATTTATTTATCAATATTAGGGGTTCGCCCCCAATCAATATCTATCATGTCGCGGGGCAGCTCAATTATTCGAAAGAACAACTTTAGATAATCATCGACCTTCATTGGTACTCTCGGATCGTTAGGATATGTGACATCTTCTTGAGAGTTAAAATTCGATAGCAACCAGACATGGCCGGCAACTTTCAGAGCCTGCATATGATGACAATACAATGCAAAGACTAGAAGATTAGCAGATATCTTCAGTTTTCACTTCCAAGTGTTTCTCATTTTCGGCATATCCAGTACAGAAGATTCAAATGCATCACAAGTTACGGTAGTATGAACAATGACATAGGTATATGTGTCTGAGTTGCTATTTTGTTTCCTTTTTCTATCCTTATAAGTTAAACTTAAATGATAGGTATGAACAGTTCATTAATACCTTCCTGGAGGATGTAGACTTATATCTACCTTACACGCATATAACGTAGGCGTTAATGCGTACCCTTTCTTGATGGAACCAAATCGATTGATCGAGAAACCCGTTAGAAGATCTATGTGAGTTTTGAGTGATTTCGCCAAACCCTAGTTTGGAACAAAATTTTGTTCTAATTGTACTTCACTCTAGAATCTATGCGTAGAGTTGGCGCGGTAAATCCGTCGCAGTACACAAGTCTTATACATACACAAGTAAAGTTTGAATGTATGCAAGTAAAGTTTGAATGTGTGATTATATTTTTGTTCCATTTTGTTACGATGGAAATCTAAAGAGTCTTAAAAACAATTATGAAAGTAAACAATCGCACAAACAACAAAGAATAAGGGAGTTATGCTATTTGGTCATCAAACCTATTCCTCGGCCAATAATGACATGATAATTTTTATTTCGGGGTGAACCCCTAATTTTGATAAATAAATGGGGTCTAATCACTAAATAATCCAACAGTTCTGAGGAGGACAATTTCGTCAGAAAAACACACGCGAGTGGCACACGCGTTACTTAACGAGCTTCTAACGCAAAAAGAAGAGATGGGGTCTAATCACTAAATAACACATATATATGTAAATGTGTGTATAATATATATAATTTATGTATATATAAGTAAAGTATATAATCCTATAAATCATTCATTACCTCATATGGATCGTAAACTAAAAAATAGTTTTTTTAGGTATTCAAATTATAATTGTTTAAAGAGTATTTTTTTTACTTTCATTCTTCTTGTTTAAGTTCAGTTTCTTTCTCATGTTTGATTTGGTTAATTGAGTTCGACCACACCGATTAACGGAACTCAATCGAGTCAAACCGAAGCAGGTCGAAAGAAATCGGTTGACGATTGGCTTGACTTAGGCCGCTGGTCGCCCTTAGTTTGACGTACTGAAAAAAAGAATATGATTATAAAAAACAACGATCTGGTAAGTTATTTTAGTAATTGTAATACTACATTTCGGTGTTGAGTTTAGTGAAGGGGAGATTTGTTTTTTTTTTATGTAGATTGTTTAAATTATGATTTTAATTTTCTTATACTGAACATAGCTCTAGTATTTTGCCACATACTGTCAGTCAAAAGACACGAATGCAATTACCGAATTACCAAATATACCCGAGTACGTAAGCTAAAAGCCCTTCTATATTTTAAAAAAGACTTATTTTATTTTGAAGTACTTCAATTAATATCAAGAACGGGGTTATTCCTCACGGCCCCCTACTCTGCGACTAGCTTCCCGCAGCCCCCTATTTCATCAAAAATACCTAAATAGCTCATTTTTCGTTACCGTTCAATGTTATAACTCTCTTTCCTCCATCTCATCACCTCTCTCTGTCACATATCTCTCTCGCCACCTCATCATCTTCCCCGATAAAGTCGTCTCCCGTCAAAATTTTCGGCGACCTTCATACTTAATAAAAAATATGTCTCTCCACCTCACCTCTCTCTTCTCCGGCGAAAGTCGTCGGCTGAAAATTTTCTCGGTCGGCGACCTTCAAACATAAAAAAATTTCTCTCCTCTCTCTCTCTAAACACTCCCGCGAAGGGAAACCTTAAACCTTCGAACGTCTGGTTCAACAGATCTGAACCAGACCTCCCGCGAAGGTAAATCCCTTCGCCAGAGTGTTTAGAGAGAGGAGAGATATTTATGTTTTAAGGTCGTTGACCGAAAAACTTTTCGACCGGCAACCCTCGTCGGAGAAGAGAAAGGTGAGGTGAAGAAAGAAATAAAATTAAGTATGAAGGTCGCCGGAAATTTTGACCAGCCGACGACTTTATCGTAGAAGATGATGAGGTGGCAAGAGAGATGATGTGGCAGAGAAAGGTGATGAGATGAAGGAGAGAGAGTTAACAGACTTTTACCGGTAACGAAAAAAAAGAACCTTTTTGGAAAAGGAAAAAATAAGATTATTTTTTTTTTGTTCAAAGAATGTTGCATCATATCATGTAGTGGGAAGATTTGAAAAAATGTTGCATCTTATCATGTAGTGGCAAAAGAGATTTTTCCACCTAGGTTGCGTCCGTTGTAACTGTATTTTACTTCGTTCACATAATAATTCCTTTCAACAAAAAAAAAAGATATAATATGATCTTGCCTTTTTTTTTTTGTTGAAGTACAAACAAAACTAAACAAACTAAGAGGACCTAAGTAAAACATTGGTACAAAGTTACTGGAAGATCTGATAGAGAAAGCCACACCAGGTTCCCACGTGCATACGACTCCATTTGGCTAATTGATCAGCTTTATAGTTTCCTTCTCTGTGAATGTGAGTGTAGATAACTTGGGTGAAATTTGCTTCTAGCTGATGCACTTTGTCTATGAGTTTGCTTGTCTGCCAGGAGATATCTGATTTCTCTTTGTTTAGAAGCTGAACTATATTACTGTTATCACTTTCAATATGAAGATAAGAAATTTTCTTTTTCATGGACCACTGGAGAGCTTTGATGAAAGCCCAACATTCGCATTCTTCTGCATTTTGTCCTCGTACATTGCACGCCGTAGCCGCAAGAAAGTTTGCTTGGTCATTATACATAATACAGCCAACCCCTGCTAATTCCTGTTCATTCATAAAAGAGGCATCCACATTAATCTTAATATAAGGAGGTTTTGGAGGTGACCATAAAATAGTCCTGTCAATCGGCCGAGTTATGCTGTGAAGATTTGACATAGTAGTAGTACACTTGATCTGATCAATGATCTTCATTGATAAGAGCTTAGTATTAGAAAAGCATTTATCACATCTTGCTTTCCATATCTGCCAAAGGGTATTCGCAAAAAGACCACTTATTTGTTCATCGATATCTTTCCAGGAAATAATCCAGTCAAGAAGATTTGTGATATTTTTTGAAATGATATTAAAATGGAACCAAATCACAGTCGCCAAGTCACAATGTAAAAGGATATGAATCATCGTTTCGTGTTCCTGACAAAATTCACAGTTATATATATGACCAACATACTTACCAATTTTATCTCTTACCGGTAGGCTGTTAGTACAACATTTCCAAAGGAATAGTTTGATTTTAGGCTGAATAGGCAAATACCAAATGAAAGACCATTCCTTTTGTTCATAAGGATAGTGTTCAGTACGTAGATAGTAGTACATGGATTTAATAGTGAATTTACCTGATTTTGTAAGTGACCATCTAGCTATATCATCCATCTGTGCCTGTAAATTAATACTCAAGATAGAATTGCATATGTCACTGTTAAAGCATTGAGTTAATATATTCGTATTCCACGTATTATTACTAATAAGTTGAGAAACCACAGTGAGAGTGTTATTAGTAGTATTGCTTATGGGAGGAGGGTGATTAGGGATCCAGTAATCATGCCAAATGCTAATATTCGTGCCTTTGTTAATATCCCAAAAGGTTAATTTGGACACTTTATCAACCTGTTTGGAGAGGGATATCCAGAGCCACGAGTGGTGATTCTTAGCTTGTTTAGGTTTATGATCCTTAGTGAAATATTTAGCTTTGAGAATCTCAGCCCAAGGGGCACCAGGATCCTTGAGGAGGCGCCAGACCAGCTTACTCAAAAAGGCTTGGTTATCAAGATACGGGAATCGAAAGCCGAGTCCTCCAAGTTTTTTTGGAAGACAGATAGCCGACCAATTAATCGTATGAATGGAACGGGTTTTTCCCCACCAGAAAGCTCTTTGAAGAACTTCCATGCGATTGCTTATACCTTTAGGGATGGCAAAGCATTGCATTTGGTATCGGGGAACAGCCGCTGCTATTGTGTTGATAACAACAGAGCGGCCAGCTGGAGAGAGGAGAGAGGCTTGCCATTTAGAGAGTTTATTCTGGATTTGAGTAGTGAGGGAGGAAAAAACTTTTCTTTTATTGGCACCAATGAAAAGATGAGTGCCGAGATACTTGTCCAGATTAGAGGACTGATGCACTTTAAAGTTACGAATAATCATACGCTTGAATATCGGGCGAGTGTTTTTTGAAAAGAAAATCGTAGATTTATTGAAGTTAATCATCTGCCCTGACGCCATACAGAAGATATCAAGAATGTGCTAAAGCGAGGAGATATTAACCAGAGAATTCTGACCAAAGATGATACAATCATCAGCGAAGAGAAGGTGCTTGAGGTTAATACTTGTTCCGGGGATTGGAAAACCCTGAAAAGGCGTAGCAATCCTAATGGTTTCAAGAAGACGACTCAGGCCTTCCATAGCAAGAGTAAACAAGAAAGGAGAGAGAGAGAGGGTCCCCTTACCTAATCCCTCTACTGACATTAAAAGTGGGGCCCGGACGCTCATTTATAAGAACTGCCATGGTCGAAGTCGAGAGACAAGTGTGAATGAGGCTAATCCACTTAGTGGCAAAACCCATCCTACGCATGATAGTATTTAAAAAGTCTCATTCAACACGGTCGAATGCTTTAGACATATCAAGTTTGAGAGCAAAGAAGCTTTTCGAACCTTTTATGAGTTTGAAAGAGTGAACCACATCTTGGCTGATAATGATGTTGTCTGTGATCTGCCTCCCTGAAACATAAGCTACACGAAACAGCGAAATGATATTAGGAAGAACAAGTTTGAGACGATTAGCCAGAATCTTGGTTATGATTTTATAGGTGGTATTCATATGATCTTGCCTTGATATAATTATCCCTTTCAACAAAAAAAAAAAAGATATATTATCTTGATCGCAATAATATGATGATAGCAACTAGAGTGGAAACCGTACATATTAGTTTCATTAATATATATAATCCAACCATGTCAAAAGAAGCAAACCTAACAAATTGGTCGCCTAGAAAGGAAAGGCAACCAAACTTTAGTTTCTCCTTCTTCTAAAGAACTCAAGACAATCAAACAAGAAGCATTAGCAGATCTGAAGATACACGTACAAACAAGAACCTCCCCAACCATCCATGGATTTCGTTCTCTACAAATAATATTACTTCAGTTGCACTCCTATTAACACTAATCAATTGACTTCAACATCTTCCTTAACGGAATAAAGGAATTCCGCCACCAGAGTACTCAACCTCCTACAAGAAAAAAAAAACGAGAAAAACCTTTGAGAAAACTAAATTCAATTTCTTTGTTATGTACAGAGAGAATGAAATGCACAACTGAGCAACCTAATTTCTTGACCAGTAGATCACAAAACTTATATCTTAAGACAATCACGAGAACGTATGAATTTGTTTTCGTAAGACTTGCGATTCAATAGATATATTCTCAAACAGACAAAAAATATAATTTGTATGCATTGCGACTCAACCCAGAAAGATCGTGATGTAAATGGATTGCCAGAAGCTACAAGGAAGGATTATAATTTACATGTGATGACAGAGAAGAAATATTCGAATCAATATAACTCCACTAATGAATTTCAAAAAGATATACACAAGAACTCTCTATGAAATTCTAGTGAACTAAATCCCTAGAAACATAAGAGTAAACGAAGTAGAGAAAAAGAAAAAAAAAACTGGGTTGGTGTGCTTTGACCGATTTTCATAAGATACTTAACAGTGCTAACTTACATACAATGAGATCAGAGGCGGTACATAGACGTGCTGACTAGAGTCGACGGAACTTTTTTTTTCATTCGATCTACTATATAAGATGCAACTATTTTTAATTAATTATATATGAATTTATGTACAAAAATAGTGTCAAGTAAATAAGAACTAATTTTCACAGCAAATCAAACTATCTATGCTGATGAAGTTATAAAACAAATAATTAGGACTGAAATCTCTTTCATCTATGCAATCATTGCACAATTGGGCCTATATTAATTAATTTGGAGCTTAATCGGGCTTATATTAACCGTACTTAATTTAAGCATAAAATAAAAAAGCTGGGATTGCGTCAACAAGGTTGAAATATAACTTTATTTGTAAGGATGGTAAAGGTTAAAACAAACATTAAGGCTTTTTTTTCATGTAACTGTAACTAGGCTTCTTTGAGAAGATTGAAAAGGGGCTTTATTGAAAGTATATCATTTCAGAGAAAAAGTAGAGGATGAGGCTGGGGATCGAACCCCTAACCTTATGTTTGAAATAAGTAGTCCGTAGCGTCCGAGCTGATCTGGAGCCTTCTATGTTTGAAGAAGGTATACAAATTTTAAAATATTGGACCCTGGAAGCAGCTCGGGTCAGCACACCAATGGCTCTGCTCTGAGTGAAATTTAAAATTTCTGTAGGTGTCGCTCAAGTTTGCATAGACTTCTTGACGTCAATAATAGTTAAAAGGCAATTGTACAGAACTATATGAACCATAACCAGAAGAAGAAACAAAAGCACTACAAACAAATATACTACAATTATGCAGTTCCGTATATGAAATTGTACCTGTGCAGGGGGTAATGATGAAACCCAATCTGACGCATGAGTCGGGAGCAAGCCCAATGTGTTGAGCTGTCAAGGTGTCGATATTTCATATAAGGATCTAGAAGAGCACTAAGAAGCATATGATGACATGAAAAAGAAAGAGTAATACAACAAATAACAGGTTAAAATCTGCATACCTTCCAGACACCAAGTAACAGGCCAGCCAAATTCAGTGCAATGAAGAGTAGTTTAGGCGCCAAGATATCCACTTTGGAGTCCTTGTAAGGTTCAAAAACTGAAATAGAACAGTAAGTTTCTTAAGGGTAAGACTGAAAATTGAAATTTTCTAAACAATAAATGAATATATAGAAAAACACTATCTGTACAAGGCTATAACAATCATACGAGCTTAAAAACAATCAGCTGAGAATTAAAAATATTGATGAAAAGCTGCAAAAGATACAATGTATGTATTACTCACAATTCTACGTGAAGTTTCTATGAGAGAAATGCCTAGACCAATCTTTTCCTCTACTTCAATAAAGTACAAGTCCCTTGAAGCTTGGAGTTCGCTCGTTACTTTCACACACTACCTTCTTATGTTTTCAGGTTTCTTTGTTTCTAGACTTCTGGACCACCACATGTAGTCTTACTTCTCAAGAATCTCAACCTATTTTTTGAGGCTTAATCATTTCCCACATTGTATACCAGATGACCACAAAGAAGCTCCAAATACACCACACCACACCACATGGAAATAAAGGAAAAGACGTAAAAACAACAATAGAGCTTAAACTATTTCTTGTTCTTTACATGACTATAAGATGTTTTGTGGTAACTAACAAAAAGAACAGCATTTGGATTGGAAATACAACATAGGATACCTAATCTTTTTTCTTTCAGATTTGAACCTATGAGCATCTATAGCTGCTTAAGCGTCTAGATCAGAAAAGGTATAAACCCTTCATCCCCCTTACAAGAAAGTCGATTGTTTAAAACTAGAAAAACAGCCAACCGAGCTCTTAGAAGACAAATAGCATAATAGTCACGAAGAAACGTGGAACTCAGAATATAACAACAAGGATAACAGAAACTAAAGTAGCAATAGCCTAATCCATACCCTTCCCGACACCTTGAAGAGCACTAAGAGGCTGCCAAAGTGCTGAAAATGTGATACCAATACTAAATAAATGAACAGTACTTCCAGCCATCCACATCATGAAGCCCATCATAAGCAAATTCTTGAAAGGAGCTTGGGCCACTTCCCAAGCTTTCTATTGATGAAAAAGAAGAAATTGATATTAGCTTGTGAAACTTAAAAGAACAAAACCCAAAGTGAAGGCAAACAAACTGATTAAGCTAATTAGAAATAGACATAAAACTTCTCACATAACACAAAGGATACTTTTTTTAAGCACAATCTTAAAATGTCCTCCTAATAAACCATTTCATCAAGTATTTGTGATGAAAAATTCACGATTATGTGATAATCGGGTCATGATTAATCACAAATACCGGATGATTCTCAGAAAAATTGGTGTTGAGTTGGATGACCACAAACTTAACATGGTATCAGAGCTAGGCCGACACGTGATAGGCTTAAAAACCACACGTGCCCCACGGCCCACGTTACTCGAAACAAAAAAAACACGTGTTAGGCTAACCAGGCCATACGTGAGGGGGTGTGTGAGAATAGTCCCACATGGGAGAAGGGGTAACTAGCAACCAAGAATATAATGTATAGGTTCTCTCCACTCATTGCCAATTGGTTTTGAGTTGGATGACCACACACTTAACACCTTTGGTCTCATTTTTGTAGTATTACTATCCAAATAGTATTTTGAAATTTTTGAAGAAATGTTTGAGTTGGATGGTTTTGGGTTTTTCAATTAACCAAAAATTCAGTATCTACTAGATCATATATCATCAAGTATTATAAACCTTGATCACCAGAATCATTCAAAAGCTCATAAAATTTTAATCTTTGAAACCCTTTCAGCTATTCAGCACACGATAAGTATGAAACCCTAATTCTTAAATCTTAAACCAAATAAAAATCTTTGTAGTACCTGAGATTTCCAATTTGCTTCGGCGTTTTTCTGGCGACTGACAGCCGATTCATCCTACATAAAAAAAATTGACTAAAACAATCAAAAGAAGAATTAACCTTGGACGTGCAGATCTCTGGTTTGATTCGGAAGTTCAAAAGAAAAGATGAGAGAGAAAGAGGGGAGAGAGAAACCTGATCTGGGGAAACTCGAGAGTAACCAAGAGGATCTGGGATGTCACGAGAGGAAGAGTGAGTTGAGTTTTCAGTGAAGTCAATCGCCCATCTTCGAGTCACAACCCCCTTTCCCTTCTCCATCTTTTTCTGTCTGCTTCGACACTCTCTCTGTTCTGTTTTTCTTCTACTTCTTCTGGTCAAAATACAACTTCCTTGAGAGCCTTACAAAACAAAATCAAAAAGAGAAGAGTTCCTTGACTGCTGAAGCCCGAAATATTCGACTTTAGTTACAAGGCATTGGTACATCGTGAAGACGTGATAAGCACGATAACTGTCTACGAGGCCTAAAGCTGGATATACTTATTACGTTATTTATACTTTAAATAACTCAAGTTCAATAACTATGGATTCCACCTTTCTGAAAATCGAACCTAGGACCTCCAGATTTTTAGAGTTTAAGTCAACACTTTAAATCACTTGGGCAACCAATTGTCAACAATTGTTATTCGACTTGGAGCAACTCCCACCGTTCCACGGAACGGAACACTAATACATATGCTATATGAGACAAAGTTTGGTGTTCCTCTTAAGAGGTCACGTATCTTTCCCTAATGAGACAGTTTAAACTTAAAAACTTGCCACTGAGTATTCGTAAGACCAAAGGTTGCATTGGCGATGGTGTTAAATTGTACAAGATTTTCTTATTAGAGTGTAATGTCCACCTAAGAAATAGACATTTTAATGATCCATTTTTGAAACTTCATACGTAGAAGTTTTAGAATCTTTCTTGAGCCCCCATTGGAGATGATCCTATTTTAAAGGGCTTTTTAGCTTATCCATTCATCACTCATTGGTAATTGAATTTAACCCCCTCAATGATGGGTAGTTGCGCTTACCCATTAGGCTTACTATTATTGTCGAAAATAGAAAGATTGTGTTTGACATACGCGAAATAATTGTGACTAGCAAGAGCAATAATTCTTCAATACGATTCCTAGTAGAGATTCCACCTAACTGTTATAGGATCGCGTGGACCAGCCTTCTGGGCTGCTAGTGATACTATCCGCTTTGGCACACCTGGGCCTCACGGTTTTAAAAGTCCTCACCAGGGAATGGTGCTTAACCTCTTAAGAGGAGCACCATACTCCGTCTCACCATCAATGTGAGATTGCTTTACAACACACATTTCCAAGACCACATCATAGTAGAGTGAATCGTGCTGATAACGTGTTATAGGATGATGCGGACCAGCCTTTCGGACTGCTAGTGATAATGTCAGCTTTGGCACACCTGGGCCTCACGATTTTAAATGGTCTCACTAGGGAAGGGTGCTTAACCTCTTAAGAGGAGCAACACACTCCGTCTCACCACAAATGTGGAATTGCTTTATAACACTAACTTTATTGTTTGATTTGGTCGGGAATATAATTAGTAAAGATTGATTTTATTTATATAAGATTTAATTTATGATTTTGTTATCACATGCCAAATATGTCATCAGTAGTTTTGACAAAAACTCTAAATTCAACGACGTATCAATTACCAATTACTGTAGGGGCAAACTCAATTACCAATCAGTTTTGACTTTTGAGAGGGTAAACTCAAAAACCCTGTTTTAAAAGATGTCACGGTCCACCACCCTTTGGTGTAACCGATGGACACCCCCCCCCCCCCCCCCCC
>BEHA01002068.1:929124-945221 GCA_002897215.1 Eschscholzia californica subsp. californica | reverse complement strand
CCCCCCCCCCCCCCCCCCCCCCTCCCTCTTAAGACCATGAGGTCGTGGGATCGAGTCTCGGTGGAAGCAGTTGCCATCAAGATTTATCCTATGTAATCTAGGCTACGAATAATGTAATAATTTGTCGGGCTTTAGGCCTCTTCATTGTCGGGCTTTAGGCCTCTTACATTCTCAGTTTAAGTTAGGCGGTTATCGTGCTCATTACATCTCCATGATGCATCAATGCCTTGTTACGAATAACGTAGACCGTAGTCGATTTCTCAAAAAAAAAATGTCACGGTTGGTGAATTTTGTTCCTAAACTAATCATTTTGTCAGTTCAACTTTTAACTTATGATTCTACTTCTCACTCGCTACAAAATATAATTACTCTTCTCACTCATCTCTTCTTTCACTTTCTTCTATTTCCATGTTTAATTTCTCACGAAGTTGGAATTTCATCTTAATGCTTTGATCCAACAATAGAAAAGATTAGATAGTTCAACAACTTCTGGTCAAATTAAACTTCAAATTTTCACAATATTTCTACTGGTTAACTACCAAACTCTAATCAACTACAAAAAGGTAAACTCAACACCTCAAATAGATACTTTGAACGGTTTCTTTGATTATGAAAACTCTGCCAACGAACGTAAACCTATAATGCTTTCTTGCTCCTCTTGTAATAATCTGCTGCTGCTCTGAGACTTAAGAGGGAACAATGAAGGTAGGTTTTGGCAAGACTTCGAAATCTGTGCTCCAATTTCTAATTTTGAGGCTCAAGACCTTGATATAAATGCTACCGATTCCCATTCCAAGCTACAAACCACATCCTGTTATAGCATTGCAAAATATTATCGAGCTTAACTACCATCTGAGAGAGCGAGAGAGAGTAAACCAAGGTTATGCAAATTTAGAATTCAAACTTACAGATGGATTTTGTAGATCAATGTCGAAGTTGTTGATTGCACATGGTTCTGCCAAAACATGAATAGGTTCTTCACCTGCGAATTCAAACATTTTACATTAAATGTGTTGTAAGAACCTTGTCGATAATCACCCAACTAAACAACTAAGAAGTTCAATAATTATGTGAGCGAATTTCAGGTCGATAACGTCAAGAGGCTTTACTTAATTGCTTAACAGGCTATCACATATATTTTTCACACACACATATTATATATCCTAAAAACTAGTCTTTACACTAATGACTAACATATGCATGTAAGAACGGGAGATATGAAAGTTAAGTTAACGAAGGTTAAACGAAGTAACCTAATCAGCTTGTTTGCAATAAAAAAAGGTAACCTGTTGATTTCCGGCCATTGACAATTTGGCACTATTTTAAGATTTTTATCCTTCATATTATAGATGCTTCAATCGAGATAGTTATGAATTATACGCATTGGCCAAGAAATACTAAGGACTTCTTTTTTAAGACCAGAACACTATAGAAAATGCAGAATAAAACCCGATACCTTGTTCAACAGACGCAAGAACCCCATCTTCTGAACATATCATAACAGGAAGAACCCGTGAAGATGAAGAGTGGTTAGTGTTTGGAGACTGCATGAAACAGTCATATTGGACTTCCCAAATCTCACTCTCAGCGGGTGGATTGACTGTTCCATCCTGTAATCCAATCCCGGACAGAATTATCGGTTGTTGTTGCCATCGCAGGTCCCAGGCAAATATAGTCCCTGACGAGCCTCCAGCCTGAAATAAGATAGATAAATGTCATCTTGGTAGGAACTTTTTTACTTAATATCACAATTAATCCACTGATATATTGTGCATCCCCCCTGGAAGAGTAAAATATCTAATATATCGTGCATCTACCCTAGCATGTGCCGATGCAAGCTACTAAGTTAGAACCAAATTAGTTATGTTCGCAAGTTAATTGCAAGTATGGTCGGGCTTGGACTACCCTGAGCCGAATTTGGAACTAAACTAAGCCCCAACTCCTACGAGTTGAAACTTCTCGCTAGAGCATATCCAAACTTGAAAACCAGCTCATGAAGAAGAGAAAAATCAAATCTTTCTTTCTCTTATCCTCTTTCTTTCTTTTTCTATTTCTCTCCCTTCGAAATAACCCGCTGATACAATATACAAAAAGAACTAATATGCGCCAGAGCTTTCCACCGATTAACTCAGGAGAGAATCTAAAGCCTGGAACGAATCCTGAGCCAAACTAAGTTTATGAACACAGTTAAGTAATCACAATAGAACCCTATATTATATGAATGTATAACAAGATAACAGTTCAGTTTGAAACCCTATGTACGGCTAGAATTACTAGAAATGCACCAGTATAGATGATAATAGAGGGGAGCCTCAACCAGTATTTTCCCTAAGAGTTCCGGCAAAACGAAAGTGCTAGTCCTATAAGAGATCCAATATAATGATATATCTGTAATTTCCACATAAACAAATCTATATCCTAGTTGAAGACTTGAAGTTGGTACCCACTAGTTATTGAAAATACTGCAAGTTAATCAGAGAGATGGAGAAGCCATATTACCACACAAACATGCTTTCGTGAAGGATGAATATCGATTGAGTGTACAATTCCAGACGTATTTCCATGATCCCTGAAACATTCCAACTGTCAGAAACTTCGAAATAGAAATCGAAATTAAACAAAATATGAAGGAATTAATCATCTTTGGAAGTACCAAACCACAAATACCTTATAGCAAGTACATTTAGTGAAAGAGCTTGTGAAAATTTTCTCAAGTTTGTAAAAGATGGAATTGTTTACTAATCACTAAACACCCTAAACATTAAACCCTAAACCCTACATATATACCAATTATCATCCAATGAATAGACATTCAAAAGTTCAGTAATTGGATTGAAGAGTGAGAGAGAAATGTTTATATTACCAATTACCCTTGAACTGAGAAACAACTCCACCTGGTTTTCTCTGATCCCACCATTGAAGACTAAACCCTAATCCTCCAGTAACAAACTCAGAAGGTGAAGCCCATTTAGCTGCTGTATAAGAAACAAGTCCTTGACTATCATAAACTCTTCTATAGTTTAACCTAGAATCTCCAACATTAACCAAATTAACTCTCCCATCTTCCCCAACAGTAACACATTCAGACCCATTAGACAACAAATCAATTCCTGAAATGGGTCCAATATGAAAAACCTTTTCAGAAATTGAAAGTTGAGATTCAAGAGAGACTTTAACTGGGTTAGCAAATAAGAAATGAAGAGACCCATCAAATGTTGATGCAGAAATTAGGGTTTTAGCAGGATTTTGAGATACCCTTAGAGAAGAAATTCTAGAGGAAGAAGTCCATGAAGATTGGAGTTGAAGATTAGGTTTGTTTGAGATATTAAGAGAGTGGATTTCAATTGAAGAAGAATTAGAATCAGGGTCGTGAAGTGCTAGAGAGAGATATCTATCAAATGCTGAAAGAGGAGGAATCCATCTAATGGCATCAATATATTTTGATTGTGGGAATCTGTGGATTTGCAAATTCTCTGTAATCTCCATTTCCACAGCCATTATTATGAAAAGAAGAAAGGGTTTTTGGAGATGGAAGAGAAAGTTGTGAACTTCAGTGTTTTACAAACTTTAACGACTGGTTCTTCGATTATTATAATATGAGTTAGGGTTTAGTTAGCAATTGAGTTGAGATGGCCGAGTTGGTCTAAGGCGCCAGATTAAGGTTCTGGTCCGAAAGGGCGTGGGTTCAAATCCCACTCTCAACAAAATTGCTTTTTTTTTTTCATTCTTTTTGTGTTCTAGTTTCATTTTTCTTGGTCTTCCTTGGGCTACCCATGCAGTGACCACGACGATCGACGCGCCATAGTGTTGCAAGCCGTTCCGTAAACCTCACCAACCATTCCTTGACGGGAGTCTCATACAAAAATCGATCACCTCTCCTCAGTCCTCACAGAACCTAGGCCCTTGTAGATGGCTTCGAAGTGTGCGCAAGCAAGTTGGTTTTTTCACGCACATGGTGTTTGTCGGGATCCTCTCACCTTAATCCATTCATGGGTGTCACTAATCAAGCGATGATTGGATTACTAATTGTTTTTAACATTTTTTATGTTGTAGCGAGGCTTTAGCAGATATTTGTGCGACACTTGTGAAATTTTCTACGGTGCTTTTGGGAACAGTGAGAATGATACTTTTGCAAGTCTTATACCATAACTTCAACTTACGCTTACGCTTTGTTAAAATTTCCATTAACAATCGACCAATTAATGATTGCCAAAAGTCATAGAAAGTGGCACCATAAACGTCAACCAAAGCGCAAGCGAATAAATTTGTCACCGGAATTACTGATAGTTCCCAAAATGCGTTACCATAACGTTTGCAACAGCACCTCTAGAAGTGCCTGCAACACTGCCGCCAAAGTTACCTAATATATTTTTGCCTACTGCGTCTGCAGAGAGTGTTGCGAGAAGTGCCTAAAACGGTAACAGATAATGGCACAAGATCCTCATGAGCTAAATGACCTAGGTGATGTCTAAATCAGAAGAAACATGACATGTAAGTATGGTGCCAGAGTCTAGCAGCCAACAGACCGACTCGACATCAAGAACTTCAAAATATCATTCTGTATTCTTAAGGGCGAATTATGGTCGATACAAAATTCATTTCTATCTTCCTACCATTCCGAATCATGGACAGACAAGAAAATGTATTTCCAAGATATTATCCGATTAGGCTATATTTCATTCAAGATCACAAATTCATTGGCCTCTTCATCCTAGCATGTAAGCAGGAAACAAAAATTACATATTCCATAGCCGAATCCATCTCTGGTACAGCGAAGACTTCAGTTTACTAGAGAAAGAAGTAAACAAGGTGACATCAAGTGCGGTTTTTAGACATTATCTTGTCAGCAGTATCGAAAATGGGTGCAATATCCACAGGTACCTGGAATCAGAATGCCGACATAAGTACATGAATCTAGGGCTAATAAAGATAGAGAAAATAAGAAAGGAAAAGATTCCAGACCGGCTCGTTAAGAATTCTAGTGTAACTAATAATCGTTATTAAAATGAACAGAAATTATGTGACAATATTCAATTTCTATTCGATTGACCTTGTAAAAGGCTAGTACAACAACTATGGAGTAGGACTAGCCGACCATGATTGAGAACAGATGTTACCTGAATCCTTTCGAGTTTATCGATAGCAGTTTTGAGAGTATCCGTCATTTTACCATACGTCTGAAGAAGTGAACTAGCTGCAGCTTTATCACCTTTGGCCTGAATTGTTAGTATCTCCCTACTTAGGCTCTCGACAGCCTCTTCAACCTATAAAACAATTTACGGGTGTTTTGGAATTCACTTCAGACTTACAGAAGATCTACAACACGTAAGAACAGCTGTACCTTGGTGAAATCGACTGAAAACATCCCATTTGTGTGTAGAACAAAGGCTCCTTTCTCGAATAACCAGTTGAATTGTACAGCTTGTCCTTTTCTGATTTCATTAAGAATTGTCAGTTTCAGATTTAAAGCTAATTGGTGCAGTAAACTTGATGAAAGAAACTAGTTACCCATGGGCCTCTTCTAATCCGAAACGTATTGATCGGAAGCAACCCGCTAGAAATGAAACGTACATAGACTTTTTCAAGCTCTTTGGAAGCAACTCCTGTGAAACAAGTTGACGAAACGAATCAAAATGACATTATTGCGTATTTACATAGTTACATCATATAAAATGACATTAACCTAGAATAGTATCAAAACGATTCTGTGAAGTAAACCAATATTTAGCCACTGAAGTGACTTGACTGCAAGTACCCTAAAAGTGTGAGTATCTGTACCCGACACGACAAAACTACTAAATGGAGTATCCTTGTTATACAAGTGTATAGTAACTTTCTTACACTTGAGTAGTTAACGGGATTAAATTTCACGGACCTGGTTGATGAGAAATTTTAGTGCCCAAAGGCCGACGATATCTGCTTTTGCTTCTTCCAAGGATGAGTGGAGTTCTTGAAGTTCCTTTATCATATGATCAAGGGAGTCAAATCATAACTCTATTTAATGATACAAACAAGATAGGAGCAACTAAAATGTTGAGGGAGAAACAAATAATAGGTTATCCTCACCAGTCTCACTGTGGACTTCTGACCATTTGGAAGTGTTATAGTATGAGGTCCAATCCCATGGCAACACTCATGACAAATTGTATGAGTGAAGAAAGAATCAAAATCGACAAGTTTCATTTGCTCGTGGGTTATACATACTGCAGCAATAGGTTGAAGAATATGCTTGAACCTAGTAAGGACAAACAACTCGTAGAGATTAGTTTCCATAGTCAATTGCTGAATCGATCTAGTAAAAGGGGGCACAAGAGAAAGAAGAAGAACTACTTGGCCTCTGAGACATTCTTAAGCATGACCATCGACGTTCCACGTTCATTTACTATACGTTCATCATTTGGCAAATTGAAAGCAACAATCTGTGGGCCCCTCACATCCTGACACCACAGTCCAATTTATCAACATCAAATATTACAATGTACATGTTTTACCTTCAGAGAAAAACCTATGGAACGTGGGTATCAGTATAGGTATCCGAATGAGACACCGATACAGGATTTCAGGTATGACAACCCAAAATGGAGATACAACCGTACACGTTCTTTTTCCCTTAGTTATTAGATCCTAATTTTGTTTATTAATACTTGTAGTATATTACTTTTTGGACCAACCACTTTTACAATATCAGGAATCATTTAACCTAGAGTGGTATTTTATGGATCTAACAAAATTTATGCAGGTCAGCACTAGATGCACATACGAAATCTCCGATTTATGGCCATTGAGATTAGTTACAGAGTTAGAAACCTAGAAGTTTCTCTAAGATGGGTCATAAGGATAATAGGCCTAAATAGAGATGATTATTTTCGTATTCGACTCGGTGAAAAATGTTAAAAAGGAATATATGTCACATAGGTGGAAACTAAGTTATCTATAAAATTTTAAAGTTCCGATGGGTTGTGTGTCCCGGTCCTCATCTAAAATTATTTTGGGTATGATAAATCGAAACTAACCCCTGAATTGTAAAGAAGCCGAATTACACGAATAGGAGCAGCAACCACATCCTTTGATTTGTATATATCATCTAATGGAAGATTTTGTTCCAAAACCTGTTCAAATTCTTTCATGTCAGATGAACTATACGTACAAAATCATGGAAAGTGGATTCAAATGAAGTTATATATACCTGCAATTGATCACCAAAGAGTTTAAGTTGAGCAGTTGATTCATCATCTCGAATTCCAATGAATGTTTCAAAAGTAGCCTACCAAAACATCGTAAAAATAATAAATTCAAAACTAGATTAAGACGATATTACGATCATAGATATGTTTAATCATCTTCATTAGAATTTGTAGTTCCGCAAGCAAAATTATGTGAAGCAAAAGAAAATAGCAAATTAGCATCAAAATATTCACTTCAAAATGGGTTTCTAACATCATCTTCAAAATGGGTTTTCGTTTGAATCATCATATTGAACAGAAAGGAGTAAAAGTAGTTGATCCTCATTTAGAAAGATAGGAATTCGTACGTAAGCTATACCTTATATCCAAAAAGTGCATCTTCATATGTTTCATAAGGCCCAATAGTAACATCCAATTTGGAGTCCTATAAGAAATCAAACGAACAAAAAATCAGTTATGAGATGACATAATAATCAGTAAGTAATGGAAATACCGAATGAAGAAGACAATTATATCTACGAATTGATATTCATTGTTCGCTTTCACGTATTAGCTTGCATCCGAAAACTAAGAAGATTCACATGAATACGAAATATTCTCACCAACTCCATCCAAGCTATGTCAGACTCGTAATAGTCATTCGAAAGAAAAGCATCAGATTTGGTTTTCAGCAACCTCTTCAAACTGTAAAGACAGTAGATTGTTAGGTTCCACAAAATCCACATAATTAAGTATATTATATCTTTTATAACTTAATCTTAAAGTTCTTTCTGAAAACCTAACCTGGGACAATCCGTCAAATCCCCTGCTTTATGTAGCAATTCAGAAGCTTTTGTAAGAAATGGTTTGTACTCTTCAGAAAATGGTACAATATAAAGATCATGGTTAGACCCAAGAACCTCATCACTACTATCACTTGCATTTTCAGACAATGATTGCCTCTTAATAATAGTGAAGAACCCAGTTGCAGCTTCTTGTTGATCATCACTTAAATTGCTCTTCCATAATTCAAATTCCTGTGACAAAATACAAACATATATAGTGAGAGAATAGTTCATGTCGACCACGGGTACTCTCCACTCAACACTAAAATATCTAAGGTCTCTCCACGCATTGTCAATTGGTTTTGTCTTGGACACCCACAAACGTAATATGTCATCAGAGCTAGGCAAAGAGGTTCAATAGGCACATGTGCTTCACGTCAGCCATCAAAAACAAATGTGCTGAGCTCGAAGAACCCCACAACTGAGGGGGCATGTTAGAATAGTCTCACATAGACCAATGGATGGGCGAGTGAGAATAGTCCCACGTGGACCAAAGAAAGTCTCATAACCAACAATATAATATGTGGGACCTACACAAGTAAAGTTTTCCACGTTTACCTTTTTACCCATATCTGGAGGGTAAAAATTTGCACCAGGGGGTTTTTGAACTGGGAATGAAGCTTTATACTCAATACCCTTCCACCCAGGTACATGTTTTGTCGAGTTCAAAACCAACTTAATTGCAGAATCTGCAGTTGTCAAAAATGCCTCATTCTCATCAAGGGAAGACCTATCAAAAGAATATTGGGCATTTTTAAGAGAAGTTCAAATAAACTTTCATGAGTAGCTTAAGATAACAGAGGCCAGGTTGCCAAACTTCCTTGATTCTATCAAGAGAACTCGTTTCTTGGGGAGTTTTTTCGGGCATGGCCAAATTAGTATACATTTATATAAATGAATAGACATTAATCATGTAGTTTTTGATATAGTTGCCTGATAATTTAAAAACTTACATAAATAGACATTAAATTTAGGGTTATTTGAACTTACCCCTTGGAAATAACGAGCACTTGTACTAACCCCCTTTTTCATTGATAGTTCAGCACCCCCTTGCGTTGTTAGATTAAGTTTTGAACTATGTGACCAGAATACCCTTTATAGGGTTATTTGGACTTACCATCCTAGAAATAGTGTGCTGCTTTTAGAGTCAGTCAATAAGCCGTTTAAATCGCACGCGATGCTCACATGCTCCACACAAATGATTGATTAGCGATCACGCACGAGTCACATAAGCTCTATTGCTTTAGAAATTTCCAACTTTCAATTTTATCCCTCTTCATCGTCCTAAAATGACAAATTTTCCTTTGTTAAAAATATACTTCCACTCGGTGTCCATGTTCTTCTTCCTTCTTTAATTTTTCATTCTAGGCTTTATAGAAAGAAAAAGAAGAGTTAATCTTATTTTTGTTTTTATCAAGATTTAGGAGATAGTGTGTCTCCTTATTGTTCTTAGTGATTTAGAGATAAAAAGTTTTAGTTTGTGTGAGAGAACGAAAGAGAAATGAATCTTCTCTCAAAAGGCATGAGAGATCTACAAAACTGGAGAAGTATCTTAACTTGATTATCACTATAATCTTGTGCAAAATTTAGACAGAATCCATTGAATCTTGCTTGTTAGTGAGTGAATACTGAAAGCTTTCCTTTATAAATAAAAAGAAATGGGTAGGTTAGAATGAAGAAAATTAGGAAAAACAATCTACTAAATAGTGTTACTGGCTTACTGCCATGGAATGCATTGGTGAAGCTGGAAACATTGGAGCATCATCCACAAGAAAAGAGTAGCGTTTTTTATGTTTTTTAGTTTTCTATTTTTTGTTGTTCTTCTACATCGACTTAGTAATTGAAGGAAAATATTTCGTTTCTTCGTGTCCATGAAAATGTAGAGGACAAGAAGATGCATTAGAAAGCATTGATGAATTCTATTCTTTAACGGCTACCTTCTGTTGAAAACATTCTTCATCAAATTGATGATCATTATCAATTTTATTGCAGTGATTTAGGTAAGTCGGGGGAGAGATTTCGTTGTTGTTCAATCTTCACTATCCAATTTATTTTTCTTTGTGACCATCGGATGGGAAGAGGGGTAAAATTAATATTTCCATATTTCTGAAGTAATTGAGGTCATATGACTCACACGTGACGTGATGTTAATTCACTCATTTGCGTAGAGCATGTGAGTCGCATACGGGATTAAACGACCTATGAGTGGACTCTAACAACGGAAGCGGGTACTTCAATTAATCATTATTTCAGGGGTACCCTAAACAGGGTATTTGGTCACATATTACAAAATTTAACTGATATTTGACGGAACCTGACAGCGGAAGGGGGTAAGTTCAATTACCAACTAAAAAAGGGGGTAAGTCCAATTACGCATTATTTCTAAGGGTTAAGTTCAAATAACCCTTAAATTAAGTTTACCGAAAAAATAAGACTAATTGCTTGAACTATAACAAGATATACAAGTAAACTTATTGAAATAAATCTGAAAATGGAAGAAGTAAGTACCAAGGACTCTTATTGATCGAATAATATAGCCATTTCAACTTGTCCAAGTTAGATATATTAGACTGTTCCTTCAGAAAATCTCGTAGTGTTGAATTGTTGTACCAAACCTACAAGATACCAAAAGAATCGCAATCTACATTTACACTGGCATTTATTAAATATGGTTTCAAGTTTGAACTTGTAAGTTTAGTTTAATAGAGAAAAACCTGTAAATGGAATATTTCGTCAATGATCCTTGCAGCTTGAATAAGGAGGACAAGAACTTCTCTATCAGCATCAGTAAGACCAGTTAACTGCACTTCAAGAAAAAGGTGACCAGAAATGAGGGAGATTTCCCTATGAATGCATATTAGAAGATGAAAAACTTAATGCTATACAAACTCAACAAGTTGATATAGCATTGCCATTCACATTGAAGCTGGAACTATCTGGGTTCGAAAAAAAAAGATCTCATGAATAGTTATATGTGTATTGGTATCTGATAGCGGTTATCTGCGGGATATGGTGAATTCGGAAGCGCATACAAGATTATCCAAAAGTCTGCAGTCAGCACAAGTATCCGACAAGGTAAAGATGTTAAAAGTTCCATAATAGGTTGAAATAATACTACAGAGCATTTCAAGACAATAATGATTTCATATTGCATTAAACTGGATATTCACCTCTGCACCGAGTGAAATTGGAGCATATCGATCAAGTTGCTTTTGTAGAGAGAGGAGACGTGTGGCTGTGTTGTTCTTATACCTTAACAAAATTTGCATAAGAAATGGTAAGCATAGCGCAGAGCTTATCAAGTGAGAAAAAATAACCATCCGGAAAAGAGGAACATGATGCCAAAAGAGTGATTCTACTCTACCTTTTCGAAAGAATGTCGAATAATGGAGAATATTCACTAGAATATGGGACATATCCAGGTTCTTTTTGTGCAAGTAGGTTTTTATATTCCTCCCAAGGAATATACTTAACAGCAGAAACTTCTGTTTCCTACAAATACATGAGAATATTTCGAGTCATTTGGGTCTTAATGGTAAATGAGATGAAAGCAATCAATGTGAGAAGTGGTAAGTGTAAATGAAAAATCTCATGATTGTAATTCGCCGAATAAAATTCCTACAATTTTCACATATTGAAGTCAACTTCAAGAAGGGAACACAAGAATTTGTATAAACCTAAAAGACACTATAAGATGATAATACTCCTACAACCTAAACATAATACTTTAATACTTTCGAGTGTAATACCAACCAAGCATGGAGAATACTAAATACAGTTTCATCATCGCTATCACTTTAATGTACACATTAGATTATAATCGAAGTAGAACTCTCACCTGCAAAGTGAAGGCCTCCAATGGAATTGGGTCTCGGATTGTCACAAGATATACATCTTCAAATCCATTGTTAATAAATTTTCCATCGTCTAGAACACTGCATTGACGATTTTAAATAGAAATTGTTTAAGTAAACGAAATAAAGTTTAAAACTTATGTTATAATACTGCATTCCAAAGAGCATGATAAAAGAGGTAAGAGTTTTGGCAAATCTAGTAAGCAAAGTAAACAGAACATGGGAAGTTAATATAAGAGTCACTATAGAACATAATTACTCAAATAAGTACATAACTGAACCTAAATAAACTTGGCCGATAAAAAAGTGTAACACGAACAGTCTCTGAAGGTAACTAAATATCAATTCAAACGCATCCTTCGGAAGGGTTACACCTAGCTCTTCATGAAGCTCCTTCCTGAGAAGGCGAAGAAAAGAATGAGTTAATGAAGCATCATATGCCAAATGAAATCAACTGACATGCATATAGGGGGGAATGGGGAACAAGTGTTTCATTCAAAATTGTAAATTAAATTGTAAAATACATAGTAAGAGGTCAAACTAACTCAATAAGTCATTAAATTATCAATGCTGTTATCTCGTTCTTATAATATATTTTCTCATTTAAACAAGACGTTCTCAAAGTCGAGTGTTGTGGGCAACAACATCTGGACTCTGTACTAGAAATGCATCAAGCGCTCTATTTTCTGCTACGAAAGAGGGGGCTCGTCACTTCTTCTCCAATTTATCAAGCAAATCAGACCCTAATTCCTTATCATTTTCATTTCTTTTCTCTTCTATTTTTACATCTATAAACCATAAATCGATATTACAATTTACTTCACACCCTCACCTAGGTAGCCATGTTATAACTTAATCAAAGATAAGAAATTACGTTTCAGACAAATAAAAAAATCCATGTTACATTTCACCTCCTTCATAAATAATAGATTATGCAGCACCGAATCTCACCAAACCTTTAATGGATGCTATTATTCATCTACTATTAAATCCATGCATCTGGCCCATTATTTGAAATAACATGAAATGACTAGTGCACCTAATCCAAACAAGTCAAACTCTGACGAGTCGAGTAACAATCAGGGAAAAATACTACCCCAGCGTGCAATTTATGGTTTCCGATAGATAAATACCTAGCTGTCATAAGAGAAGAATCTCCGGCAGTAATATGGCCAGCACAAGATATATCCCACATGCTTGGACGAGAACCTTTGGTGTCAACGCCGCGCTGAAGAAGCAACTCTTGAGTACTCTCAGCAAAAATCCAAACATGAACAGCTCGATGATAATCACCATCTCTATGTACTTGTGACCTAAATTATTAACAAAGTACATCAAACTAAGTAAAAAAGTAAAAAACATAAATGAAATCAAAGAAACACACAAGTCTAAACACATTGGAAATGGGTACTCCAACAACCAAGAATATAACGTCTAGATCTTCTCCACTCATAGTCAATTGGTTTTGAGTCGGATGACCACAAACTTAACAATTTCTATCTATATATGGTAGAAAAAAACCATGTATTTACTTCACCAAATTCATCAAACAGATACTCTATCCTAACAGATGTTTATGATTCGATCGAATGGAAGAATATTGTTATGATGAAACCCTACAAATTTCAAAGAATTATATTTCGAAATATTTCCGTTGACATGACCGAAATCTTCCATTTTCACGCCTACTGAAATTTCCATCGAAACTGAAATTTAACTAAGTTTCACTCAATAATGCCTTGTCAGAACCGAAATATTTCTATTTCAATGCCTATCCAAATTTCGAAATTTTCACTCAAAGCGAAATTTCATTCCTTGCAAATTTTTAGGATTTTTGCACCCCTGTAAGAAAGCAAAATGCAAATACTTTCTGAAAATTTCCTCTATGATATTCAAATTACTAAATTATAACAATAACCCAAGTTCATATTTTAGTTGCTTTACTGTTTTAAACCCAAACACTAAACCTCATAAAATAGACATCTACAATTCTAAATTCCATTAGCAAAGGGTCTGTTAATTTTGAGAGGAATGTACACAAATCAGATAAAAAGAGAGAAGAAGAAGTTGACCTGGGTTTAGTGATTCCTGTTTTTTGACCAGTTTCAGTGAGAACATCCAAAAGTTCTTCTGTTATTGCTTCTTCTTCTTCATGGTTAACTTCAGCCATGACTATCCCAGTTCTCCCAACCAATAGAAGAATCAATGCCAGTGATTATTGATCTTGCCATTCAAAAGACAAAATGGAACTAACAACCCAATAAAGAAATTATTATTTTTTGGATAAAGTAACCTAATAATGGATCAAGGTGACTGATTGACTCTATTGTTTATAGCCTAGGGTAGACTTCAGCCATGACTTCAACTTACTAAAAACATCATTGGGGCCTGCTAAAGCACCCGGTCAATCTGCTATAAGCAGGCGGCTCTATAAGCAGGCGGCCTAACAACTACTTTATCTATAGGCACTGGATAATCGGTAAGCCCCTCGCCTAAACCCCCCTTAATGCCCTATTGAACCAGACTCCGTTCGATTTTTTCTCTCACCGAAGAGTTTATAGCGTTTCAACTAACCCCCTAAAGGACCAGGCTCCATTTGATTTTCTCTCTCTAACCGGAGGGTTTATAGCGTTTCGACCTCTCTGACTCGTACTCGATCCCTCTCAATTCTGTCATAGATTCGACACATCTTGCTCTCATTGTCTCTGATGCACCTCCCATCACCTATTGTCCATTACTTGTCATACGTGAATTGGTTAGAAATTCTCTATCTAGATCCTGACCCGACACGTCAGTCCGCCAGGATTCGACCGGGACTAGTGTCGGACATCGCATCATAGATGATCTAATTATATGTGTTTATTAAAATTCTTGGGTCCACCACTGTCCGCCATGAATCCTTCTCAATATGTATTAAGGTTTTTTTTAATTGAGAAAACAAATTTATGTATAATGCAACAACCACCACTTCATACACCGCTACCACTAACAATTTTCTCTTTTTCTCTGGGTCATCTTTCTCCGAAATCATGAGGTTGAGGAACCTCCAAATCTCAGAAAGAGAACATCATCTTTTAAAGAGTGGAAGGCTCTTCTCAGGCAAATGGTTCCAACAGAGCCCATTCCTTTTGTAGGAACGATGAAGAGAGCTGGAGAAAGTCATCGACGGATGGTGACAACAACCACAATAACACGGTTGTTGTTGCGAAAGTACATAACGACAATTCTTGTACTCTCATTAATTCTATTTTGTATTCCTAAAGTTGTGTACTTATTTACATATAATTGTTATAATCAGGAAATTGGCTCGAAGACCTAGTGTTAAGTTTTTTTTTAGTTAAAAGACTAAGTTCGTAAATGCGTGAAAAATACTACACAATACAGTAATTTCCAAATCTATTGTCATGATTTTAACACGAGGACCTGCAGCTCTGGATCTTTTGCTCAATCCCCTCTTATGGTATCAATATCTTAATTCAATTAAAACTATCAAGCACATCCTTATAAATCTAAAGAGATTAAAGAAATAGTACTCTTCACATGTATATTGAAGAATCGTAAAATGAGAAATGCAATTTTATCGACAAAATAAGTTCCCCACGAGACAATTTTGGATAAGTAAACTCAACTCATTTGACACTCTCACAATGTTCATGAAGAAAGATGCCCATATAGAACAGTAAGGTTGCCGCCGATCTCTCTCTAACTCCTCTTGGTCTCTTTATAACTCCTATTGGTCTCTTTACCACTCTTAAGTTTTGAGATCTTTGAAGCTCCAAGACTTTAAAGTTTTAATAAAAAGGTCTGAACGAATAACAACTCCTTATTGGTCTCTCTACCACTCCTCTTTCTCTTACCCATCTCTCGATATGTCTCTCGGTACGTCTCTCGTTACGTCTCCTCTCTGCCTATCAATCTCTCCATAGCCGAGCAACTATGTCTATGTCTCGTATACCAAGGGGATCCACAGAGATAGCAAAACTGAAAGTTGCACCTGCACCGATAGAACAAGCATGTATACTGAATTATTATAGTCGATAACAATAACTACTTAATCAGTTGGCGGTGCATCTACTCATAAACCCAGATGGTCACAAAAGTAACTTCATCTTTATTGACTTGTGATATAGGATATAAAGTAAAGGTATGAATGAGTTTCATGCCCTTGGCGTGTGATCTTAAGAGTCTTTATATTGCCTTTAGGACTTAAAATGTCTTTGATAATAGTAATTATC
>BEHA01002068.1:876601-925766 GCA_002897215.1 Eschscholzia californica subsp. californica | reverse complement strand
TTTTCCGTCAATTACACGTTAACTGGTCAGTGTGTGAGTCACACGCGTGAGTCGTGACCAAACTACCCCTCGTACCACCCTCCATCTAATCTAACGGTCTCCATTCCATCTCCCGATCAAGGGTCCAGATTGAATATTTTAAAATAGCTGTTGAATTATGTTTCCCAAAACTACCCCCAAAAGCTCCCAACGGTAACAACCCTAAAAGCTTATAAAAAACAAGAGATTCAATCGATGGATGATGAAGTTTTGGGAGGGTTGAAACCTTAAATTGTGTTCATTGTTTCGAAAACCATGGCAGGAGGAGCTAAGTGTAGTTCATCATCTGAGGTATACACTGTTATCCTCTATTTTCGGTTGGGGGTCCTTCCCTAATTATCGTATTTACAGTGGGGTGTTATCTCAACTGTTTTGTGCAATTTTCGTTTTCAGGAAGTCATGTGTCAAATTTGTGAGATGAAGGCTCATGTAGCTCTAAGTTGCCCCTTTCTTTACTCCGCATGCACGAAGAGAAATTGTGATGGCATTCGAAAAGTGATGGTGTCGAGTACTTCAAGAAACCCCGGAAGAAAGTATTTGAGATGCCAATACCTCAAATGTGAATCTTTTCAGTGGCTAGATGAAGCCATGCTTGAATATCAAACTCAACGTGTGAAACAACATCGAGTCGTGGGTTGCTATGGTTGTGGAGATCCAAGTCACTGGAAGAAAGATTGCCCGATGAATAAGAACCAAGGACAGAAGCAAAGTAACCATTCTCAAGCTCAAATAGTGATAACAACTACTCTTGAAGAGTTTTGTAACAAGTTTAACAATGTAAAACTTTGAAGTATGTAGGGTACCCAAGTATGTATGTATGAAGATGATATTGAATAAGTTAGAAGTTAAAGATTAGACATTTGTAGCAACTCACATTCAAAAGGTTTGAACTTTACAAAAAAACTAAGATTCAAAACATACCCAACTTTTATAGCTCCAAAAGTACATGTTACATAAACCTAACAAGACTTAACATAGTTCCTGTTAGATACCTAACACATCTTCCTTAGTTTTCAAACCTACTGTTCTTCACAAAATGATGAACCCAACCTAATGCTCTTCACAAAATGATCAACTATCTAAACATAACCATATTTCCATAAAAAAAAGAGCAAAATTTATAAGTATGTTCTTCACAAAATGATCAAAATGATAAACCCAACCTAATTACTTCTTCCCTGCTTTTCTTGGTTGTAACTTAGAAGGCCTAAACACTTGGTTCATTGGTATTGTTGGTGACCTGCCAAAGAATGTCCTGCATCCTGGATTTGTTGTGGATGTTGATGGTTGGGTTGTGGATGTTGATGGCTGAGTGGTGGTGGACTGTTGTGTAGATGGTGTAGCACCATTCATTCCCCTAGGCAGAGTTGGTGGGGGTCTTTGTGGTTGTGATTGCCCACCCTTGCAGGTCCTACTGTTGTGACCCACACCACCACATCTCTTGCACTTCTTTGGCTTCTTCTGGCTGGAAGGTCCTTCATCTACACCTCTCCTCCTTTGCTTCTTTGGCCTCCCAGCTGGCCTAACTATGATGGGTGGAAGCACTTCATACATTGACTACAAACACCACCAACACATCACATAAACAATCATTAGGACAAGATTAACCAACACATCACATAAACAATCATTAGGACAAGATTAACCAAATAACAAAGTAATATTCATCAAAGAAAAAAGCAATCATTAGCAACACTTACTTCACCCCAGTCTTTGCTTTGCTTCATTGGAGTTATAAATCCACCATATGCAATTAGGTAAGTACTTACCTTGTGATAATCACTACAAAATCTATCAATGAAGTTATAAGAAATGTTAAAAAGGTTTACACATGTTGTAATGTAATCTTAAACTACAAATGGTTAAAGAATTGTCAAAAAAGTTATAAGTTATAAGCTCTTACTCTGCCCATGATCTCCTAGTTTGCATGATGATAGGGACAGCATGAATGCATGGGATTCCAGTAAGATCCCATACACAACAGGAACAACTCAAGTTAGCCAAGTTCACAGTCCATCTATTTGCAGTATTTACCTCATACACATTGAAAAGATGGTCACTGGCTCCTTGGATTCTAAACTTGCTTATGCTCTTTTGATACCCATCTATTACCCTCTTGGCTCTTGGTACAATCCCATTGGGATCCCACTGTCTAGCTATTTTCCTTCTCTCATATAGCAAAGACATCATCATCAAGTGAAACTTATCTATCATAGATGACAATGTTAAGTCTCTCAAGTCTCTTATCCAACTATTGAAGCTCTCTGAAAGATTATTGGTAATATGCTCACACTTAGTTCCTTGATCAAAAAAAGCTCTACTCCATGAACTAACATCACACCTATGTAACCAAAGATATGCAGCTTCATTGTCTTTCTTCAATTGATCTGCCCACAATTGATAATCTTCTCTTTTATATGCCTTGGCTGCACCCCAAGCCAAATGCATAAGATCCTGACCACCATAAGACTTCTTGAAATTCTTATACATGTGCCTAAAGCAAAATCTATGAGGATTGTTAGGAAATAGTTGTGCAACAGCCTCTATCAACCCCTTTTGCCTATCAGAGATAAAAGTTAGTAATTTTGGATGCACTCTTACATGTTCACCTAGTTGTCTTAAGAAGTCATACCAAGTTTCAAAGCTCTCTGACTTGCAGATGTAGATGGCCAATGGATACAACCCATTATTCCCATCCAAGGCAGTTGCAGACAAACACACACCACCATACTTCCCTTTCAAGAAGCAGCCATCCAACCCAATAACAGGCCTACAACCCTTCACAAAACCATCTAAAAATGGCTTAAATGCAATGCACAAGTTTTTGAAAGTGTGATCAAAATCAGACCTTGCACATGTAGCCATAGAGCCAGGGTTAGCAGCAAGCAAGTTCATGCACATGGCAGGTGCCATTTTGTAACCATCCTCATAGTTACCAAATATCCTCTCAAGAGCTATGGACCTAGCTCTCCAAGCAGTCCAATAACTTATCTCCACTGTAAATTCTTTCCACATTGCAGCCTTGATGTTTGTGGGATTAAAGTTTTTTGGTTTCTGTGCTCTAATTGTTTCCTCCAAAACTTGAGCTACAAACATACAATCAGCCATTTTGTTCTTCAATCTAGAGTTATGCTCACAAGTGTGGTTATTATCAAGTTGTTTCAAAACAATTGTGCCTTTGTCCTTTACACTCTTCCTTGCATAGAAGAACCAAGGACAACCACTGGCTGCATTAACACATTTGGCTCTTAATCTGTACTCCTCATTTTTGATGTATTTGTACTCAAATCTTTGATCAACAGCATATCTTCTCAAGAACTTCCTGGCTTCATGTATATTGTCCCACATAAGACCTACTGTTAGCACATCTTTTGCAAGTTCAGGCCTTTGGTGCTCCAAAGAGTCTTCATTGGTGTAAATGTTGGCTGACTCTTGCACAAACTCATTAAACTCTTGAGTTCTTGGCCTATAACTATTTTCATCTAAAGCTACATCTGCTTCTTCCTCAATCTGTTCACTGTCCTTACTTGGGTCATAATCATCATCACTTGATGAATTATAACTAAGATAACTATCTTCTACAGGGAGATCATCCAACTCATCTGGCAAACCCTCAGTCTGAGGGTCTTGAGGGATTTGAGGTTCAAGAGTCACATTACTTTCATTTGTCAAATTTGGTTCTATAATGGACTCTGTAACATTGGGATCAATACCATCCAAGTTGGGCATATCATCTAACTCTTCTTCAATAAGATCAACAAACTCTGAGTTGACATCATAAACTTTCTTCTTTCCCTTATCCTTTCTTCCACTGTCTGCCACTTCTTGACTACCAACCAAATCAATAACTATGTTGCTCTGTTCTTCCACCCTAGAAACTTGACTGACCTCAATCTTATCCTTGATAGGACTTGATGTTTGATATAATTTCTTCCTAACAGCACTAGAACTCAATAAGCAAGGGGTCCTCTTCTTCACTCTTTTTATACCCTGTCCAACTGGAGTTGAGTTGAGTGGTGGATTGTGCTCAAGAAACAACTGTGCTCTACCTCTTGATTCAAGGTCCCCTTCAATCCACCATGTTAGCAAATCTGCTTCTTTAACAACTTTACAGATAATACCCTCTTTCAAGTAAAAAAAGCTCATGTCATGCCCAACTAGATCTTTGTCCCTACTTACCATCCCTTGAACCAAGTCAATTATGTTAAGCTCATCACCATCAACATTTGGAATTAAGGCAATTTTACCACTCATATAGTCTTCACAAGTCCAATAATGTTTTTTAGGAAAAATATAGCTCTTCCAATGACCATCATAATTTACCACCAACATTCTTTTGCCAAGTTCTCTGCTAGGCCTAAAGACATGAACAGATGATAGCATATAATCATAAAAATCAACAAGTACATGAAGTAGAGTCTTATATGACTCTTGACAAAAGAAGCAGACTCTTATATGACAAGAACATGAGACACAATAATATGAACAGAGCCTAAAATACCAAAACAGAGCCTAAAAACCCTAAACAGAGCCTAAAAACCCTAAACAGAGCCTAAAAAAACATAAATAGAGCCTAAAAACCCTTATATGATATAATGGAAAGTGTCTAGAAACCCTTCTATGATATACAACTAAGACAAACAGAGTGTAAGAAACCATTTTTATGAAAATTTAGCCATTTCTATGAACATTTAACCTTTTGATGAACATTTAGCCATTTCTATGAACATTTAACCTATTTCACCTTAAACCCATCATAATATACATGCTAAATAACATTATACTTAGGTTGATTAGTACTTACAAAGAAATGTTGGACTTTCGTCCTCTCTCCATTGATGGTAGTTCAGACTTAGGGCTAGAGAGAGAAAGCAATTTCTTCAGTCAAAACGAGCTGCAAAGGGAAGAATCAAATGAGGAAAATACTTTACAAGTGATTCAAGAAGAAAGCCCTAACGATTTCGTTTAGAATCATGATGATCGAGCTCAAAATCAGATTAGGGTTTACCTGGTTCGATGAGGAAGAAATGGAACTAAGGACCCCAAACGTTTCTCGCGGGTAGTAGGCAGTTGAAATTTGGATTTCATAGATTAAAAAAATCTCGGTCAGATCTGGACCCTTGATCGGGAGATGGAATGGAGACCGTTAGATTAGATGGAGGGTGGTACGAGGGGTAGTTTGGTCACGACTCACGCGTGTGACTCACACACTGACCAGTTAACGTGTAATTGACGGAAAAAGGCCAATTGGGGGTTAACGCCTAAACAGTTTTGATTTTGGGGGTGAAGTCCTAATATCACATTATAAATGGGGGTCAATGTCAAATTAACCCAACTAACAACCCAATAAAGAAATTATTATTTTTTGGATAAAGTAACCTAATAATGGATCAAGGTGACTGATTGACTCTATTGTTTATAGCCTAGGGTAGACTTCAGCCATGACTTCAACTTACTAAAAACATCATTGGGGCCTGCTAAAGCACCCGGTCAATCTGTTATAAGCAGACGGCTCTATAAGCAGGCGGCTCTATAAGCAGCGGCTCTATAAGCAGGCGGCCTAACAACTACTTTATCTATAGGCACTGGATAATCGGTAAGCCCCTCGTCTAAAAACCCCTTAATGTCCTATCGAACCAGACTCCGTTTGATTTTCTCTCTCACCGAAGAGTTTATAGCGTTTCAACTAACGCCCTAGAGGACCAGGCTCCATTTGATTTTCTCACTCTAACCGAAGAGTTTATAGCGTTTCAACCTCTCTGACTCATACTCCCTCTCAATTATGTCATAGATTCGACACATCTTGCTCTCATTGTCCTCTGGTGCACCTCCCAACACCTATTGTCCATTACTTCTCATACGTGAATTGGTTAAAAATTTAATTAGGAATATGACGGTACCCCGCACCAGTCACAGGTCAAATCTTGAAGAACTGACGTGTCACACCATGATTTAGAGAGGTAAAGTTAAAAAAATTCTCTATCTAGATCCTGACCCGACACGTCAGTTCGCCGAGATTCGACCGGGACTAGTGTCGGACATCGCATCACAGATGATCTAATTATATATGTTTATTACAAATATAAGACTTTCCGTTTCCCCAAACTTGTTGAGTTCCTTAAAAATATCCTCATAAAAATACTCAAAGTGCTCTTGAATTTTTGGAGGGTTGATTGGTTGGTTGTCCTTGTGGATCAAATATATTAAGTCTTTGATACATATTCCAAAGAAAAAGAGTTAGAGAAATTGTTGGACCATTATGAAGCTTGGAACAATACAGTAATTTCCAAATCTATTGTCATGATTTTAACACGAGGACCTGCAGCTCTGGATCTTTTGCTCAATCCCCTCTTATAGTATCAATATCTTAATTCAATTAAAACTATCAAGCACATCCTTATAAATCTAAAGAGATTAAAGAAATAGTACTCTTCACATGTATATTGAAGTATCGTAAAACGACAAAATAAGTTCCCACGAGACAATTTTGGACAAGTAAACTCAACTCATTTGACACTCGGACAATTTTCATGAAGAAACATGCCACTCTTAAGTTTTGAGATCTTTGAAGCTCCAAGACTTTAAAGTTTTAATAAAAAGGTCTGAACGAATAACAACTCCTTATTGGTCTCCTCTTTCTCTGCCTATCAATCTCTCCATAGCCGAGCAACTATGTCTATGTCTCGTATACCAAGGGGATCCACAGAGATAGCAAAACTGAAAGTTGCACCTGCACCGATAGAACAAGCATGTATACTGAATTATTATAGTCGATAACAGTAACTACTTAATCCGTTGGCGGTGCATCTACTCATAAACCCAGATGGTCACAAAAGTAACTTCATCTTTATTGACTTGTAATATAGGATATAAAGTAAAGGTATGAATGAGTTTCATGCCCTTGGCGTGTGATCTTAAGAGTCTTTATATTGCCTTTAGGACTTAAGATGTCTTTAATAATAGTAATTATCCAAGTTATTCAATCACTGTGCTTTTGGTAAACAAAAAAATTTGTTATTTATAATCGTATTGGCCGAGGTAATTAAACCAATATATAGAAGAAAATATACTCAAGTGATATGTCGCCACATCAGCGGAGGGCTGGGGGAGGGACCAAAATTGAGGGATGAGTAGAATTTCTCGTATATCTTTCCACCCTAGAGCCTAGGAGCTAGAATCTTTAGATTAACTAAATAACATAGATAGAAGTAGAAGAGACAAACCTGCAAAATATATAGCTACAACCTGAAGTCTTCTCCACATAAAATTTACACATTGGGCATTTTTTCCATTGTTTCTTCTCTGCAAGTTTCTTAAACATCAACTCTTGATCTTCTTCCATTTTATTGAGTTTTTTAAACTCATTGCAACTAAACTCTGAATGCCATGGAACCTTACACTTGATACAAAACATTCTTTCACAGTATGGGTATTTGGTCTCTTCAGTACTCATCACCTTGATCTTCTTTTCATCATCTATCAATATCATCGGAGAACAATCGTTAAATGGACAATAGACTTTATTTGAATCAAGAAACAAAGACTCGCATAAAGCGTCGGTCCAACGACTAAAAACTTTACTAGTAATGAGGTTTTGAAAAATATAGGCGGGTTCTAACTTGGCTTCACAATACAACTCTGGACATCTAATGAATATGGTATTTTGTTCAATACTTGTTGTTATATATTTGCTTATACAATCTAAACAAAACTTTGTTCATCGAAAAAAAAAATCTAAACAAAACTTATGAGAACAGTTCATAACCATATGTCCTTTGGCAACTTCCATGCAAATTCCACAAATGTCTTCTGAAGTTTGTTCATCTTTCTTCTCTGAAGAGGAAGGTGGTAATCCATTCTCTGGTTTATTTTGTTTAGGCTTTTTAGAAGATTTCTGCTTTTTGGAGAACAATAAATTGAAAACAAGTTTAGGGTTTTTTAAGAGACTACCCACTGATACTGTGATACATTATGAGTTTTAGCTCTGAATATGAGATTTCTCAACCCCATTATACCCTAATAAGATCCACCCTGAGCACTCTCTAGCTAGTACTTCGGATCTACATACATATTTATATAGGAAATATTATATGGTTAATTTCATTTTAGTCCCCAAACTGTGACCAACTTGCCATCGGAGCCCCTATATTTTTACCGAGAGTAATTTTGCCACTTAACTGGTAGTATTTCTAGGGTTTCATTATAATAATTTGAACATTTCCAGATTTATCCTTTTTTCTAATAATTCAGAAGGGAATAAAAAGAGAGTGTGGGAGAGTCAATGACTGTCTCTGATACTCCTCTCCAACTGGTTGAAGGGAAAAATCTCCCTCTCTCCCTTCATCTGCAACAAAAGGGTAATCTCAATATATTATCTCTTCAGTAATGAACAAATAGTGGGGAAGAAGGGGGAATCTCTCTTTCTTTGTCTCGCTCACTCACCCTTCTTTTCTTTCCGGAAACATAGAGATCTCCCTTTCTAATCAGAAACAAAGGGAGAGATAGTTCATATTCTCTTCTCGCAGTACAAAAACAACCGATAGAGAGGAGATATTCTCATGCTTCCTACTTACATCGGGGAGAGAGAGAGAGAGATATGAAGTTCACCAGCAAAAGACTACAGTCTATATGTAATGAATCTGCTCTAAGAAATCATTGGAAAGGAGAAAGCAAAGTGAAGAAAGAAAATATATAGAATATAAAAGAATGGCAAATTAAGAAAAATATATATTTTGAAGTTGCCTAACTATCAGTTAGAGGGGGCAAAAGCAAATTTAAAAAAATAAATATATTGAAGTTCCCTAAAGATCAAGTTTAGGGGGCCAAATTTGCTCTTGGATAAAATATAGAGGTCAAACTGGAGAGTTGGTCACAAATTGAGGATCAAAATAAAAATTAACCTTATTTAATAGTTTGATTGAGTAATTAAGAGTAAAGGGTGGCCTAATTGAACATCAAATATTGTTGAGGAACAGACGGAAGATTTTTAGGGAATAGGCAGGAGAAATCCTTATCCACACAATTGATATTGAGATGACATATTATTCTCCCGATCTTTCGTATCTGATGACACAAGTTCTTTCTATGCTGTTTAATCAATTCTGGGTCCGGCTAAAGGCCCCCACCAAGTTGCTATTTGCCTATGAGAGGACATGGATAGCCGATCTTTGTCTTTTTTTTCTTTTTTAATGGATTACGTTTTACGTTAGTCATTACATGTCATTGATACATCATTAAAATGGGATAAGTACGATAACTTTTCTCAACAAAAAAAAAAGTACGATAACTGACTCAAGTTCAATAATCATAGATTCCACCTCTTGTTGAAATCGAACCTGAGACTTTCAGGTTTTTTGAGTTTATGTCAACACTTTCAACCACTTAGACAACCAAGTGTTGACTCACGGATAGCCAATCTCCATCTACTACATTTCTATTTTCTTCTTTCTTCTCCCTTCTTCTATACCAAAAAATCAACAACTCATAAATATTCTAACGATGTTATGTATCTTACAAGACAAAATTTGATTCAAATTTTAATCGAATTGTGTTTAGAAGTGGTTGTAGTGCTTTTACTATTGTAGTTGGTAAAGGGAGGAGAGAATACACAATAGAAAATGACTTTTTGGGTTGGAAAAAATATCATAATAACAAAAAAAGCCAAGATCTTTTTCTATTAGTTGGAAGTTGCCAAAATATTAGGTGTTATAATGAGTAAAGTTTATAATAATATTGATAATTAACAATCAGGTCATTTCTTTCTTTTTTCGTTCCCAGAATACCCCTACCCACTAAAACACTCTCCTCTCTCAAACGACGCCAATACTTTTGGGTTTTGCTTCTTCTTCTTCTTCCTGATTCTTCTTCTTCGAAATTTCTTCATGAAATCTTCCATTCTTCTTCTGATCTTCCATTTCTAATTCGTTGCAGAATGTAGTTTTGTTGTTCTCTTCAATCTGTATGAACTTGATTTTATCATTTCTTTGAGCCTCTGGTATGCAGTCAATGAACACCATATTAGGGTTTCTGGGCGACGGTGTGAGGGTGAGGTAGAGAGGGTCATAGTTTCTTCTTCTTCGTTGTTGGTAGAGGTAATATCTAGCTATTTTGTTGTTTTACTCATTCCTTTCATAGTTCTTACTCAAATATGTTGAAGCATGAATCTTGTTCTTTCTGTTGATTTTTGTTACTTTGATCAAATATGTTGGTGGTTGTTATATATTATTGATTGATAGGGTACTCGATCTTTTTCCCATGTTACAATTGCAATTTAAGTTTTTGCACACAATCTGTTTGTGAAAATGTCTGAGAGGATTTCCTTGACAAAATATTGATTTCCTTTTCTGTTATGTACTTTGTAATATGTTGATTGGCCAACAACCTAACGTTTTCACTTGAAGTATAAGTTTGAAGCTAACAATTGAGAATGATGTATCCCACGTAGATGGATATGATACTTCTTTTTCTTCTTCTTATCCTTCTTCTTTCATAAATGAATGAATCGAGTTTAAATCTCCTAGAGATGTTGACGATTATGGAACTCATACAACTTCAAACATTGATGGTGGATACACATCCAAAGCGAGTATTGTTGGTTCAGAAGGCAAGAAATTATTCATTTGAATTACATTTAACTATATATCTCAAATTGAAATTAATAGTTTATTGTTGGTTGTGGTGACAGGGTACCCTGTGTGCAGCAAGGAGGAATAAGGTTCACCATAAATGTGATGGCAGAAAATAACACCCAAAATAAACTACCCAAATTACTTCCTCCCCTCTACTAGCTGATGCTATTCAATGATGGAATGAAGGGAATTCTAGAGAAGTTAGAAATGAGAAAGAATGAATGCAGAGAAATTCCTTCCTGATGCAAAGAAACCACCCTCTATTTGGAGATATGATTATTGGGTTATTAACTGTAAAAGTATTCAGGATTTGGTGACTGGGTTTTGAAACCTCTTAAAGTTAGGGTTTATGTTTATTTGTGTTAAGTAACATCTTTCTTATTGCTGCAAATTAGGGTTTTGATTGAGGATGAGAAGATGATTTTTGGAATTTATGTGATTTATAGTCGGTTTGACCTTCTTACGTTATGCAAACACACGTTTGCAGAACATATTGTTGCAAACGCGTTTGCAGAACAGATTGTTGCAAACGCGTTTGCATAACAGATTGTTGCAAACGCGTTTGCATAACAGATTGTTGCAAACGCGTTTGCAGAAAAACGTAAAGGAAAAAAACACCGTTTTTTCTGGGTTTTTTTTTTGAAAAAAAATATTGAAAGTGGATCTTGTTAGAAAGCTAATGAAAAATCATTTCTAAATATATAATTTTTATAGAAATCCGACATCTCAAACAAAAGTTATATCGATTTAAAATTTAAACAAAAATAAAAGAATTTAGTTACACAAAGTGACAAAAAGGATATTATAGTATTTGCACACTTTTTGACCTGAATAATAATTTTCAAATGTTTTGTGCTTTTCTACTCATTTTCAATATTATTTTGACCTTTCTAGTAATTACCTCAATACACAAATTAGAAGAAAAATTAGGAAATAAAGGGAAGGGGTAGTCGGGGACTCGGGCGCCTCCTCCAATTCTGTACGAGGCGTAAATAGACACCTGGTGTGAATAGCAATTTCATTGGGTGCCACACCGTACGGAAAATTTTGGGCTTAATTTCAATTTGGGACCTATATATGACATGTTGAAAAACTGACTGATATCATCCATCAATCTAATTGTTCAGCGCTTTGGGGAAAGCTAAATAATTTCCGGGGGTGAAATTTTAAAGGGAATAAGCAAAATTTTAAAAAATTTCTGGGGAAACATATTTTATGGGGAATATGTTTCAAAATAAAACTCAAAATAACAAACCCTCCACCTCACCTCACTCTCTCTCCACCTCACCTCACCTCTCTCTCTCTCTCCACCTCACCTCACTCTCTCTCCACCTCACCTCTCTCTCTCTCTCTCCACCTCACCTCTCTCTCTCTCCACCCCACCTCTCTCTCTCTCTCCACCTCACCTCTCTCTCTTCTCCGACCAGGTCGACGGCCGGAAATTTTTCGGCCGGCGACCATGAAAAAAAAATTTCACTCACACTCTCTCTCTCTAGAAACTCCGGCGAACGGGTTTCCCTTCGAGGACTTCCGGTCTGTTGAAGAACAAATCAATCTGGTTTGTTCTTCAACAGACCGGAACTCCGACGGAGGGAAACCCCTTCGCCGGAGTTTCTAGAGAGAGAGAGAGAGTGAAATATTTTTTTTCCCATGGTCGCCGACCGGAAAATTTTCCGGCCGGCGACCTTATCGGAGAAGAGAGTGAGTGGTGGGAGAGAGAAGATGAGGTGACGTGGAGGGTTTTTTATTTTTATTTCCCTCTAACAACTTACAAAATAAAATGGGCGCAGCTTTGGGGAATAAAGAAAATTCTCCGGGGAATAAATTCTCGAGGGAATCCAGATTTTTTGAAAATTCTCCTGTGAATAAATTTTTATGGGGAATACATAATACATTTTTTTGAAAGTTCTCCTCCATCTCATTTGTTCTCTCTGCCACTTCATCTTCTCGCCACCTCATCATCTTCTCCGGCAAAGGTCGTCGGCCGACCTATTTTCCGGTCGGCGAGCTTCAAACATAAAAAAAAAATTTCTCTCTTCCTCTCTCTCTCTCTCTCTCTCTCTCTCTCTCTAACACTCCAGCGAAGGTCCCTTCGTCGGAGGTCTGGTCTGTCCATGAACAGACCTTCAAGGTTTGTCCAGGAACAAACCGGAGTGTTCATGGACAGACAAGACCTCCGGCGAAGGTCTCCCTTCGCCGGAGTGTTAGAGAGAGAGAGAGGAAGAGAGAGAAAAAAATTTATGTTTGAAAATCGCCGATCGAAAAATTGGTCGGCCAGCGACCTTCGCCGAAGAAGATGATGAGGTGGCGAAAAGATGAGGTGGTAGAGAGAGGTGATGAGATGGAGGAGCCTTCTAAAATTTGTTTTATTTTGAACTCCCAAAATTAGAAGCCCCTTAGCAAAAAGAAGCATAAAAGTCAATTTTATTTGACTAATTTTAAAAAAAGTCTTTATTTCCCGGAGAATTTTCTTTATTCCCCAAACCGCGGCCAATAAAATTATCAAACAAAATTGACCGATTTTTTACCAAGTCTTCACACCCCGAAAACTATTTTGCTTTCCCCAAAGCGATGGCCATCTAATTTAGCCTCGAGAAATGTGATTTTGTTACTCAAACTTACTTAACCTTTATATTATTCATTCCTTTAGAAGAAAATTCCCTCCCTATCTTTTCTCTTTCTTCCTCTGGTGAAAGTCGTCACAGATTAAACTATGAGTTTGTTAGTCAAATTTAATCGTCAATATTACTCATTCCTTTTAAAAAAAATTCTCTTCATCCTTTCTTTGTCTTCCTCGTAAGAAAGTTGTCAACAGACACCGACTGATCATTTACCAATGACTTTCAGTTGAAAAAAGAAAAACTGAGACTGATGATTTGCCAATGACTTCCCGTTGAAAAAAGAAAAATTGAGACTCTACCATACTTCTTTTCCCTTTCTCCTTGCACCTCGCCTCTCTCTTTTCACCATCTTTATCCCAAGTACCACCTCTCTCTCTCTCTCTCTCTCTAGAAACCCCAGAATGGGAAAACCCCAAATTGAATGTCATCTCTCTCTCTCTCTCTCTCTAGAAACCCCAGAATGGGAAAACCCCAAATTGAATGTCATTGGAGTATTCTGACTAGCATAAGGTAAAAAAAAAGTATCGACTATTAAATTTGATAAATGAAATCATTACCTAATGCAAGACTCAATCTTAAAATCTTAAATATCACTTAGGATTTAAGATTTTGAGATGTCTCAACTACAAAATTCAATTAAGATTTTTAGATGACGAGAAAACAATTAGTTTTGAGATGTATCAACTACAAAATCTATATTTAAAATCTCTTTTGAGTATTTCAAGTATTCTATTCATTAAATTTGATTTTAGAACGAATTTCTCCCTCAAATGTCCAACACTTCGGAAATGATTATTTCCGGTTAGAACATCCTCGTCAAAAAGGTAAGAATTCTTCTAAGTAACCAGAAACCTAATAAAAGATTAACTATAAATAAATATCTCAAATAGTTGAGTTAAGTTTAAATTAAGCAGGTCTAGCTGGCCCTGGCCCGTATAGGCAGTCCACAAGTCAGCTCAGCTGGCCTTTAGTAGCCCCCTTCTTTACCACAGACTGGGCCTATCCATGTTAAAAGACTAGGGAAACCCAGCTTAAGCCTGTGACAAGCCATGGGTCAGGCCATGTCAAACCAAACCATCTTTGGTTGGAGTAGTTACCAAGTTGATTCCCACCCTCAAATCTCGGGTTCGAGACATATTATCTTTCAAAAAAATGGGCCAGCACTGGCACAAGAAGGCACTGTATAGGATCAACAGGTGCAGTCGTATTTGCAAATTCAAAATAGAATGATAGTAAATCATTTGCAGAGTTCTATCTATGTTCATTCTTCATATGATTTCAAACGGAATTCTACTTCCTATTTTCTATACAAAAATGTCTGACATGAAATATACTCAAAGAATAACAAAGTCAGAGATATACCTCCTGCCCTTATTGTGGATATTGATCTTTCCCCTCTTCTTTCTAAAATGTTCTTTTTGTATAGTAGCTCATGTGAGATGGTATTATTTGTAATGTCAGAAGCTCAATTTGAACTTTCGAAAGACGTATCTTGTTCGTTAATAGGGAAATTCCAACATTCGAATTGAATTGAATTAAAGAAGATGAAACTATATGTTCTTCAAGTCCTGAACAAATTTGATGGAACCTGAATGAAAAAATAAATGTTAAATATCAGAACTCTTGAGAAAAAGTGAACCCCATAAATTAACAGAAGTTTGTGGGGGGCACCAATCAATCATGGAAAGTCTTGGCATAGACCACAGAGCCACAGAGGTACTGGACTCGTACTAGGTATCAGATAAAGACATAAAAGTGAGTTGCAAATGACCAAAACGGGGTTGCTACACGAGTATTTGGTAGTTATTAGGTCATTTGTTTTTTATCCACTAATTTTGCTTTGGGATATAAATTACAGAGAAATTTACCTAGAATGGTATTTTATCATATTATCTAAGACGATTGGGTACAGGTGCTACATAGATGATGTACGTAACACTCATAATATACCCGCTAAAGTGAGTGTGAGTATCTGGCAGAAGTATGTTTAACGAGTATCTGAGTATCCAACACCGAAAAATGCCACAAAAAAAGTACCCGTGCTAAATAGGTTTTTAAGTGATTAGGCTCCATTCAAAACCTGTGCCAGTGTTCTGTGATGATTTAAAACATTTCTAGTCCCTAAATTCTTAGTTTCGTCGACATAAGATCGTACTAAAACTATAAGTTAAATGTACTATGTTGAAGTGACGTCTAAATTTGTGATCCTGCTATTTCCATAAAACATAAACATGAAAGAAATGTGATATAAGAAGTAAGAGAATACCTTCACATGATGTGGCATGATCTTGATGTCGAAAGGCACATGAAGCCAAGCTTCTGGTGGATAGAAGAGGAAGTTCTCTGCTTTACTTGTATACACGTCAGCATATTGATGAATGTTGTAGGCGAAAGCAGATTCCTGTCCCGTATCAGTGAGGAAGGTAGCACCGAAAGAGTTATTAAACATGCTCCTCATTATAGAACGTGTTGCCTGCCTCTCCTCATTTAGCTCCTTCAGAAGTAAATCATAAGCTTGCCCTTTCCCATTATAAGCTACTGTTGCATGGAATTTCCCAAGTAGTTCTTGTATTATGTGAAATTTTGCCTACATATAGGAACAAAAAAAGATCGAAATAAGTGACAAGTTGATTAAACCCAACTTCAAAATTCAAATGAAAAGAGATTATCATCTAAATCAGAATGCAAGATTCCGGGATTGTTCTGGACTAAATGGGTTTTCATCAGAGTCCTGCTACTCTAATGACTAACATGAACCAATTCCATCAACTAAAAATCAGGGCCTCAGTTTTTTTTGCTTCCTTTTCTTGATGTGGTTTCTAAAAATTTTTAATTTGATGGGAAACAGGCTCAAGATTAGTTGTCCAATAGATGTTATCGTTATCCACTTTAGGGTTTTGGAAGTTCCAGAAGTCTATTTTGAGGAGGACATTTATGGTGAGGAGTGGACCCACACAATTAGGTTGAGTTATATGCACGGAGTTCTTTAGTGTTTAGGAGAGGAAATTTTTATACCTACCTGAGCAGTTGAAAGTCAATCTAAACAAATTGAAAGGAAAGAAAGATATAATACCTGTTGAAAGCGATAACTCTCGTTATTCTGTATTTGGATTTCATTCTGTATCAGCGAAAAAAAAAAACTTGAATAAGAACAAAAGAAGCTTATGCTAGTTCTTGCATGCAAACTGTGCATCACTAGAATATGATCAGAGTTTATGCCACTCTGATTGATTCTCTCTAAAGAATCCTTACTGAAATCAAATGAATACTTTTAGCAACATGAACAATAACTGACATATGCCTCTCACAGTGTCACTACATCCAAATTGGCTAAATAAAATCCAGATTGGTCATGATCGACCCAGAGATTCAAGGTGAGTTGAATATCTCATACAATTGACCTGACTGATACATGTGGCTCGGCTTATGTTGATTGTGAGGGAGAAAAAGTGAAAAGAGTTCCTTAAGTACGCATACACATAATGGCTCACCATAACATAATTTTGAATAGCTCTATTTACCTAATCCAGAATTGGATTGAGTGGTGAAATACTTACATGTGGATACCAGCTCTCTCAACCATGCAGAAATACAGTAATGGGTCTCGTATAGCTTAAAGGAAAGAGATTACTATAGTGTGATTTATTAGGAAATTTAAAAGCCAGATTCTAAGGGTAAAGAACAGAAGACATTAAAGAAGTAGCCCCCAAACCAAGCCTGTTTTCCAGAAGAAACACAATAATGTCTACGTTGATATTACTGAGTTTCAGAAGAATGAGCATAATGGCGGATTAAAGATCACACCTCTAATTCATGAATGATGGCAGCAGTGCGCCAACCAGCCTTTGAAGGTCCTCTTAGGTCGCTAAAAAGATGATCTCCAAAATATATGACCTAATGTACAAAAAGAAAAACCAAGATTATTTTCTCTTACTTTTGTATAGCATAACCCATGTTGGTTTACAGATATTACTACTCGAACAGTAAAAAGAAAAAACTTTCAAATTGCTAATTAAGTACACCCTTGAAATTAGATACAGCTTACCTCAGGACCATTCCACTTTGTAATTTGGAGGAAGGATTTAAGGCAGCCATGATAATAAACTTGGTTTGGAAGAAAGGCATCCACCTTTGAGAAGGCTAAAGTGTCTTTCTCAACGTCATAGCAGCTACAAGAATATTTAAGAAAAATGTAGGAAGAATGCATTAGCGAATAGTTTGGTCTTATTTCGGATCTTTAAAACAAGATATGAGGAAAATAAGCGAAGTCTACATCACATGTATGCATTATAAGTAATAGAAACATAAATAAGATTTAATTGAGAAGAATTACCGAAATGGATGCTCAGAAGTGTAAAACTCTGGTTTATTGGCTTGAGCAATCACAACATCAAAAAGCTCCCTCCAAGATTCACCAGTACCCATGAAGTCCTGTTTACAATTCAAAGAAATGTTCAAACGTCTCATATAGTCATGATTAACAGCATCCACATACAGAACATTTGAAAATGGTAATTCCCGGGTAGTAAAAAAAATTTAAGATGTATACATTTAATCGTTAACAGCCACACACAGACAGGATAAATCACTGACTAGGCAACTGCTTTGCTGAGCAACTGTGCCGACATCAACGAAGAGAACTTCATGGATGCCGTCATGGCGGTGCTCTTTTGAATCAAAGAGTAAAAGATCACGAGTAAACTAAAATTTCAGCTATCCCTTGCAAAATATGGCATTAATGAGCCATAAGAATCTCTGGAGGGCATAACACAACAGTATAAGGCTCCACCATAGAGATCAAATTGACATTATGTGCATAGGTATCTCTAGTCCAAGAACTAGCATGGATATAACTTCCGCAGGAAATATGAACACCAAAATTGGAATATCGTAATAAGAAGATCAAATGTCAAGAATATAAATGCTTAATTTATATCATGGTTAATAATTGTAGAATATCTTAAAACTGAAAAGTTCACCCAGTTCTAATCATTCTACGCGCTAAGCATCTCAGACCACCCAATATCGAGTTAAACTACTTAGTCAGGATAACAGATTTACAAATGTCAAATGCATTAACAATAACAAGACATTCCAATAAGATGAAAGAAAGAGGGTGAGAAATCACTACGTGGTGATACTTTGTTGGATGTGTTATGGTCAAAAACCTCAATGAGTTTGAGTAGTTGAACCAATGAGCACATTCTTAAATTAGGAAAAAAAAAGCAAGAGAAAAAAAGGGATATTTCGGTAAAATCACCTCCAACATAAAGCGCATCCCTCCATCGACAAAATAATATGGAGAATTTGTCATCAGGAAAAGTTTCTTTCCCTTTTCCCTGAGCATTTTCAGAAATCGTAGCACCTGACCCTGGATATTCACCCATGTAATATTAAGATTGTTTACAAAAGACGAAAAAAAATTGAGAGAACCATAAGAAGTTCTACAACCAATTTCTCTACAAAATTGAATATCAAAATTTAACTATAAAACAGTAATAATAGCCGATTAGTAAAAACTTACATTTTTCACAAGGTATCTTGGAGGATCTGAAAGAATTCCCCTGTGAACCAAACCACTCTGGTGAACATGTTGAATAGCACGATTTACATCTTGATATATGTAACAAGCATCAAACTGCAACTTAGCATCCACAAAATGTTGCACAATATCTGCAATTAGGCATGCCTACAGATAACAGATCCTTGCGTTATTATGTCGGACGGAAGGTTGAAAATTACATATGCCAACACACTGTATCATGTCAGTTACAAGTTACGGAAGAAGGTAAAAAACTGAATTTCTCACAGTGGGTATTTGCTATGTTTCATACAAAATTCCAGCTTTATATTAATTATCTAAATAAAAAACAAGACACCCCCTTCATACGACCTGAAAACTCAGACTCTCGGAGTATGATTTTCTACAAAAGCAATTGTAATTGATGAAATTAACTTCCTGAAAAAAATTCGAGCTCATTCGTCAATAAGTTTTGCACTTATAGTAGTTGTTACTTGATTATCTTGTGGGGAAAAGTCCCTTTTCACTTGAACTGTCTTTTCTGTGGTCGGGGACAAATGGCAAAGAACAAAACTGCTACACATCTTCCAATTGTTTGTCACCACTTTTCTCAGTTAATGCCTTTATATTTTTTTGGATTCAAGTATAACATGTTCTGGGAGAAAAGGATAGCTTCCTGGAATGAACTTTCTTTAAGAAAACAACATGGACGAACCAGATTAGTTATACACCAGATTAAAAACTAAAGAAGGTGAAAACTGCAATCATATTTTCATATGCTTCATTTGTGATACACTTGATTAAAGAAATAAATAGTGCTATACTGCTATAGAACATTTGATGACTAAACTTGCCACTTAACAAGTTTACCGGAAAATTCAAAATAGTTCTCTCTATGCACTAATTACATAAGTTAAAAAGCAACTGATGCAAAAGCTATAATGAGATAGGCAAATGAAATAACAAATATGAACCCTACCTCACTGAAGCAAAAGAAATCCATCAAACCAACAAGCCCACGAGCTTGATCTCGACCAATATGCCGTGTTCCATAAATTTCCTCTATTTCCTTCCGGCTAAGCTGGATTTCAGTTGAAGAGAAGATAAAAATAGTGTGAGATCTTGTCAAGGATAAAGTGAGCTCTAGAACATTTAAATAGTTTATTGTTAAAGCAATAAATGTAATTCTTCTCTTCTGCAACTTCGGGACATTCTCATCATCGTGGTCCGCAGCCTTATGAAAGAAAGGATGCAAAGTTTTTCTGTTGAATCAATAAAGAAGTGCTATAGAGGGCCAAAAAGCCCAGGGGTGTAAGGAAAACAAAAACGGAAGTATTACAGAAAGAAATCCTCAACAGACACACAACGACAAGTAAACAACTATGTTCTCGTATTTAAGAAGGAAACAGCTGAAGGTTTCCCTCAATGCCCAATGATATCAAAAAATTACAAAAGAAAAAGATATAAAATCTTTAGAACCAACTCTCATTTAAGTGGCAGTATTATACTATGCATCTATAGGTAGTGTTCCAGAAGTAACTTCACTTGTAACGTTAGTCCAAACCTTCCATTACCAGCTAAATGTTTTTTTAGCTCAAGTGTACATTATCACAATCTATGCCATGTTGATGAACAGAACTAAAATTTCTTTGGTTTCTGAGTAAGCACTGACATATATATAAGAGATAACTACATGGCTCTTATTGTAGCCAAATACCTTTAGCACATCAAATTAAAACAGTTCACAGCAAATTACCTTCCGTCTACCAAAGAAGCATCCATCAGGCTCAATGGACCCAAAGAAATCCAACTTCAAGAGGCATCCCTTTAGTTTATCATAATATAATCCTCGGATTGGGAAAGAAGGATCATATTTAAATTTCAGACAACTCTCTGGATACCTAAGCTGACAGAACCACACCAACCACAAAACCAAATTAATTCTCTTAAATTCCTGGAAGGCTGGAACAGCCTTAAAAAATAAATAATTACTTCCTCACGAACCTCATTTACGATATGCTCTTTTGCAAGATCATATATCAAAGTTTGTAGGTTAGCAGAGTAATGAGCCAATGTATAGTCATAATCAAAGCCGTACACTTGTATATTGTCCAATCGTAGGTTCTTATTGACGTATATACCTAGATTCCACAGGAAAAAAAGTATAATCGCTCTTGGAGTAAGAAAAAAGTTGTCATAATATTAGAATAATAATCATAGACTATAATTTTGAAAACTAAAAGAGAAAAAGTTAATCAGATAACGAGAAATTATACCTTCAGGATTCATCTTAGGCATTTGTTTGAGTGATTCAGGAATATTCAGAAAATTACTTTTAGCAACACTAAATTCACTTCGTATTTTTGCAATGTCAACATCCAAAAGCCCAATATCTGTGTCATTCTGGCATTTCAAAATAGTCTCATCTGCTTCTACTCGAGTTGTAACATTTCGACAGATTTCTCTCACTACAAACCCTAGAGAGAGAGAGAAATAGATAGCTAATGTATAAGAATCTATAAACATAAAGAAACAGTAAGATAAATAGATTGATAGAGTTAGAGAGAGAAACCTTCGCGAGCTGCTGAAGGCGAACATCTTATTCTCTGAAAAGAAGTAGAAGCATATTAGTAAACAAGAAGAACTGAAAATCAGAAACACATATTCAATTGAAATTGATCAATATAGAGATAGAGATAGAGATAGAGAGATACATGAAAGGAAGAACAGAAAGGGAGAATCCGGCGAAGTGAAGCCATTAATGAGGACAAATTCAGCTCTGCATTTTGAAGGTGGTTAAAATTTCTAGGGTTTTGTTTTCTCAGCAATCTTTGATTCTTCTCGTTCTCTTACTGGTAAAAGGAAAAATCAGACCGCGACTGAAATGAAATGTGAAATGGCAGAGTTTATATGAAGTCTGAAAATTAAGTAATTCTCATTTAACCCATTGAAATTGTAAGTAATTTGAAATAGATCCTTGTGTTTTCCAGGATAGGTGATAAGCCTGCCAACAGGCCTGAAGATAAATGTGGAAAACGGTTAGTATGGCGGTGCTAGGTTAGACTTTCAAGACAATGATTAGGATGCCGCTCTACTATGACCGGATTGATAACCATCCGCTTTCCATAACAGATGCTCCTCTATGATAAGATGACTCAAGGGATGCCCAACTTTTACATGAATTGTATCTAGTGCCAATGGGCATAATCTCGCCAAGGGTACGTGGCAGGTTCAGATCTAGTGAGAGAAAGTGCTTGATTTTCTCTCGCTAGATCATGTCCGTTCAAGTACCCCGATCGAATTTAACTTTCTCTCACTAGATCATGCCCGTTTAAGTACTCCGGTCAGAATTCGGCCGTGATATTGATCGGGCATAACATACTTTTCTACTTGTTTTTTACATGGACTCTAAGATAATAAGGCTCATTACTTTTAATAATGTAGTGCAGATGCATTACAACGCAAATAAATAGAACTGAATAAATTTTATAATTATCATCACTATAGATATTTAAGACTCCAAAGGGCATATGAAGACTCTTGAAGTTATCCTAGGAAAAAAAAAGTCCATTCATATCTTTGTTTTATTTATATCTTTTAATACAAGTCAATAAAAATGGAGGTAATCTGTCGTTAATTTATCTTATGTCTAGTTGAAAGGTTCATCAAAATCATCCCTATGGTGAATTTATCTTATGTTTAGTTGAAAAGTTTACCAAAATTAAAACTTCACCTACAAATTATGTTACCCTTTCTCGTATGGTTCAACCAACCACTTTGAATCTTGATTATTGTGAATATGATTTATTAATGAGAGATTTTATAGGCAATGGTCAAAGTTGTTATAGGCAATCTCGCTAAAGGCAATTTCTAGTTTGGTTAAAAGAAACATGTGTTTAATAGGCAATGCAGCCTCAACCAAGGTTTGACCTAATGACGTCGGTCACCGTTTGACTCCGGTCACTATCTTGACTGAATTTTTTCTTTCTCTCTCTTCTTCCTTCCTTCATCTTCTTCTTCTGCTTCCTATTTTTCTCCTTCACTCTCATGTCTTTCTTCTTTCTCTATTGGCGGCGGAGGGGAGAACTCCCTTCCCCGACGGTCTGGTAAACCAAATCGTGAAGGTCTGGTTAACGAGACCTTCGTCTGGAATTGAAGAAAGATATTTTTTAGTAAGTCCTGTTGTTCGGAGATTTTTTTTTCGTGTGAGTGAAATTAATTCTCAAAGGTAACATTGCTTTTAACCAAACTTAGTCATGATATTGACCAAGTCAAGATTGTAAAACTACATTACATTTAACAATAAAGGACATTGCCTGTAAATCTCCCTTTATTAATAATTAGGTAGGATTCATAATTAGAAATCCGTTTGGAAAAAAATGCTCCTGGGAGGAGAACTACGCTCAGTGACGGAGTCACCACTTTTAGGTGATTCCATGCGGTTTTTGGGCCAGTTTCAGGCGGTTAAGTAGTTTTTTTTTCAACTTTTCTCTTCTATTTTGGCCCTCTTCGGGAGAATTTCATCCATTGAGATCTAGTCACTTTTCATCTTTAACTTGCTTTCCTTTTTATTTGTTGCATTCTTATCAATTTCAATCACCATGGATGCAAAACAAACACAATTTGTCGCCCAATTTGCGGCATTAACAACAGAGGACTGCCCGACGGTGGAGGTCGAGGGTTAAGATTTGATTGGACTGCCCGACGGTGGAGGTCGAGGGTTAAGATTTGATTGGCGCACATTTCGGTCATAATAAGAGTGGTGTTCTCAATGAAAACATATTAGATATTGGCCATGCCATGATGAGACTTTCTCGTGTTCTTCATGGTCCAAATAATTTGATTCTAACGGAGGTCATAGACAAATAATTTCTCATTCGGTTTACAACAACCACGGAACTTAGTCTTGCTCTCGACAGTTCACTGTGGGTAGTGGCAGATGAATTAATCATTTTAAAGGAGTGTGATGTTTCCATTCCACCAAGAGATCACTCATTTGATTCGGCTATGTTTTGGGTTCAAATGCACGGTATTACCAATCAGACACTTAAATAATATTATGGTGAACAGGTTAGCAAATTAATTAGGGCCTTACCAACCAACCACACAAGAAGATGCCAATAAATGGAGTGTATATGGTCGTGTTAAAATAGAATTCAACATCCTCGAAGCCCTTCCCCAACGATTGAACCTTCGGTTGTCCAACATCAACTTATTTCCGTTGAATTACGGTTCGAACGTTTACCTAGGGTTTGTGTTTCTTGTGGAATCACTGGACACACGATTAAGTTTTGTACGACCATCCTTGAATTTTAAGATCTCCTTAAATGGAATGTTACTGACGAGTAAGAGGATTGGGTTTTAAAGCAATAAAACCCAAATATCGCGAGTCCTTCAAAATTCCATTCAGTGTGCGTCGAATCAACGGTGAAATGGAATCCTTTTTACCTTTAAATGTTCAGATGGTTGAGTCGTTGGGGGGGGGNNNNGTACAGACTGTTCTTCGAGTTAGGAGATGAATGCAAAACAAAACTCAGATTCTATTCATAACATATTCGGTGACCTATTGGACTCATTGAACCAGGCGAAAAAAATCTAAAGTTATACAGGTTAATGGTTCAACAAGGGTTTTCATGATTCCGAGTCCTATATCTAATACCGGGATGGGTCAGACTGAGGAACGTATGCAAAAAATTTATAAACGTTTGTTTGGTAAACCATCGACTACAAAGGCAGAACTTGCACGGGTCACGGTTACCCCAAAGCTCCATGAGTTGCTTCTCTTGGAATTGTGGGGGATTGAGGAATGCTCCGACAAGAGAAACTCTTAAACAGTTCCTTAAGGCGACTGTTTTTTTTTGGGTTTTTTATTTGAAACTCGTCTTACTTCCTTATTACGTATTCCTGATTTTAGCTATGCAGGTCTTGAACATGTGTACCAGGTTCCATCGCAAAGTCGAAGTGGTGGACTCCTATTGTTATGGTCACAAGCGATGAATATTAATATTATCTCTTCATCTTTCAATTTAATTCGTATTACTATTTCTGACCAGGATAATATCCAGGATTGGCATCTCTTATGTGTTTATGACGTTCCAATGAATAAGGTGGCCAATACGCGGACAACCGTTTCTCTTATAATGGACAACTATCTTATGTGGACAACGTAAAAAAATTAAATTTTTATATGTACATCAGTTTCTAAGGGGACAACTCTCTATTATTTTCACTCAAGTCCTCTTAGAATCAGATGTATTATTTGATGACCTCCCTCTTTCTCCATAAACCCTAGGTTAGTTAGTCTTCATCTCTTCTATTACTTGTTCTTCATCGTCACCCAAATTTTTAGAGAGAGAAATTCCTTGGAGAAGCATTGGTGGTTATGGCATCAAACAAAGGCAAGAGAGTTGTTGTAGAATCTTCCCAAAGACAAAGGTTAGAACCCTAAAACTCTAAAACCAACCATGAAGAAGAAGATGGTACTGATGGGAGAGAAAATCAGAGAAGATGTGGAAGACGAAGATGGATCTGTTGGTTCCGACTCTGAAAACGATGGTGAAGAGGAAGATGAATATGGTAATTGGGGTTCTGCAAATATATGGCATAACAGAACCTCACTTGCGACGAAAATCTGGCATAATCAGAGAACTTGCTAGATTTTCGTCGCAACTTAGCTTCTGTTATGCAATATTTTCGTCGGTTTCCTGCGAAAATATGACATAACAGAAGCTAAGTTGCTACGAAAATCTGGAAAATTGTCCGATTTTGCCAGATTTTCGTCGCAAGTTATGTTCTGTTTTACCTCATCAATGTCATTAATGCCTATTATAGAAATGTCCGGAAAAACTTCTTCAGGTGCAGATTGAGGGATTTTGTCTTCTTCATCCATCTAGGGTTTGATAAAAAGAAATGGTAGAAACTACAGTTTACTTTTAGTAGAAGTGAAGAAAGAAGAATAAGACTAAGAAGAGATTTTTTCTTCTTCATCCATCTAGGGTTTGATAAAAAAAATGGTGGAAACTACAGTTTACTTTTAGTAGAAGTGAAGAAAGAAGAATAAGGAAGAAGAAGACAGTTTAGGTTTTCAATCTTTAACTATTGTTTTTGTTAGTAGTGCACAAGTTACTAATTATTAGTATTTAAGACTTTATGGAGTTGTCCCCTTATTAAATCAAAGTCAACTAAGTCAAGCATAGTTGACTCGTATCGGGCCCGAAAATAGTTGTCCATATAAGAAAAACGGTTGTCCTCGTATTGGCCACCATTATTTTTGTTAGTATTCCACAAGTTACTAATTATTAGTATTTAAGACTTTATGGAGTTGTCCCCTTATTAAATTAAAGTCAACTAAGTCAAGCATAGTTGACTCGCATCGGACCCAAAAATAGTTGTCCGTATAAGAAAAACGGTTGTCCGCGTATTGGCCACCATGAATAAAGGATAATCAGACAGTGCGGATTGAGGTCTTTATCCAATGTTTTTTTTAATGGACTATGTTATACGTTAGTCATTACATGACATTGATACGTCATCAAAATGTGATAAGTACGATAACTGTCGAAATTAAACTACAAATGAAAGAGGTCCAAAACCCAACTACAGTAAAAGAGGCCTAAAGTCTAACAAACTCACCATTTATATTTTTAATAACTCAAATTCAATAACCATGGATTCGACCTCCTATGAAATAGACTAGGTTTCCTCCCCGTCCTACGGACGGGAAGATCCCTCTCGGCTAACGCCTTTGAGAAAGATACCCTTCTTTTTTTAGTCTATTTACATAGAAAGGATTTTATATCGTCCGTCGGACGTGTTCCCAACCAAATTTCTAAAATAAAATGGACGGTCAAACTTATCTCCTAAAATCGACTTAGCTGTTTTAATATAATACATGTTTAGGTTTATGTCAAACAGTTTGAACCACTTGACCATCAAGTGATGACCCAATGAATCTTTTAGGATGCTACTATATGCAACTTCAGTTTTGCTAAGGACAACTATTAGACAAAAATCTATATAATAATTCAGCTAGGTTTTTTGCTTAGTCATAAACGTTGTCTGTAAATCTTGACCCTGCATTTTTAGTTGTTAAATCGGGTCCCTTAATCAAAAACACTAAATTTAATCTAACGACCTAGAACTTCAATTTTCTTTCACAAGCTTATAACACTAATCACACGTCCACTCTTAACTTCCCCATGATCTTCCATTTTTTTTTAGAAACACACGTTCCACTCTTAACTCATCTTCTCTCCTAAGTTGCGATTCACCATGATCTCTCCTCCATCCTCCTCCATGATCTCCATCATCTCCAACTTCTCCATAATAAACTCACTGAAATTGAAGAACTATATCCAAATTGTTCCTAACGTGAAGTGGAGTTCGACTACTCCGTGTTTCTCAATTGGAAAGTCAGTAACCCTTCTTCTAAAACCCTACCTGAATCTGTTTGATTGTTCTTCGTTTCATTACTGGAAACTGTAGTTTTCATTCGTTTCACTTTTGAGGAATTTGTATTTGGTTCATGCAGGAATAAGAAGCTTAAGAAGTTCTGGAAGCTTAACAAAACACTGTTTTTCCAATCATCAATTGAAGAATCAACTAAGTGTCAAGGTAACTTGAATAATTTCTCTAGATTTCTTCTAAATTTGTGGTGTGAAATTACTTCTACTTGATGCACACTACATGTTTGCATAAATGTTCCAGAGAAACTGAAGTTAATAGGAAATTTAGACTTAAGGCTCGCTTAATTTCAATTCGATTAAATAGTTTATTGAGATTTGAATGTAATTTCAATTTCAATGTTTATTACTTGGATAGAAACATTAAATTGGTGTAATTTTTAGGAATCAACGTTTCATCCATAGGATAGGGAAGGAAAGGTGTGTGGTGGTGGGGGCATTTCCTTTGCTTGACCTCTTTTGGTAGCCAAATAGAGCCTTTCATAGACATCCAAGATTTTAGAACTACTCAAGATTCACAATTAGTTATATGCTGGATAAAGTCTAGATTAGAATTTCCAAACAAACTTTAGTTTTCCCATAAATACATATATAGATATGTCAATCATCAATTCATGGTGCATCACTTTTAAATCTTCAGTTCAAAAATGGAGACCCGTCACTCCTGTGTTGGCCTTAGTTAAAAGACATCATTTTCGGGCTTACCATACTCTTGCAAGTTTGTAATCCGTGTAAACCAGGCATAATGAGCTAAAACTAAAAATAAATACATTTACGTAATATAGACAAAACAAATTTTAGCTTAGCGACTTCTGAACCATCTATCTAATTTATTTTACATTTACTATAGAGAAAAATTCAAGTAGTTTTTTGTTTAATGGTCCGCCTGGGATTCTTTAACATAGTTTGTTTAGAGTTCCTCCCGTTGGCCTTTATCATAGTTTGGTATCATGCATTTCTAGATAAAAATACCTTTTTGTTCTTTAATGACAGATATGTGCATATTTTCAATAAAAAATAATACAATTAGGGTTTATTTCATGACAAAGATATGTTAGATGACATTTAATTGTTAAGAAGATCATAGTTGTTGACATTTAATCGGAGTCACTATGATCTTCTTAACTTTAGATTGGAGTCACTATGTAGAGGCACTCACAGGCAAATTTTTTCAAAAGCACACATTGTCTTTGAATCCAGTCCACCTCAAACTGTATAAATATTCATTCAGACACCAAAGGTAGCCTCAATCTTAAGTTGTGAAATGTAACTCGAGTTTGATTTCAGGATATTAATTTTGTTTGGATCATGTGTCTGACTCATTTGTTAGGTACTCGAGCTGCACCAAGGAAAGTTGGATCTGCTGCATCTACTTAAGAGAAGTTTAGAGAGATGTCGAAAAGGTAATACTTGAGTAGTTTGCTTCAGTCTTTTGATATCATGAACTTCTACAGTAGTTTAACAAGTTGTGCTTTAGTCGTGATATTATAATTTTTTGAAAGAGAATGTTAAGGTTTTTTAGCTCAGATATTGTTTGTTATCATTGAAGTCATTTTGTCATTACCAATTGATTTTGAAGTGAGTTCGTAAATGTTCAGATTTATTTATTGTTCGATACACCTTTTTTTGTTGTTTAGAATTTTTAAAGATGCAGTGAAGGTTTTGTTCATGATGAAGAACACTTTTATTTTTCATGACAGGATAGTGCAGGTATAGGGTTAAAAAGAGTGATGCGGTGAAAATCGATTACTTTCGTCAAAGTCGTGGACAACCAAGAACAAGAGGAGGATATGTATGACTTATACCGTTGGCATATATAATTCAACGTATTTTGAGAGAAGAAGCCTTTGTTAATAATAGGAATTTTATATATGTGGGTTGCTCAATCGATATAACAATTAGTGGCCATAATGCATTTTTAGAGAAGTAAGAATACATACACTATCTAGAGACTCCAACAAACTTATTATTGTGGGTATAGCCTCCAATATTTTGTATAACACCAAGTTCTTTTATTGTCTTTCTAAATGGAGCAACAAAAGGAATTCAGAGATTGAAAAAAAGTTCAGTAGTTTGATTTGGTTCTGGTATCGTTAGGATGATTGTCCATATGTAATTTTCTAACTTTTAAAATCTCTTAAACTTATAATCACCCGTAGTAAGGATGATTGGTTATGAGAACTGATGAGAAGTAGTTAGGATGATTGGTTTACCACACTGACTTGGTTCTGGTATCGTGATTACTCATAGTCACGTACACAAACTTACTTGGTTCCGGTATCGTGAATACTCTTAGTGGTAAGATTTAGGCTTTACAAATTCAGTATTTAGTTACGTACACTTGGTTCATATGTTCTGATTCAACTAACCAGAATGATCTTTGGGTTGTTTTCTTTTCTGATCAATGTTTTTAATTTCAGTTCATGATGATAATCATATTGCCCTAAAGAAAGGATTGTTTCGTTTACTACAAATACACTTGGCCCATTTGGATTGCCGCTGAGACCCGTAAGTTTCACACTCATATTTTAAATTTTATGTTGTATATGCATGTACGCTAACCTGTCACTAACCAATTTGATATCATGTCCTTAGCGATCCAAGTAGATAGGTAATTTGATTTTCGAACAGTTCCCAACAACTCATAGTGTAGATCTACTGCCGTACAAGCTGGGCTTGAACAGATTGTTCACTTAGAATATCACCATCACTCTTATTGAGACAAACAGATAAACAATCAATATTAATACAATGAAGTTCAATCTTCCTGTAAACATCTCCAAGTTTTTAGTGTTCTCTAACTGAATTATTTTATTTTATTACACTGTAAAATCTGGCAACTTAGTCTTCATTTGGGAAGGACATGTTGTTGCACCATCAGTCTCAATCCTAACAGATAAACATACAACAATCAACAAATTACGTGTACTGTGGCTTAAGTTTGGAGACATATACTCCATTAAAGTTTAAACCACAGTACATTATTGGATTTCAGTTCAATAAACTTTTAGCTAACGAGTTGTTCAACCTTAATCCTAATCAAATCGTAACCCAATGACTAACACATGAATGTAAAATTTGGTAACCCAATAGTTATGGTTCATTAAGCCATAATTTTATTTTCGACAATTCTCAACAAGGTCCTATGTTGCTTCATATAAATTAAACATTCTTCATATAATTCAATAATAGATTCTTAAGTCATAAATATTCAATTTCTTCATTATTTATGACAACTTGTTCAATCTTTCTTTAATTAATCTATAGTGTAAAAAATATAGGTTCTCTAAATTTTGTGCTACAGAGGACCTATAAACTATTAGAATCGGAATTTTAAGTCGATCATGTGGTTCCTTGCGCAATATAAAGTTTGAATGAATCTCATGTATTTGTTTACAACTAATGCCAACATATGTATTTTATTTGTTGTAAAACTAATGCCAACATATGTACAAAATGTGTACTTATTCAGATAAAGTTTAAAATATTGTGAGCAGACAATGCATATGCCAGTGTTCGAATACAACGGTATATACGTTCAAATTCAATAATCTAAACTCCAAAACTTTTTATATTACATAAGCTCATGAACCTTAGTTCCAAAATCGAGTTCAGCAACAATTGTCTATAGAAATAATGATAGTTACTGACTGAAATTTTCATCACCATATTGTCGATATATATAAGCTAAAAGTAGTTACTGATTGAAACGATTGTGTAGTAACACATTCATCACTCTCACTCACATTTTTTCTGCGACAGGAGTTACTCTTAAACAGAAGAGCGGTCTAGAAGAACCTTCAGCTGCTTCATATAGGAGTTCTTATATACCTATTCTAGGTAAGAAATTTTATTTGATATATACATGTTCTTTTTTAGCTTCCCAGGTGTGTATAGTTTTAATCTGCATCCTTAGTCGTGAAATCTAAATTGAAATGGTACAATGTATTTGGTACTTAGGGCTTTTATCCTATGTCAGAAAGTACACGAGAAAGTGTTACGGTTAATGATACTTCTGGAGACCACACAGTGGAGCAATTAAATGTATGCACTCAGTTCATTCAAATGATTGGTCATTATTTTTCAAATTATTTAGATTACATGTTTATGTATAAAATACACATGCAATGCAATAGGTTCGTACAATTGCGCAACGACTCCGTCGTGAAAGGGAAAGGGCGATACGTCTAGAAAAAGGGAAAGAAAAAGAAAATCAACCATCTGTATGTATCATTATGTATGTTTTTTTTATTGCATTAATTCCTTGCTTACCATGATCAACTAATTGCACAGGAAGCGGGTGACAATCTAACTCATAACAACAACGACTCACGACTTCCTCCCAACCAAGTAGTATCTGAATTTGGTCGATAGGTAGTACACTCGACATTGAGTCGTACACGTTCGTCTAAGCGCCCGAGGGAGTATTGTGAAAGTTCTGAACACAATTTTCCACCTATTGAAGATCAAATTGAAGATGGTAGTAGTGAAGATGAGTTAAATACAAATACACAAATTTTAAGGAATCACATCACTACCGTTTCTATCGAACGTCATTCTCTTGGACCAATGAATATAGTGTGCCCTCATTGTAAAGCTCTACATTGGATTGATGAAAGATTGCTCAGTTCTTCTATCAAAACGCCTTTCTTTGGAACATGTTGTTTGCAAGGGAAGATATGTCTCCCGGACCTCCGTGAACCACCTCCAGCCCTTAAAGCTTTATATGATGGTGATGATTATTTATCAACCTCATTTAGGTCGAACATTCGAAGATACAATGCCGCAAATGCGTTTACAAGTTTGGGTTGCTCATTAGAATCAAGAATTTTAAATGGAAGAGGTCCTAAATCCTTTACCATACATGAAGAGTTGCGTCATAGAACAGGATCTCTCTTGCCTGATCCAGGAATGCAGGGATCATATGCGCAACTCTATATTTATGATCCTTCTTCTGCTTTAAGAATTCGTAGTGGAAGAAATGAGGACTTAGATGTTACTGTTTTCCAAATTACTCAAGATACCATGTTGGCTCATAATGTCTTTTATCCCAAATTCTGTCAGGCTTACTCAATTTTAGATGTCTTAAATTCGGATGATCAAAATTTACCTATTCGTCTTCATTATAGTGCAGCGACTGATCGAAGACGTTATAATCTACCAGATGCGGATGAAATTGCTGTTATTTTACCTGGAGATGGTAGTGAAATTACTACGTCGAGAGATATTATTCTGCACTTGAAGGGCGACAACTACTGAGGATATCTGAATGTCACCCAACATATTTGCCACTGCATTATGTCTTATTTTTTCCTTTATAGATGCTTGGTTGGGAACCCGAACTTAAGCAGTGGGATGTCCGACTCAGTAGACGCAGTACTACACGACTAACTCAGATGCAGTACTTTAGTTATCGCCTCTTTCAACGTCCAGACAAATATTCAACAATTTTATGAGGCGGTAAATTATTTCAAGAGTTTTTAGTAGATGCATGGGCAACGACGGAGTAAAACCGCTTAAGATATATAAGGCACCATCAAAGTAACCTGCATTCAGAGTTATATAAGGGGCTCACTGATATAGCAGATGATGGGCTACAACCGGATCAAGTGGGTTAGAGATTCATCTTACCATCTTCATTTATGGGTGGTAGTAGACATCTATTTGAAATATATCAAGATTCGATGGCAATCACACGATACCACCACCATCCTGACATCTTTCTGACGATGATTGCAAATCCGAAGTGGCCTGAAATAACGTCTACTCTTCTGCCTAATCAGACGGTTCTTGATCGTCCTGATTTGGTTGCACGAGTTTTTGAGTTAAAAAGGAAAAAGTTAATGGACGTGATTAAAATAGCTGAAGTGTTTGGTAAAGTTGTTGCTCATGTTTTCACAATTGAGTTTCAAAAACGTGGTTTACCTCATATGCATGCCCTCATATTTCTACAGGAATCAGACAAAATTCACGAGGTTGATCAAGTCGATCGCGTTATTTCTGCAGAATTTCCAGATGAAAATGAGGATCCACTACTTTTTCAGACCGTAAAAAATTGTATGCTTCACGGTCAATGTGGTAAGGAAAGGCTTGACGCACCATGCATGAGCAAAGGAAAGTGTACAAAAGGTTATCCACAAACTTTTGTGGCTCAAACAACATTAGGCGAAGATGGATATCCGATATACCGTCGTCGGAATGATGGACGTGTTTTTACCATCAGGGGTCATCCTTTTGATAACAGAGATGTGGTTCCTTACAATCCATATCTTTCGAAACTGTTCGATTGTCATATTAATGTTGAAGTATGTGCAGGTGTACGGTGTGTGAAATATATTCACAAATACATCTTTAAGGGAGATGATCGTGCTACTGTAATTGTGGGAGCGAGAGATGAGATTCAACAGTACCTCGATTCTAGGTACATTGCACCACCAGAAGCTGCTTGGAGATTATTTGGATATGTGTTACATGAAGAGAAACCAGCTGTAGTGAGATTGGCAGTACATCTACCTGGTATGCATCATGTTATCTTTGATCCAGATGAACAACCCGGGGTTATTCAACGTCGAGCTGCAGAACAAAAGTCTTCTTTAATGTCATTTTTTACCTGTTGTGAAAATGATCCAAGTGCAAAAGCTTACACTTATCAAGAGTTTCCCGAACACTTTGTCTGGGATAAACAAAATAAGGTTTGGTATAAAAGAAGAAGAGGTTTCGCTATAAGGGAGGATGTATTTTGTCAGTCCTAATGCAGGAGAAAGATTTTACTTACGGTTATTATTAACTGTTGTAAAAGGTCCTTCATCATTTGAAAGTTTGCGAACTGTAAATGGTGAGTTATATGACACTTTCAAATCGGCATGTGTTGCCCGTGGACTTTTAGAAGATGATGGAGAGTGGATTAGATGTTTACAGGAAGCAGTTGTTATGAATACTGGATACCAGTTGAGGAGGCTTTTCTGTGTCATTCTCTTAGAATGTCATCCATTGAATCCGCATGATTTATGGGGCAAGTTTGCAATAAACATATGTGATGATCTTGCACATAAACTTCGAACAACACATGAAATTACCAATCCAACCGAGACACAAATACTTGATTATGGGTTGTATCACCTTAATGAACTGCTCTTAGAGTCGGGAAAGACCCTTCAAGATAACTTTCTAACCATGCCAAAACCCCAACAAATGTGGACTGAAATTTTGGGTAATAGATTGATTTATGACAATATGCAGCTTCGAATGTCTATAAATGAATCAGATGTAACTTCAAATGTCGAACGCCTAAACAGTGATCAACGATCCGCTTATGAGACTATAATTAAGTTTGTAAATGATAACGAAGGTCGCACATTTTTCTTAAATGGCGGTGCTGGAACTGGTAAGACTTTTTTATATCACACAATTGCTGCCTCATGTCGTATACGGGGCAATATAGTTATTACTGTTGCTTCTTCTGGTATTGCGTCTTTACTATTGGTTGGCGGTTGAACGGCTCATTCCACGTTTCGTATTCCTTTGGATGTACATGAAGACTCCATATGTAACGTCAGTAAGCAGACTCCACATGCAGAGTTATTTAGAGAAACGAAATTAATTATATGGGACGAGGTCCCAATGCAACATCGGTTTTGCGTGGAAGCTGTAAATCGTACACTTCAAGATGTACGTGATAGTACAAGACCTTTTGGTGGTATAACAGTTGTTCTTGGCGGTGATTTTCAACAGATTCTACCCGTTATACAAAAAGGGGTGAGGGAGCAGATTGTGGGGGCCTCATTAAGAAGATCATCTATTTGGAATGCAATTGATGTTGTTACTCTTTCCCAGAATATGCGATTAAGGATTGATGGACCTGCAAATCACATGTTTCAGAATTTTTTACATGAGGTAAATTTTAACAAAACATAAATATCATTTGTTTTTATGTAAAATTGGATTATTTTAAATATTTATAGGTTTTGAACAACTTAAGTTGCATCTATTTTGGTAGGTTGGGTCAAGCTCAGAAGAAAGTTTGAAATTACCATCTTCAATTAACAGATGCAATAGTGTGATGGACCTTATTAATGCCATTTATCCAAGGTTGGATGTGGTTGAAACTATTACACCTGATTACTTCACAGAAAGAACTATTTTATCTGCCCATAATGAAGATGTTTCTGCAATCAATGATGTAACTCTAAATATACTTCCAGAAGAAAGAAATAGTTATCTCGCGGCTGACAAAATGGTAGAAACAGGAGATAACAACTATGACTTGGAAGTTCGCTATCCTAATGAGTTGCTTAATAATCTCAATCCTTCTGGGTTCCCACCATTCAACTTAGAAGTTAAAGTGGGTTGTCCAATTATGTTGTTAAGAAACCTTTCTCCAAAAGATGGACTATGTAATGGAACTAGATTGATGGTGGTCAGGTGTGCGACACGAGTAATTGAAGCTAAAATATTAAATGGAGACAAAGTTGGCAACTTAGTCTTCATTCCAAGAATTTCACTCACACCAACCTCTTCTGATTTGGGCATCCATTTCACAAGACGTCAGTTTCCAATAAAGTTGGCATTTGGAATGACAATAAATAAGTCTCAAGGGCAGTCAGTAAAATATGTTGGGATTGATTTACGAACTCCCGTTTTTAGCCATGGGCAGTTATATGTAGCTTTTTCGAAATGCATTATCAGTAACAGATTAAATGTGTTACTTCCAGAATCTGAATCAGATGCTACAACGAATGTTGTTTATAATGAAATTTTACTCTAGAATTTCATTTTGCTTTGTTACCATGCGTTGTAAATGTTTTTTTTTTATTACCATTGTAAATGTTTTAAGACTAGGTATCTCCCGCGCCCTGCGGGCGCGGTCAATCCCGTCGGGCTTACGCCAGTCGTGATTAAAGACCTCCGTGGCACACGCATAACGAGTTTAAACATTCACTCGGGGTGCATGTGACACTATTTCTACGTAAAATCGTCGTCTGACGTCACGCGAACCGAGCAAAAACCTAGACGTGCGAGCACCACATCATAGCAAAATAAAAATCAAATATAATCAAATTTTTTCTAAATATTCAAATTTCTATTACCATAATTAATTATTCATAAATGAAATTTATTAGAACATTAAACTAAAAAGTTAACCAAATATTAACAAATAACAAAAAAATATTATATTCCAATCAGAGCATTTTTTTTTTGCATAAATCAGCGGGAAAAATATAAATGATAATATCTTTTTTTCTCAAAAAATATAATATTTTTTTTTTGAAAAAATATTATATTCCAATCAGAGCATTACAAGCTATAATTTGAGGTAAAATTCAAAGAAAAAAAAAAATCAAATATAACCGAATTTTTTCTCAAAAAATATTGGTTCAAAGAGATAAAGATAATATCTTTTATAATCCTAATAACTATGACTTAGTCAAGCTTAGTTTAAATTTTGGTTCCTCATCAACCGGTATATTTTCAACAAAAAAGAGTCCCAACGGATATTCATTCATAAAATCATACATAAAATCACCAAGTGTCTTCTATAACCCTAACTACTATGACTTAGTCAAGCTTAGTTTATACCTTAATAGTGTATATTTCATTAAATCAAATCGTGTTTATAGATTAGAATTTTGGTTTATCAAGTCCAACGGGTATTTATAGATTAGAATTTTGGTTTACCAAGTCCAACGGATATTGTTCAACAAAAAAAAAATCTAATGGATATATTTTCAACAAAAAAAAAATCCCGTGGGATACTCATAAAATCATACAACATAAAATCACTATGTATATTTTTAAGCTTAGTTTAAACTTTAATAATGTATATTTCATAAAATCATACTACACAAAATCATACTACATATAAATAATGTATATTTTTTTAAAACCTATAACACGTTTAAGTATTTGTTTTAAATATTAGATAACACTAATACAACCAATTTTATTTTTGTTTGATAATTTAATAAAAGAAAAAATTGTGTCTAGTAAATAATTTTGAAAAGTTAAAACATAGTTATATTTAGCAATCTAAGATTCAAAAAATTATTTGCTAGATAAAATCAATAAATCGATCTTTAGTGTTGTTTAGCAATTTTATAAAAATTAAATGGTTGTGTATAGTAAATAGCTTTACGAAGCAATTATGCCGCTTTGTTTTGTTTAGCATTTGTCTATCTTTTATTACCATCAAATTAGTCAAAGTTATCATCTACTCACCGGTAGATCCAACGGTCGATGTCGCGTAATTGTGTTGGATTCTGAAAAGTCGAAGACATATATAAGTCACGTGAGAGTTAGTTTGGATCTTCTAGAGGAAAGGCAAAAGAGGTTTATACAACTGGCGGGCTTTCTTGCGTATAAATATCCGCCGCGTATAAGCTGCGAAAGCGCGACTCTTTCTCTCACTAAAAAAAATCTCTACCATTCCGAGCGAAGGGGAAACAGAACCTCTCTTTACAAGGAAGCAAAATCAAAAGTTCATTCATCTTTTCCAGGAACAACGGAGACCATTAGCTTTACCTTTTCACCTTCTTTTTTTTCTCTCTCTAAATTTCTTCATTCTCTCTCTCTCTTTCCTCTTCGTTAATCTGTCGAAATGTTTGATTTCATCGATCATCTCTGATGATTTACGCTGATACGAAATCATAAATCATAAATTTGGTACAGATTTGGATTGATTTTCTTTTATTTTCTTGTTGTTTGATTTAGATTTCTGATCGTTTTGTTTTTTTTTGTAGAGAAGGAAGATTTGTTTGTTTGAATCATGGAGAGGAATAAGTTTCCGATTGGAAGTGAACATTATGAGCTATATGAGGAAGTAGGGCAAGGAGTTAGTGCTTCTGTTCTTCGTGCTTTATGTAAACCTAATAATGAGATCGTTGCTATCAAAATCATTGATTTTGAGAGGAATAATAGCGATCTGGTAATTTCACAACTTTTGATTTAATAGATTATAAAAACTTTTGCAATTCAATCGTATCAAAATTGTTTGATTCCTTCGTATTCATCGATTTTAGATGCTATAACGATTGTTTGATGTTTCTATGAATTTAACGAGTTAATAATGACATGCACAACTCCTTAACCCTAGAACCTGATGTATCTTGCCTACAATTGAAATATTATAGCTTTTAAGGGTTTGAACCATATTCAATTGCCACATTTAAAATTTGTTATATACTATCTCCCTGCTTGCTTTTATTTGACATAAAAATCTATTGGTTATTCGACAGAACAAAATTGCTCGTGAAGCACAAACGATGTTGTTAGTTGATCATCCTAATGTTTTGAAGGCATACTGTTCCTTTGTTAGTGAACAAACTTTATGGGTAATCATGCCATTTATGGAGGGTGGCTCTTGCCTTCATATATTGAAGGCTGCTTATCCAGATGGTTTCAAGGAGACTGTTATTGCAACCATCTTACGTGAAGTATTGAAGGGTTTAGAGTATCTTCATCAACATGGGCAGATCCATCGGGATGTAAAGGTAGTCTGTTATTAAATTTTTGAAGATACATTTCTCTCTAACTCATGTAATTCTACTTATACTAGCTTCTTTTCTCTTATCTGAATTTGGCGATTAGATATTCTTTTCTCTGTTTTGTTCCCTAAAGTACACATCGTTGGATAGGATTTTGTTGTATGTTAAGTTTGTGGTCATCCAACTTAAAACCAATTGGCAATGAGTGGAGACGACCTAGATATTATATTCTTGTTTGCTAGATAGCCCTTCTCCCATGTGGGACTATTCTCACACGCCCCCTCACACGTATGGCGTGGTTAGCCTAACACGTGTTTTTTTCGGGTGACGTGGAGCACGTGTGGCTTTTAAGCCTATCATGTGTGGCCCTAGCTCTGATACCATGTTAAGTTTGTGGTCATCCAACTCAAAACCAATTGGCAATGAGTGGAGATGACCTAGATATTATATTCTTGGTTGCTAGATAGCCCTTCTCCCATGTGAGACAGTCCTCACACTGTAGCTTGTAGGGCTCTCATTTCTCAATTTTGCTATTTCTTTGAATCTGTGATCTTCTCTTGCACTGTTATTCTTTTCCCTATATATATATATATATTCAGTTCTAGACAACTTATGCATATAATTTTTGTTCAGCTGCTCTATTATCGTCTGCCTCTAATCTTATATCTCTCCAGGCTGGAAATATTCTAGTTGATGCACATGGTGCAATAAAACTTGGAGATTTCGGTGTTTCTGCTTGCCTTTTTGATTGTGGTGATAGGCAGCGTTCGAGAAACACTTTTGTGGGAACACCTTGCTGGTACACTTCTATGCTAGTAATTTGTGATTTCTGTATGTTATGATTTTAGTATTATATCATGCTAGATTATTTGTTTGCTTTTCACTTTAATATTCATTCTTGTGATATATTTTTGTTTTTGACTTCTTATTGTAGGATGGCACCTGAGGTTATGGAGCAGTTAAACGGCTATGACTTCAAGTTCGTTATTTTCTACTTTCTCTTGTGTTTTGATAAGCTAAATGCCACGGTGTAACGTTCTTCTTCCTTCAGGGCAGATATTTGGTCATTTGGTATAACTGCCATGGAGCTTGCCCATGGTCATGCTCCTTTTTCCAAGTATCCACCAATGAAGGTATATAAATTCTGACTTGACAGTTCTATGCTGTAGTTAGCATGGCGAAGTATAAGCGTTGTTGCTTACGACTTCCTTTAGTCTCAAACTAAATTTTCTTTGCCAGGTTTTACTCATGACTTTACAAAATTCGCCACCGGGACTGGACAATGAGAGAGATAAGAAGTTCTCTAGGGTGCTCTTCTTCATCATCATAAATTCACTTTCATTTAAAGTATTAATACAGTTTATCATAAAATGATTTTCTTCCCTCCTTCCCCGTAGTCGTTTAAGCAAATGATTGCTATGTGCTTGGTAAAACAACCTTCAAAGCGCCCTTCTGCACGTAAGTTGTTAAAGCATCCCTTCTTTAAGCAAGCTAGGTCCAATGACTACATTCACCGGACAATTTTAGAGGGTCTGCCTACTCTTGGGGATCGCATCAAAGAATTGAAGGTTAGAGCACTATTACCCTGAATACTATGATAAAGTTATCCGCTGCTTGCCCTCATATATGCCGTTTACTCAAAACTATTATTTTCTTTTTCATTAGAGAAAGGATGAAGCTATGCTTGCTCAAAAGAAAATGCCTGATGGGGAAAAGGAGGAAATATCCCAGGTTTTTACTTTGAACCCTATATATGGTGTCACTATGTCATGCCTGGATGACCACTGCCTTAAGGTTCCTTAGGTGGTTTATACTTTATATACAGTACTGTACAGTGCAATGTAGGTGTTTCTTAAGTTTACGACATTTTCTTATATTGATGACAATTCGGTCTCGGTTGACTATTTTTATGGGCTCTGCTATGCCCACCAGATTTGTTTCATATAGCACCATATGTTATCTTTACCAGTAAGTAATATGCTTCTTTCCATTCACCGATGCCAACTCTCTTCTTTCACTTGTTGCAATTCTACGTGCCTAGTGAAAGAGACGTTCTTTTTTCCATATGTGGTGATTTGCTCATCTAGAATTGTGTCGTTTCTTTACACTTCTCATAGATGTTTAGTTTTGTCTACAACTTGGTTAGATGTTTGCAAAAGTTCAATGTCACACCTTGATATGTGAGATCTTCATGGGCATGATCCTATTATTGACTTAAGGAGGATGACCTCATGATCTACATGGTAGAAAATAGCATTCCAATTTTTTTTTCCTATAGGGAGGCGGTTAGAAATTGTGTTGTTGATTGATGCAACTTGGCAAATTAGAAATATTCTGTGTGGCCGAAAAGTTGGTCCAATTAAGGTGTTGTGCTATTAGAGTATTAACGATGAAAGTAAAGTACCCAGAAGTAAAGCTTCATGTATTTTGGCTTTCGGTTTATACTCGCATAAATTCAATACTTGTTCTTAGTTTGCGATGGATATGTTGGCGTAGGAAGGAGTAGACACATCCAACAACACTCCCATTAAATTAATAAATCATATATTGGCACACCATCCACAGCAGTCCCCTTTGTCACAGTGCTGCATATTTGAAAGCAGAACCTCCTTACTATGACATCCCCTCAGAACTACTTCTATTTGAACATAACCACCGTTTTCAAATCACAAACTTGAAATGTGTGATTACCTGATTAAAAGGGTGGTTTGCGCACTTCTTATGCTTCTTCGAATCTTAGACGGTACAATTTTCTCAGTGTACTCAAGAGGTTGTTACTAAAATAATATATTGCTGTTTACTATTTGTGGTTGATAAGTTTTTGGCATTTCTTCATAAAAACTGCTGCTCGTCAATAGTTTGAATATTGAATATTTTAAGTTCAGCTACGAATCATTTCTCATGGAGTCATAGACCTGCTGTGTTTCTTAGGAATTCACTCTAGAAGGATTCTAGTCCTCTTCTTTAATTAGACCTCTCTGTCTTTGGGAGGCAGTATTCTGAATGATTTTCTTGAAATTGTGTGTAGAATGAATACAAAAGAGGAATCAGCGCATGGGACTTCAATGTTGAAGACATGAAAGCACAGGCTGCATTGGTACATTAATGCCCTTTTTCTACTTTTTCCTTATGAACTCACAAGTTTTGGTAGTTTCAATGGAACAAATGGTTTTATGTTTTGTATCTTTTCTTTAGATTCAGGATGGCGAGGACGTTATCGCTGAGAAAGATCAAGCAGAGATCTCGATTCCTGTACATGAGCTGGATTTGCAAGAAAAACAACCCCAGTTATCTAGCATCAACCACTGTTTGAAGGGCGACGGTGCCCAAAAAGTAAGTCTTTTATATCTTATTACTGCTTCGAGAGTTCGAGGATATTATTTATAGCATCCTAAGACGGGCATTTTGCAGGACAGTGATATGATGCCAAATGGGACATATCCTTTGCCAGCTCTCTCTTTAAGTATGAACCATCTCAGCCTCAGGTAAGAATATATCATTTTTCCTCTCCAATTACTGCTTAATACTTTAATAGTACAACCAAGCACGATCAACACTTTTGAATTTTAATTTATTTATGGAATTCTGTAAAGAATAGTACGGAGTAAAAATTCTAAAGATTTCTTTTAAGAGATGGACAATACATGGTGGAAAGATAGCTACTGATTGAGAATTCCAGGAAGGGAGATAATGGAGAGTTGTTAGGAATGGAGATATAAATTCCTTTTAGGTCAGGAAAATGGAGAAAAATATGTATAAGGGAAGAGAACTTGAAAGAACTTTGGAAAATTTAATGGGTGGTGAGTATGATGCAACCGAGTTGCTGTCGCAGTAATTTAAAGAATATGAGAGTGTTTGTGTGTATACACATAGGATGGGATATGCATGATGATGCACATAGGCTGGGACATACAATGATCATTAGGCTTCTCAATATTATTTTGCCCTTCTCAATTGAAAAAAGTGTTCAGCTTACAAAAGTTTTCCCAGTTTATCTTTATCCTAGTCCTCTAATATCAAGAAAGGACTGTTCTAGCCTTCTACTGGCCTCTTCTCTGGGGAATAGAAATGTTTAAGTTTTAGACTTATAGTATCTTCGTAAGTGGTACTAAATTATTAATATACAACATCCTTGTTCACACTTATTGGTACTAGGGAAATAGGAGTGTTCTTCCCACTTGCATGAGTTGGTCTTGCATCCTCATTCCTTTACGTGCATGAGTTATTTTTGCATCCTCATTCATTGGAAATAGAATATAACAGTTTATTACCGAGTGTCTGAAATTCTCATCTTAGTGTCACAAAAACTCCATCTTATGTGTAAATGTTATGTTCTGATGCGTAGGGGATGTCAAACTTCATTTTCAGGCGTTTCTTGCTTCTGCTTAAAAATTCTTGTTAATAAATAACTTGTTGACTTGCCTCCTCCAGCGACAGACATAACAAAACTGAGGATGACGTAAGCATTGCTGGTTCAAATTCAAGTTGTGAACAATGTACTTTGCAGGAGGAGTTGCCGCGTGATATTGATCGCATTGAACATCATTGGAGTGTGAAGCCCGAAGAAGGTATATCTGGAAGGTGCAGTAATGGTGTGCCTCCCCGTTCTCCCCACAATAGAGGAGCATCATCACAGATTAACTTGCAAGAGCTTGCTTCTGAACAAGACAGGTTTGATACTGATCACAAACTAAGCAGATGCCTTTTACTTTAGTCTGATGAATATTTTATAATTCCTGATATTTTATGGTTAAAAAATTAGCAGCTCATACTGCTTTCCGTCAGTTATTTATAACACAATATGCTTGATAAATATGAATAGGTTCTTGTAAATAATCTCAGGAACCGATCTTTAGTCCTGAGTCAAGATGCCAGATGTATCACAATATTATTCACTCGTTCTGCCAATATTCATGCCCTGAAAGTCAAATACACTCGGGAAACAAAATTACATGATGCTTCTGTTTTCGTTATTTGTGATAGGATCATTAATAGTTAGTACTTTACCTGATCAAATTACTAACCTAATTACTGCAACGATTTCCGGAGAAGTTTTCTACGCATCAAGTATACTAGTATAGTATCAATATTCTGTGTTTATATGATCCCTTCTGTCACTTCTATAACACAAAAGTTGTAAGCTGTATGCTTGCTTCGATTGAAGTTTACTTGTGAACATTTAACCATAATCTTAGTAGCTTATCTAACTCTAACAACATCCAGCAACATATTACTGTTAATAACTCACTGCTAACATTGAATACTTGACCTAATTCTATAGTTCTTGCATCTATCTTTTAGATTTCTTCATTTCATGCACAATATCACTTATTACTCCTCATTGATCATCCGTTGATTCTGTTTGACTTTGTAAGGATTATGTTCTATCTGATTTGCTTTTATATTCGAAGCTCTCTTCCAGTGACAGGCAAAATCAAAATTGGAATGGACAAGCAGTAGAAGATTTGGCCCCAGAAACTCTTCTAAAACCGTCGAAACTGCCAGGCATGTGCAGTTAAAAGTTTCTCTTGTCTTTCTCTTACTAATAACTTTCATATATTCTTGACTTTTCATAAACTTCAGATTTCTGCATTTAAGGCATTAGGAGTGCCAAGGCATTTCTGACTCTTTGTTTTCTCTAACTCAAACATGTAGTTGCAGCATCAAATGGCGAAAGCTCCGATGAAAAACAAAAACGACCAGTTGTGCAGCAAAAAGGACGTTTCCAAGTGTCATCTGAGAAGCCTAATTTAGAAAAGGTGACAGGGAAAACTACCTCGCGATTTGTTTTTTCCTTCTTTTAATTGGAACCGGTTTAACTGTCATCCTCTAATTTCAGGCATCTCCATCCCCCATGTTGCAAAAGAGTCACAGCTTACAGGTCGGTAAGGTCTTAAGTGAGGGCATGCAGTCCATGGTATTTAATTTTATTTATTTGTTTATTTACTTTTTAAGAATTTATGTTCATTTTCGTTAAATAGCTTTTTTATTGTGTTAACTTTAGAATCTTGCTAGGAGCCACGAATTTGACAATGGAAAGTAGTATTCCATATTATCAACCCACTTGGATGATATCACAACCCTATAGTTTTTAACAAGGCGTAGGCAAGATTAGAGCTGTGTGGAGTTGAGTAAATTTTAACCCAAGCTCTTACTGCGGTAGCACTGCCGGTCGAATCCGATAGTGGGAACGTTAGAGTTTTCCCTACCGGCGAAAGTGTTTTTTTCCCATTGTTGGAATTTGACTCGTTTGAATCAAATGTACCGAAAGTCAACATGAATTAGTGATCCTGACGGATCAGACAGATACAATGATCCTGAAAACCTGATTCGAGTTAATTCGGACCTCGAGTCAGATTCCAGATTGAACTTGCAAAAAAAAGAAACTACATAAGTGCCACTAGTGCTCCATTGAGCTGGGTCCAAGCTATGTGCTGATCCTGTTTGGGTTGGCTTCCACGGTTGTTTGCTACTGTGCTCACACCCAGAAAGGCCCAGTCCCCCAGCCAATCTATTATTACTTAATGAAAAGCTAACCTAGTGGGCCTGCATAGAGATCGTGTTGGGCAAATCCAAACAAGCCATGAGTTCTTGTGTTGCAGGTTTATAAAAGTTCTGTTACATTTAAGCATTCCTAAGCTTCTACCCTCCGATATGCTTCTCCAATATTCCAGATATTAAACTGATGTTCTCAGAAGAGAATTAAAGTTTACTGAATTGTTTCTGAACTTAACGTTACTGAACTACAGAAGAGAGTTGAGTTGGTGGATTGTAATAGTTTTACTTGTCTATTTAGTTTGTTAGACCCAAAACCAGAAATCACAAATGTCTAGGAAACAAAAGAGATGTGGGCAACCTTAAAACTCCTATTTGGCTAATAGTAAACCAAATAAGTTAATGTTGGTAATGCTATTGGATCATCTTTCCTAATACAAACCTATATTGTTCTTTTCTTTCAATTAATTTCTTATCTACAATATGTAGGTGATGTCCCAGTCTCTTACATCTTCTCTAGCTGGTGATGCTACATCTTCAAATCCTCAGGGCCTCTCGGTGTTCTTGCATTTGCATGACATGTTGCAGTTGAATATAGCTGAAAGAGTATGGAATTACCTTATCTTCTAGATCTCTTGCATTTCAGGTTTTATATAAACATATAAAATTGCCTAGTTTAGTCTTTAGAATGGCTATTCGTGTCAATTAAATTGAAGATGCCTAATAAGCGTTGTAACTGAATGATACTATTTCTTTTTACAAGAAATTTGGCCGAATGCCCGATTTGAAGTTTTTTTTAGTTGAAAAGACATTATGTTTTGTTTGGTTGAAAATCCACACATTTGTAATTTGTTTGGTTAAAAACCCAAATGCAATGCAACCATTGCAAATACTTTTTGCAACCCTTTTGCAACCAGTTGCAACCATTTTCCAGTTGCAACTCTTTTACAATCAGTTGTTAACTACGAGAATGCCTAGGGAGCCGAAGACTAGAAAAAATTGAGTGACACTTTCACCAAATCAAAATTTATAGGGACTTTTGACAAAATTTCCGTGAAAAAAAAAACAATTTGAAGTCAATCTTTTGAATTTATCGGATCTCAAATCTGAAAATGGAAAGAAAAAAGACTAACACTGCTCTTAAACAAGTTCTGGAAGCAACAATTAGATCTGGTATACTAGTGATAGATATTATTTAAACTGTCATGTTCGCTACTTATGCTCAATTCTTGCTTAATCCTTGACAGGATCTTATCCTACTAATGATGAAGAAATTACCATCTAGTGAGTCGACAGGTACCAGCAGAAGTCTCATCAAAACTTTCACAATTCTCTCTATTTATCAGTTTTACTAGATCATTTTTTATATTCCTTCAGGTAATCGTGCAGTTGGAGAAAACTCTCCATCTGTTGCATCCTTTCCAGAGAGGTCACTGGTACGTACTACAGACCCATTCTCTGTTTTCTTCTCAATAAACGAAATGAATCTCTCTAGTAAAAATTGATACTGCTCCACAAGTTTAGACCTCACTGTCAATAGAAATGGGTGGTCACAGGATATATGGTGTAAGCTTCTCAAATCTCAAAGTAGAATAATCACGTAGAAGATACTAAACAAAGTAACATTAGAAGAACGTGAGCCCCACTATGGTTGGGTGGTAACATGTATGTCTCTAGTCTACGAAGACTAAGTTTAGAATATTACTGTTTTGAAAAAAACACGTTCTAACTGATGTCAAAGGCGATGCCATAACATATAGTTTATATATTCACTTGCTCTAATTTAACGCCTTTTCTAGTGAGTAAACAGCCATAGTAAACTATGATGTTTCTCCGTTAAAATAACAATTTTCTGTATTGTGTTAACATATCATATTTTCTACTAAAGTAATTGATTAACTTATTTTTTATTCCAAGTGGGATATATTTGTATCACTCTATTCAGACTTTAAAGTAACTCAGTTGGGGTCAAATTAGCTTATGGTCTCAGACAATCTAAGTAGTCAACTTGACAAGCAAAAAAAGGGGTTTGAAAATTTGTCTTTGTTCGACTTAGACCCCAAGTCAGATAATTTCGATTAAGGAGATGAAAAAAAGGATGAGTTACAGTGAAAATATCTCATAATTTTGTTCCTATTTTGCAGATGGAGGCAGCCAATGAGAGGGAGAAAGAGCTTCTGCAAGAACTAGAAGAATTGCATTGGAGGTAAAATCATTGATATATGTATATATATTGGCTATACGACAATAAACAGGACGATGCTAGACTAACATAATTGAAATGTTCATGTGTCGCTCTGAATTTTAGATAAGTTATTTCACTTTGCGTTGTTCATATATAAACCATTCCTCGGCCACCACCTAACAAATTTCGACACTGTAGGTGTTGATTAAGAGTTTGTTTAGTTTTTTCCTATAGAAATACTGAGATCTTGATTTGACGTATTCTACAGGCTCGAAGCTGCTCAAGAAGAGCTTCAGAAGTTCAAAATGAAAAATGCTCAGGTACTTCTACACAAATTTCATAAATGGTGCTAAGATTTCTACTTCATAACCATAGGATTCTAAAATGTCTCATTTTCAGGTATAATGACAATACCAGAATTCAACTCAATTCTTTCATTCGAATTCCTTGAAATGTTTGTGACGAATAACGAGAAAAACACCGTAAAACAAAACCATGAAATTGGAAACCCGAGATAATGAAGAAATTTTTAGCAGAGGTACTATTTTTTTTTTTTTTTTCTGATTGATTGATTTTATAATACATTAATCAATCAGTTCAGGGACAAAGTGATTTGAATTGTCTATTCTTTTTTATCCATACAATATTTGATATCTTCCTAAGGTGGATTTTCTCTCTAAGATGGTTGTGCATACAAGTATTATGTATATACTTATATCAATCTTTTTCTTCTTGATGTTCTTGAACAATATCATTTAACGGTTGTGCATCTCTTCTAAAATAAACGAGATTGTGCGTTCAATTCCTGGAGTCTGTGATTTATCGTATTGGATTATCCCATGTGATTTAATATATAAAAAAGAAAGTAAATACGGAGTATAATTTTTTTCTTGGACTTGCTTAGTGATCTTTATTTTAGCATTTAGGGCAGTTATCTATATTTCATGTTGTTCATGGAACTTAGGTGATTGTTCTATCTTTACGATATTCGCATCATATGATGTAATGATCTAATAAACCTCCAAAACCCCCATCCCTGGGAGATTTTGACATTGAACCCCAGGTAACTAGCAATATGAATTCATCATGTTACCCGGGGTGAGCATATACCATGAATTCATCATGTTGCCTGGGTCTTAGCTAGGCCGCCTATTTTCCGCAAACTAATACTTGACTACTTCTCTAGTCTTTCTCTCTCCTCCAAAATCTCAATATCTCATCAGTAAACCTAGAATCCACAATACACCGATCGTATTTCATGAGAAGAACAATAGAACCGATCGTAATCCATGAGAAATCTCAATGATTATCTTTTAATTTTGTGTTCATTTATTTTTTGGAATTGTAAAGTGGGAGTTTAGAAAGTTGTATTTTTAGCTACTAAACAGTTCTAATTTCGAATAAAAATTTCTTTATTTGTTCATATTAGTGATCGGTGTCCGACCGATACACAGTTTGCCCGACTATCAAAACGGCCACGGACGGGCACTTTGTTGGAGAAAATCCGAAATGTCCGTTCATTTTGCCCGAGTGGACACTTAGGACTTGTGTCCGTTCTGCCCGGACCGGTTGAGTTAGTGTTCGTTTCCCGCCCGTCCGGACCAATTCCCACCCCTACCCCCAGGGCCGATGACATCTGTACAAAAGGATTATCACTCAATCTCTTCACGTATTTACGAATCAAACTGATGGTTCATTGTCTCTCTTCATCATTGGCTTGAGGGGGGGGGGGGG
>BEHA01002068.1:855116-871902 GCA_002897215.1 Eschscholzia californica subsp. californica | reverse complement strand
CATGGGTGAGGCCACATCCACTCTGGTCCACCACAAATAAAAATCAACTAAACTTTTTTAATTTTGCTTTTAACAAAATATACTTTTATTTATATTATTTATGATCATAATTAGAAGCAGCTCTTCAAATATAGGAATGCTTGATGATGACAATTGGCTACCTATGTTTGCAACTATCTTAGCTTTCATAGTTTCATGCCGAAAACTTTATGTTAAGTGTGCTTTCAATAAAATAACATTCATCTTCTTCATAATATAAATGGAATTCTTTAATTTCCCAAACTTCCTATAATAATATAACATTCATCTTCTTCATAATATAAATGGAATTCTTTAATTTCCCAAACTTCCTATAATAATAAGATAGTTTGTCAACAGTTGGTAGCCCAAGTGGTTCCAAGGTGTTGACATAAACTCTAGAAATCCCTGGATGTCCCAGATTCGAATCCCAGAGAAGGTGGAATCTTTGGTTATTTGAATTGGGGTTATTAGGGTGTAAATAATGTTGTTGGGCTTTAGGTCATGTCTTGGTGGGCTATAGGCCCGGTTCTGTTAGTGTTTGAGTGGGCGGTTATCGAGCTTATCACATCTATGATGTATCAAGTGCCAAATGTAACGACATACGTAGATCGTAGTCGACTTCCAAAAAAATAAATAAATAAATAAATAAGATAGTTTCCTTCACAGGAGGAAGGAAAGGCAAAAGTTCAAATTCATTGAGCTTCTATCATTTCTTTGACGGAAGATATAGGCATAGATAGGTCTTATCTGGTATGGTAACAACTCCCATTTCATATCAGCCCAGAGTAAAGATGTTTGAAAGTTCAAACCAGTGAAGAAAGTAAAGCAAAGGGATACTTAGAGGGATTAAAATGGAAAAATCAACAAAATGTCTACAATTTAATCACAAAAGGTGACAATCGAGATATTATGAAACATCTTTGAAGGTCAAAAGATCAAGACTCACTTTGTATTCTAAAGTGATCATTCATGAAATAAAGAATTTACAATCTTCTTTTACATCTCTTTACTTTTTTTTTTTTGATAAAATTTACATCTCTTTACTTGCAATATAACAACAAATATCTTAGCTAAGTGGGCAAGACTAGGACATATAAAACATATTTATAATTTGATGGGAAATGCTAAATGTACAAAGAATCTTTGATAAAATCCTTGACTGGATGACTCACATGGTTAAAAGAACGATCCAAATTAAAGTTAAACTTTGAAAAACTTCGAAAATCTTTTGTAATTTAGTGAAAATGAGTGATTAAGTCAAAATTTTTGTCATTGTAGCATTCCAGTTATTTTGATTTCATCAATACCCTCTTTCACTAATAGGATAACCAAAGACTACTGCACTGATTAGTTTTAGTAAAGTTTACATTAAAAAAGAAAAGTACATAAATTTATGAGAGAAAACATATTAAACAGTATAGTTGTTCATGGAGAAGCAACTCCTTGTTATATTGCCTTCCAAATATTTCGAACTTGTTTCAGGGTTCTTCGTTTTTCATGTATATATTTAACGCTACTCCAAAAGTTGATATTTTAGCTCGGTGGAAATTAAATCTCGGATTCCTAAATTACTGAGTGGGCGTCCAACCACAACATCAGTCAGTGACAATATCGATCGGTCGAACCAACTGCCACAAGGGAGGTTCTATACGTGCCCCGCTTTATTCTTATAGACTATATTAGCCCTTTGTTTTGTACTCATAATTCATAAACCAGCAATAAACCGGTGCGCTTTTAGACTGAAAGAAACCAAGGGCTGGAAATTTGTGAACAGATAAAGTTACCCTCTGATTTGTTCATCACGATGTGCCACTGCGCAATAACAACCATCAGATCATATTCAATTGAAGTTCTAAATGTTGGATAACCTCGAGATTTGAAAAGATATCGCCAGTTATTTCGTCAACCGCTACGTCGTATTACAGTGAAACCAGTTATTATTAAAGAATCTCTTTCTCTCTAAAAAAAAACAAAAGTTGAAACTTTCTCTCTCTGAAAAAAGTTTTACAACTTTCTCTCTCTAATAAAAGTTTTACAACTTTCTCTCTCTCTCTATCTATCTTCTCAATCAGTGTGTGTGAGTATTCAGTCAAGAAATCAAGAAAAATGTGTAGATTAAGCAACAATTTGGTGGGGATATTAAACTTTGTTACATTTCTTTTATCAATTCCAATCTTATCAGGAGGAATATGGTTAAGTAATAGAGCAAGTACAGATTGTGAGAAATTTTTAGAGAAACCCATAATTGCTTTAGGGGTTTTTCTTCTAATAGTTTCACTAGCTGGATTTATAGGTGCTTGTTGTAGAATTTCATGGCTATTATGGGTTTATCTTCTTGTTATGTTTATCCTCATTGTTCTTTTATTTTGTTTCACCATTTTTGCTTTTGCTGTTACAAATAAAGGTGCTGGTCAAGTTGTTTCAGGAAGAGGGTATAAAGAATATAAATTAGGGGATTATTCTAATTGGTTACAGAAAAGGGTTGATAACCCTAAAAATTGGAATAGAATTAAGAGTTGTTTACAAGATGGAAAAGTTTGTAAGAGTATGAGTGATGATGTTAATGAACCTGTTGATCAATTTTATAAGAAGAATTTATCACCCATTCAGGTATATGGCCTTTCAGAAACCCCCTTCTTTTCTATTCTTTACAGTTATTTTTGTGTGAGAGATGGAGGGATTAGGGTTTAATTTGCTTCTTGACTTGAAATCTAGTAATGGGTTTCTTGCTATTTCTCTTTTTGGGGATTAGATTGATAGATCTTGATTTTCTCTGTCTTTAATGAATTCTTGCTGTTTATTTAACATCTTGTTCCTCTGATATGGTAGAAATCTAGGGTTTTCATTTATTTGAGTGTTTGTCATAATTAGTTCAATTACTTCTTGTTGTACTTCCCTAATAATATCTTGCAAATTTTAGGTCTTGTTGTTATGATTATGCCTGGTTGTCTCATTTGATTCCAATTTTGGATTTCAAAGTTTTTAAATCATCAAGAATCTAGGTCCTCATTATCTTCCAATTAGTTAGCACATTTAGGTTTCGCTTCAAGTTTGTTTTTTAGGTCTAAACCTTTCTGTAGCAACATTGATATCTTCCCTCTATAATTAACATCTGTATATAGATTTTCATACTCTGCCGCCGTTTTCTAGTCATGCCATCTCATTTCAAATGCTTTGTTTGTTCGAAAAATGGTTTCTTACCCTCTCTCAATGAAGCATTTGAGTACAGTTTGAAACATTTCTTGGGTATAGTATGAACTTTGGGTCTTAAAACCATGGATTAATCCCAGGATTGACCAAAGAATTCTGTAGGATGAGGCGGCTAGTTTGGATACAAGACTATTTCGCTATACTAATAGATAGATTGGCCCGATGTGACAAGTGTATTAACGAAAATATTGGACCTATTGAGTTACATCTGAATAAAGCTGAAGCAATCACCGAAAGAACGGAAAATGGTGATAGAATTTAAAGTCTTTAGTGTTCTAGTTGGTAGTAGAGTCGAGGCATTGCTACCTGACGAATCACGGAGACATTTCAGTGATAGAATTTAAAGTCTTTAGTGTTCTAGTTGGTAGTAGAGTCGAGGCATTGCTACCTGACGAATCACGGAGACATTTCAGTGATAGATGTTCTTCCCATATATTGTTCTTTTATTTCATTTATAACAACCGAAATCAGCATTCATTATCAGTTTTTGAAGTTCTGAAATTGTTCTGTAAGTTTGGATTTAAATCTGATTTGGGTTTTTATCTCTATTAACTGCAGTCTGGTTGTTGTAAGCCACCATCATCTTGTGGATTCACTTATACTAGCCCTACAGTGTGGATTTCTACCCCCAATGCAACCTTGTCAGACCCAGATTGTTCGACTTGGTCAAACTCACCGGACCTGTGTTTCAACTGCCAATCTTGCAAGGCCGGAGTTCTCGCTAACCTTAAGACAGACTGGAAGAAGGTTGCGACTGTCAACATTATCTTCCTCATCTTCCTTATCATCGTTTACTCAGTTGGATGCTGTGCTTTCAGGAACAGTTGATACAAGCATCTCCCTCTCTCTCTCTTTCTTTCTCTCTCTTAGATGGAAAGGACATCACAATATGTTTGTTGTTGATATTTGCTTAGAGCCAACATAGATATTGTCATATATGTGTTTAGACCTTGAGTTTGTGATTTGTGTGTTTGTAGCTATCTTGTTTTGGGTTTAAACGTTTGACCTTATATTTGGCTACGATTTTGATTTAGAGTTTCAAGTTTTTTGTTTGAATTTGTAAAGTATGCTCAGTTTCGCAGAGGAAGTAAGCTACACCAACGCTTGACTATATCCTGGTCTCTGGCTGCGCTTGATTTTGAGCGGGGCCATTTTAGCCCGGCCCGGCAGTGAGCCCAGGTTGGGGCAAGGCCTGTTGGCCTGATCCATCTCAATTTTTTTTTTCCAGACACTTATAAGCATTCATAACGAGTCTTGCCATTTCTGCACTTACAACTTACAAGTATTCATATCTCTTTGTTCGATAAGCACTCATGTGACTATTCATGTTCATGTTTAATTTTCTTTCCCATATGCAAAATTCAATGAAGAACGAGTTTAATGCCCCCACCAGACTTGGTCCGGCCAGGGGTGTAGCAGACCTTGTTTGGGGCCGCATTGAGATTCAAGGTTATACGGGTTGGCCCAACCTGAACTTATTGCACCTGAGGCTTGGTAGGCCAAGGTTTGAAGTCTGACAGGCTAGATAAGCCAAACTATTTGGGACGTACCGGGGTTATATTCACGATCCACCACAAAATGAGAAATGCTTATTTCACTTACTGATTTATTCAGAATTTGATGCCCGAGTTGAAGCGCAGGCAGGCTACATGAGCAAAACTATTTCGGACATATCAGATTATATTCACGATTCATCACAAAATGAGAAATGCTTATTTCTGTTACAGATTTACTTAGAATTTGATGCCACATCTTCTTGACCACTTACTGTCCATTTACTTAGTGCAACGATAGACCAAAAACAATCGGACATGAGTTACTTCATCTGACCGGGCACGGAGTGACTTAACTCATGAGAAAAAAACAGTAAAACTTAAATCGCAATTGTCTTTTTTCCTTTTATACATTCTCGACCAACATGTTAACATTTGCTTGCTCTAAAAGCTTGAAAAAAAATTGCCCCGTGTGAAATCGATAGACAGACGAGGTCAATCAAGAACTTATTTTGGTCATATAATCAACAACACCTCTCATTACCTCAACTTGCTTAGAATCAACATAGATATTGTCATATATGTGTTTAGACCTTGAGTTTGTGATTTGTGTGTTTGTGGCTATCTTGTTTTGGGTGTAAAGATTTGACCTTATATTTGGGTATGATTTTGATTTAGAGTTTAGTTTTTTGTTTGAATTTGTTAAGTATGCTGAGTTTTGCAGAGGAAGAGTTACTCTCACGCCTAGCCTATATCCTGGTCCCTGGCCGCGCATGATTTTGGCCCGGGCCATTCTAGCCCTGCCTGGCAGATCCATCTCAATTTTTTTCCCGGACATTCAATAACCATGGATTCCACGTCTTCTGGAAATTGGACTTGGGAGGCTGCGGCCTCCATGGTTTTGGAGTTTATATCAACACTATCAACTACTTGGCAAACAATTGTTGAGGATGCGACATCTTCTTGAGCACTTACTTTCATCAACTTTGAAAATTCAATTTAATGATTTAAGATAAACGACCCAAATGTTGTCATCAATGCATTGAGTAGACTCTAAGTACAACACTAAACCAAAAACAATCGAACATGTGTTACTTCGTTGTGACCGCACACCGAGTGACTTAACACATGAAAAAAGAAAGCAGTAAAACTTAAATTGCATTAGCCTTTTTCATTTTATACATTCTCGAACCACATGCTCTAAAAGCTTGAAAAAAATTGCACCGTACCAAATCGATAGAGGAGATCAATCAAGAACTTATTTTGGTCATATAATCAACAACACCTCTCATTACATCAGCTTGTGCTTGAAGAGATAAAATATAATCTAGGGTTTCTTCTAACAAGCATAACTCATCAACAATGGAGTCTCCTCCTGGTACAATCTTTTTCAGCATTTCAGTCCTTCTCTTCACCATTGTTTTAGCAATCGAACTTGCCGAAAAATGTCGTGCCGATATTTCATGTTTCCTTTTCCTACCCACATTGCAACTAATTCTCAGAATCTTTTTACTTCTAACTATTTTGTTATAATTGCACTTTAACTTTGCTACCCTTTTGAAATATTCACCATTATCACCCAATATTTTCATGACAAGATTCTTATTCTCATCTTGTTTGAATGCTTTAGAGATAATATTTTGGCTCCAATTTGTCTTACCATTTCTAGTAGAAGCCATTGCTATATCTGCAGATAACTTGATAATCTTCTTTCTCTCCATGAAGCTTAAACTACCATTACAATATTTGAGACCCACTGCCCATTTTTTGAGGAACCCTAGTTTGGATCTTGTAGGAGAATGCATTTTACTTTGATTTATCAAAAAAGTAAACTAGTTCATCACTTCATTTTTAGCTAGTTCTTATGTTTGTTTTTTTTGGTTAAAAACATTTAAGGATAATAAAATCATGCAAGAGTACAATGTGAAAGGTAGATGAAAGTGTACTAAATAAATATGAAATCTCATGCAGAAAAAAGAAAGAAAAAAAAAAATGAGAATTAAGAAGAAGAGAGGAATTATGTGAAGATAAATGAAATAGCTAGAGAAGTACAAGTTGGAGAGAAGGTTATATATAGAAGATAGAGTTTGATTTATATAATAATAAGAAAGGAAGAATGAACAAGATAGAGAGAAAAAGTGTAGCAAATTCATTTGGTTGCTCAAAATAGGGAGATAGTGGGTTCCATGAAAGACACATCACATGCATGCACATGGAGAAAAAAAACCCACCACCAAAAAACCCTAGAGACTATATAATTTGTCTCTATAGTAAGTAGATATAGAAGTCTAAAAGCATGCTTTATACATATATATAAACATACATATACTTAATATGAAAGGGGACTAAACTAATACTAAGTGATAAAAGAAGGGTAAAATGGGTTTATATGAGTTTAGTAATGAAGATTAGGGTTTTAAGTGATGAAGAATATTAGTTGATTAAATGTAGGAGTTGGTGATGATGAAAAAAGGGTAGAGATGAATGGGGGGAGAATCCGGAAAAAATGGATGGTGATGGTTTGAGTAGGAGAGGGGTCCTACCATGAAGGGAATTCTTGGTCATTGGGCTTGGTCTAAAAGCTACTCACATGGCCTTCACATGGGGCTTAATTAGCAAACATGAGGCTACTACTACACCTTCGTTGCAACCTTCTTTAACACCCATTGTACTAAAACAGTAGAGTGTATAAAAAAATATCAAGTATTTGATCTCCCACATCATAAAAATCATTGCAACTATTATGCATGTGCAACTGCAAAGGTGATGAATGCCTCGAAAGCCCATTGGGCTTATAAATGACGGAGCCGAAGAGGTGGGCCCTCCCAAGTATGAATGATTTGGCTATAGGCATGCTCGAGCCCCTTTGACTTCAAAGTCCATATTCTGTTGTTCGTTAACTTGGACAGATCCTGGGCTTCGTCTGGTGAGATGCACACTAATTATCTACCTTGGGTATGCGAACAACCCCAAGTTGAAGGTAGTGGGGAGTGCCTATAAAAGTCTCTCTTTTTTTGTTCAATAGCTTTGGGCTTAAACTTGGCTTTAAACATAGTAAAATTCTATAGGCGCCTCAATTTTGTTACCAAAAGCACCCGAGGCTAAGTCGAATAAGGTTGCAACTTCTCAATAATTACAATACACTGAATCTGAATATCATCATTCTGTATTCTTACCCATGTAAGTTAGGTTAGTTATGTCGAGTTTCTACGCTTCTATACCGAACCCAGTGAGAAACCTAACCGAACACTCAAAATCCGCGTAAGTGTAGTAGTAAGAATTCTCTCTGTATTGTCAACCACTATTGATTTGAGCAGGTACCAAGTTGGTTTCCACCTTCTACGTCTCGAATTTTAGACACAGATACTATATTACCTTTAAAACAAAATTCTCTCGGTTGAATCAAACTATTAGACTAAGTAATTGTAACAATGCATTATATTGCTATTAGGTCAAGTAATTTATGTGGAGTGGAAGATTAACACTCTAATATATGTATATATACATCTTACCTGAGTCAAAACAAAGAAACACCAACACATAGATTACAAGATGTATCTCTTAATTATAAGTATGTGCCAAAGCCGTCTTAGCTCAGCTGGTAGAGCGCGTGGCTTTTAACCACGTGGTCGTGGGTTCGATTCCCACAGACGGCGATGTCTCTTTTTTTTTTAGTTATCAAACAATAAAAAGGTATTTCTAGGTGGTGTGAGTTTAGAAGAGGACCAGTATCCAGCCTACTTAACTATGAACTAGTACTATTGTCCACCACCCTTAGGTGTAGTGGTAGTGCATCCCTTTTAAATCCATGAGGCTTTTGGGATCGAGTGTCCGTGGAAGCAGTTTATCACCAAGATACTAAATAAAGTAGATGTTGTCGGGCTTTAGGCCTCTTTAATTATTAATTTAACTTAGGCGGTTATCGTGCTTATCACATCTTAATGATGTATTAATAATGCCTTGTAACGATTAAGATCGTCTATTTCCCAAAAAAAGAAATAACTAGTACTGCTACAACGACAATAACGGAAACAAAGGAAGAAACAAAATCACTAACAACGACTATAGGCCTCAACCTCGGCATCCACAACCACCTCCACCTTAGTCGTACTGCACTGTTTATCTACCGATACAAATTACCGCACCACATCCTAAGGCCATGTCTCATTACTACCCACCACTTCAAGCAAACTATGCATATTCATTTCCACAGGCATTCTTTCCCCTCATAGAGGCCTTCTCAGTATAATGCCTCCCGGAAATCGTATGGCTTTTTTTTGTTGTTGAAACGGAAATCGTATGGTTAGGAGACTCTCTCAAAACATAAGGTAGCTTCTCTTAGGAATCTGCAACAAGTCAAATAATTTCTTGCATTCTAATGGTAAGAGAAGGCAGTCAAACTTTCAATTGTTCCTTTTATTGTCAACATACCTTGGTTGGAGCGATTACCAAGTTGGTTTCCACTAGGACTTGGAGACACTGATACTATATTAGTACATTTCTTCATGGGGACACTTGTAAGAGCAGGTATTATATGCCAACTTTTAGGAATTCTTGATCCCCCAAAACCCACACATGTTTGTATTCTTCCTATAGCTCTATATGGGTTGAAACATACCCCAAAAGCCTGGTTTTCGAAGTTTGGGGTTTTTGTCATTAACGTGGTTTCAAAAGTAGTCTAACTAATACTAATAGTATGTTCATTAGGTCTTCTTGGCTAGGTACTATGGTGATTTTATTGTATGTTGACGTTAACGATGACATAATACTCACTGGATCTCATCCCAAACTTCTCAACATCTAATTGTTGCATTTTCAAACTGCTTTTGCCATAAAAACTCTTGGAGACTTACATTATTTCTTTGGCATTGAAGCCACTACAGATTCTTCGACTTTTTTTGCAACTAATCCAAAATATACACATTTGATCTTCTTCTCGAGGCTAACATGTTGGGTTGCAAACCAATTGATAAGCATAAGCCCATTGTTTCTGGTCCTCGATCAGCAAAGGACCGTCAACCCCTTGAAAACATCACCTTGTATCGCAAATTCGCAACATTATGGGGTCCTTACAATACTTAACTCTGACACGACCAGACGTTACCTTCGCCGTAAATTACGCCTGTGAAATTGTGCAAGATCCCTTCATTTTACACTAGTCAAGAGAATCCTTCGATACCTCAGATGTATCCTTGTCCTTGTAGTAGTAACCCTTAGAGCTGGTACTATGTCTTCCATTTCTACTGTTGCAGCTTATTCTGATGCAGACTGGGTTGGTACCTCGACAGACGACGCTCCATATTAGGTTTCTGTACTTACTTGGGTTCCAATACCATTTCGTGGAACTCCAAGAAGCAAAAGTCTCAAGTTCATCCTCTGAGGAAGAATAATGAGCAATTAATGTCACATGTTGTCTCTGAAGTTTTGTGGCTTTCAAATTTACTAAGGGAATTGGATGTTCCTGTTACTACTTTCGAGTTGTTGCAGACAACATATCAGCTTAATGTATTGCTAACAACACAATGTATAATGGGAGATCAAAACATATTGAAATCGATTATCACTTTATTCGAGAACTTGTGGATAAGGCCAACTTCAACTTGTGCATGTTCCATCTCAAGTTTAGCTTGAGGATATCTTCGCAAAGGGATTATCAGCTCCTTTCATGTCTCTGGCAGCAACCTCACGTCCCCAAATGGCCATAAGTTTGAAGGTATACGAGTGTAATGACTACTGTGTAATCAAAGTGTGAACACTATTTTTTTCGTCTCTCTAAAGCATTGCTAGCTAATACAGGAAGAGGGTGTTATTTTGATATTATTGTTGGTGGCTGTCCTGTCTATGTGCACTATGTACAGATCTTGTCTAGAATCAAGGCATATTACTCCATGTAATACCTATAAAAGACAGGCATCTTATCTTCTCATGTATCACTTTTCCTTCCCTTGAAAGAATATGAAATGCTTTAAGATACCTAAGAAGGATAATCAGTGGCGTATCCAGAATATACTTCGAGTGGGGTCTGACAAATTTATCTTTGATTGTTTTTGTTTCTTTAGAGAAGAACCATCATCGTTCTTTCGAAGTGGTGATTTTCTTATATCAAAATTCTCAAGAACTTTGAACATATGATAAAATTCCAAGGGAATAACTCCCACTTAACAATCTTTAAATTTTTGTTTTAAAAATAAGCCTTACCTATAAACACGTACGTTTAAATCAAATCTATGTTTAAATATGTTATAGCCCATTGTAACAAAGTAATATATAAATTTGTATTCAAGCGAATGTAATATTAAATAAAGCAGATACATATATTAGAGAAAAAATATATATATACTAACCTCGTCTTTGTGATTCTATACCAATTTGGAAGGGTGAAAACAATATAAGGTTGAATTGTTGTTGGCTGAGTTGTTGAAGACTCTCAGTCTTGTTGAATACTTTTCTACTGAAGAAAAAAAAATTATTGAATATAATAGAGACCCGATCTTTATAGGATTGATGGAATAAAATTCTGTTGCAAAAAAGAAATCATGATTTGAGGATTAGTTAGGATATATTTTGAAAGTCTTTCCAAAATAAAAAATTTGGTTAAATATATATATATATATATATATATATATATATATATATTTGGAGAATTCGACAACGATCTATTCGTCGTTACAAGGCATTGATGCATCATAGAGATGTAATATGCACGATAACTGCCTATTTAAACCGAGAACGAAAGAGGCCTAAAGCCCGACAAATTATTACATTATTTATAGCCTAAATTACATAAGATAAATCTTGATGGCAACTGCTTCCACCGAGACTCGATCCCACGACCTCATGGGCTTAAGAGGGGTGTCCAACCGTTACACCAAAGGGTGGTGGACGGTTAAATATATTGTAAAACCTTAAAATTATTAAGAAAAACAGAAATCAGAAACTTAACAAGCAAACGAAGAGGTTCCTGAACCCCTATAACCACCCCTTAATCCTAACATAAGCAAGAGTAAATACTTTAACACAATAAACAAAACAAAAATTCAAGAAACAAGACTCAAACTTGTGACATCTAACCTGTTGTTTCAAGATCTTACTAGTTGAGCCAACTTCGTCTATTGTTTAAGTTGGTAGCGCAGTTTTACTTGTCTCCTAAAAAAATTGTTGTTTATTAACTATCACTTGACAATTTGTAAAAGTTGAGGGGGGTCTATAGACCCCCTAGTCCCAAGCTAGATCCGCAACTGGAAGGATTCAATGATAATTGTTTCGTAAAACTCGAACCCACGACCTCTTGATTTTAATAGAAAGTAGACCATTATAGGGCTACAAGCTCATCATACATCTGATAAATTTAGCAAATGGGCCTTTGGTTCAGTGGTTTGCATCAGCCTCTTACGTTCATTAGTTCCCTAGTTCGATTCCTAAACGGAAGCGATTTACCTCTAACATTTATCTCTTAACGGTCACGGTCAAAATTCTATGTCGAAGGACCGACCGCTAACCGACCGACCAATATAGACCGTCTAAATAACCGACCGGTACGAATGACCGAATAGGTTGACCGACTAAACTGTCCTCATTTTTAGAAGTTGACCGTTGAATTTTTATAGACATATGAATATATGATGGTCGTTGGCTATTAGTACATGACTTTATTATATCTTGTCAAATAATGATCAACTGTGTTTTTTCTTTTTTATATTTACTTTCGATTTCTTGGTTAAACATCTTCATTTGTAAGTAATTTTGTTTGTTGTAATAAAAATAGAGTACTAAATTTAAGTAAATTTTATTGGAAAGTCCAGACCGAGACCGTCCGGTGTCTGACTGGCCCGGTAAAATAAACGGTCTTGGACGGTCAATGGACAAAGAATTTTTTAGAGTGATCGTCCGAGTCCGCTCGAATAAATAAGTGTCACTAACAGTTTATGTTCGAATCGACCGGTTCGATGAAGTTAGAGTCCGGTACCGACCGGTCCGGACCGATTCCCACCTCTATAAGTTAGGGAGTACTTACACAATTAAGAAACTCATAGGACTATTTTTCAAATTACTAACAAAGATGAAGGATCAAACTTATAATGTGTGTGCCCCAAAAAAGAATCTGTGGGTTGCTACTATTATTATTCTCCTTTCTTTTGACAGAAAACGGTTTCTCCTCTTTTTGTTTCTTCTCTCTCTATCCCTGCGTCATACAGAAATCAGAGCTTTTCGCAGAGATGAACGAAGAAGACGATACTATCGTGCGCTTCAATCTCAACCATTCAATTCATGGCCGGACTTATCATCATCATCATCGTTCTCAATCCAACAGTCACAACCAAACGATCTCATCTTCAACTTCGTCATCATCATCATCGTCGTCGTCATCATCATCATCTTCAATTCAAATGGGAAGAACATTAACAAAACCTAACCCTAGATTTTTAGCTTTCTTCCTTCAAGTCCTAGTAATGGCTGTCGTAATATCTCTCTTTTTTCTCTTCGTTGGTATCGCTGCTATTGTCCTTATCCATATCGCAATCGCTGGTAGAGCTATCCACCGTCGCCGATACCGTCGATCATCCGCCTCAACCTCTCCTACCATCAATATGTTATCTAATTCCTTTGAAGATGACCTAGATTTTGGGGGTATTGGTTTTGGATTATCTCACAGGGACCTTAAAAAGCTTCCAACTTTTTATTATGGATCAAATGATAAATCTTATTCAGGTATAAATCAAGATTGCTCTGTTTGTTTAGAGGGTTTTCGAGATGGTGATTGTTGTCGAATTCTTCAGAAATGTAAGCATGTTTTTCATGTGAATTGTGTTGATTCATGGTTAATTAGGGTTCCTGCTTGTCCTGTTTGTCGTGGAATTGTTGATCCCAAAATTGAGCTAGTAAGAGAATAACCCTAACCCTAGTTTTCCCCAATTCTGTAAGTTTTGTTTTCTAGGGTTTGTTGTTGTTTTTTCTTTTTTGCCCTAATGTAATCTATCTTCTATCATGTTTAAAAATCAGAACTTTTTTTTTTTATTTCAATTTGTTTTCCCTTTCTCTTTAGGGTTATTAGTGGTTGCTTAATAACAAGGGTTAACAATAACATTTTGTTTTAGAATAAACTAGTTTGTTTATGACTTCGTAATTTGTATATGTAAATTTGTTCTTGGGTTCAATGGAACCCTCCTATATTCTAATGAAAATGGTGGGTACTCCACTTCGAAATCGGCCATAGACCTAATGCTTAGTCCAGCAGATAAGATCGAATACATATTTATTGTTTATTTTGGCTAGGGATTGACGGGTTACGCATGCAGTAGTTTTGTATCGGGGTGAAGTCATTATTATGTGTAAGTATCTATTGGTCGTGGATATCTGGGTAGAAACGGCGACCTCAATGTTGAAATTGATGCCCGAAAGCAGCGTTTGGTACTAGATTTCGAAGTTGATCCCGAGAAAGTAGCTTCACTTGTATAGCTTCACTTGGGTCTAAAGGATTAGTTGAGTTTGAGCTAAGTAATATGTTTATATGGAAATGAAGGGATGTTCTCGTCTATCATATTCTACTACTCTGTTTATTGGCCATTTTTTCCTCTTGGCTTTTTTCACCTCCAGACTTGGACTAGCAACTGCAGATTTGTCTTCAGCTTCGAATGAAGGAAGCCTTGCCACACATGAAGTAGTTTAAGGCAACCTCATCGTAAAGTGCTTTGTAGCGAGTAGAGGGAAAGGTTTCTCCAAAGAGGGACCTCTAAAGAGATAGGGGTGGAAGGGTAGTTATTATTAGCTTAAGGAAAGACTTGCCACTAGGGTTTTCCAACCCAACCCCAGCGCGGATGGACCCGGTGCTGGAAGAGTTTGGGGAAGAAGACCAATACCAATTACAACAATACAACCTCAATCCATCCCACTTGTAAGGCAAGCGGGGTTGTAAGAATCTCCTTTGATGGAGCTCATCGAGACTATTCTTTTTTTGGAAATTCACTACGATCGACTATAGGAAAGGGGATGAACCTTGGATGCTCACTTTTTTGAATGGAGAGCATGTGAGATCGTTTAATTGGGGGACTGCGTCTACAGCGATGTCTTTCTTGTGCCACCATCTAGGACGAAACTCTCTTCGTTATTACAACCTTCTTTCTCTGTGTTGAAGAGCAGAAGCTACGCCGAACTATATTTGAATCTAAGATGTGTTCACTTTTATCAAGCTTCTTTGACATGTATCAGTATTGAGTTCACGGTCTTACCGTTTTTACTGCTTGAAAACTACGTGATCTTTGTAAAATTGTTCTTTACTTCTTACAAACAAATTACAGGTGGAATTACAGTTTAAAACAATCAGATCATAAAGAAGTAGAAACTGAAACACAGGGAAACCAATACCTACGTTTACCATCTCTATGACCATCGTCAATCATGGCAAGACCTTCCTGTAAATGTCCAGCGGAGGAGTGAGTCAGTCAAAGCCAATTTCTAGTATTGAAACTAAATCAGACTAAAAAACAAAGGATGACAATCAAATATAAGAACGTACTTCTAGTAGAGTGTCAAGGGCATCTATAGCACGTCCAGATGACCAGGAAAAACGACGCTGTACCTCTTCTACTGTCACATAACCTTGACCCTGTGAGAGAGAGAGAGACTGATGAGTTTACTTAACTTTCATAGTCGGACTACTAAATCTAAATAGTAGGAAGAAGCTCAATCTCTTCAAACTTAACGTTCTACAATTAGAAATTAGAAACGGAAGAAGAGAAGGAAAAACCTGGGCCAGCTCCAATATTTCATTATGGTCTTTGTTTAACTCAGTAGGAACAGACCGAACTAATTTTTTCTTTCCAACAGAAATCACCTCAAAGCCACTACCTAGTACCTGACAGATTCGTGCATAAAATAATCAAGATCACGCCGCATATGCAGAGAAAAACATCATCTACTATCTATAACTTTGAACTGTTAAATAAAAGCATCATCTGCTATGTGGGAGGGAAAGTACTAAAAGAAAAAGATGTGGCCAGCAAATATTAAGAATTCCAAGAGAGGGGGAGAGAGAGGAGTCCTAAGCTGGTTGATGTCAATGAATGATTGGGAGTCAAAGGCTCGATCCTAAATAGTTGACTTGCGCTAGGGGTGGGAATCGGGATTGAGGCTCGTCGGCTACTTAGGCCTTCAGGTGGGCCGGCTAAAAACTTTGTTAGCCTGCTGGGGTTGTCGTCTGATCTGCCGGACAAAATTTAAAATTTTAGTGCCTATGATCCGCCCGAGCCCCATTCGGACTCCGGGTGCCCTAGCTTGTGGCGGACCCAAACATATCAGGTTGAAGGCTCACGAGCTAAAATTCTACCCCTAACTCAGGTCTCAGGTACATGGGTAGCGCAAGTATAAATGAGTTGTACAGTACCACTTAAGTTACACTATTAAGCATAATGAGGCCGTGAATTTTCAGAGAAAAAAAAAATCACAGCATACCAAGTGGAGCTTTTTTGTTACTAAATGCAGCTTTAACCAGCAATCTAGCTCAAAATAGCAATCCCCATAAAATTATTGGCTTACTTGTAGCAAGAATGTTTTAATATAAATACCTTAAGTTTACTTATAGCTCTCAAGCAATCATCTTCAGAGACAGAATCTCTAGCAGTTTTTCGCCTTTGACATAGTAAACTGCAGAGTTCCTGCAAATTGATCAAACCTCCGTTGTGGGATCTCGTAGCCAAGCATATATCAACAATTTGAACTCCTGCCTAGCCAAATGAGTAACAAGTAGTCATCTTCGGAAACAGAATGGCGACACTAAATTGGGAATCTCCCAAAAAGAAATTATGAATAACTCTTAGTTATTAGATGGTTTAAGTTCTCAAATAAATCATTCCATATAAATAGTGATGTAACAACAAAAAATTTAAGTTAGATATAGGATTAGAAATAAAGAAGATAAGTACCAAGTTCATAATAGAAGTCACCAATCCCTAAGAGCTCTGCCCAAAAACCTTTGTTTGAAGCTAAGGGATCAACTCCAACTTTAGCACACATCTCATGGAACTGTGATCTGAATGCAGGATTCTTACGGATATCATTCTGCACAC
>BEHA01002068.1:840176-854385 GCA_002897215.1 Eschscholzia californica subsp. californica | reverse complement strand
AATTTAAAATAAATAAAATAATCAGACCTTATGTTTGCGAGCGAAATCTTCTAATTGGGATTTAAAAGTAGATAATTGTTCTTTCATAAGATCAGTTCTGATCTTAGCAACATTTTCTCCTAATAATCGATATTGATCCTGGAAAAAAAAAAATATTAATTTTATGGGATTAAAATATGCAATTCTCTTAGGAGAAACGAAGAAGACCAATTGTTGAAGGGGGAAAGAAGAAAGGTAGTAACAAACTCTAGCAGCAGCTGCTGTCTGCAAACCCCCAATTCCTGGTCTTCTCCTCATTCTTCCTACTGTCGAATTCGATCTAGAGAGAGAAAAAAAAAAGACAGATTTGAAGGTGAAGTACAGCAACTAATTATGTGGGCCCAAACTATATGGGCTTCAAGATCTTGTTATTGGGCTCCACGAGTGTTACTAGGCCAACCCTGGCAAGGGCACTAGGCCCAAAGTTGGTGTTTTAGAAGGGCAACCTCCATCCCCATACTTTTTACTTTTTTTGACATTGGACTCGAATAAAACCATGTGGGTTTAGAATCTCTTTTCAAGGCAAACATGTTATGTATATATCCGTTCCGGTGACGGTGATAGATCACAGGTTGAGGATTTGATAGCCATGACCCATGTGGCATGGTCATTGGTGGAGAAAATTACATAACGTAACCGTATCTTTGTCTATAATGACTACAGTTTATGGGATGTTATTTTGATTTCTATACACCCACCTCTCTCAGGCAGAGCAGAGGTCAAGGTACAGAAGTCACTTCTGCATAACTCCCTACTCTGTCACTATGGTCAGAGCAAGGCTCAAGGGAAGAGCTAACTCGCATTCACCTTTGGTTGCCTATAGGCCAGAGAAGAATTTTAGGTGCATGTAGGTAACTTGTTTCTGACCTCCCAAAAATCTCTTTGGTTAGAGCTGGGCTCAGGTGGCAGAGTTTTTTCGAATCCATCCTTCTAATACTCTACCCGAGAGTTTCCTCGTGTGCCTGTGAAGCTAGCACATGCCACGATGATTATTTCGTTTACCTCTTAACTGGTCAAAGTTGATCCAGATTTAGCTCCAACACAAGTCCCACTTCCCCCAAACTTCTTAGCAAAATGAAGATATGCTAAGGAGTTGGAGAACTCTCATTATATTGACAAGGCATTGATTTAATCAAAGGTAAGTGGGTGTGCCTTAGGTCGAAAAGTTGACAGTATTATGTGGCAGTCTCATGCTCTCCTCTTGCGAGGTAGAGTCTAGGGGCGGAGGCAGGATTTTAAGCTAAGCTTTAACCTCACGATAGTCATAAGTTTTAACGAAAAGTCACTATAAGTAGGTTAATTTGTACCTATACTGTATGTAATACACTTAAAAGCGTTATTTAAAAGTAATTTTTAGCGATAACAATACATGTTCAACGATGCATAACACATTTATTTAAAAAAGGAAGAAAAATTATATCTATAACATGGAATAATGATCATTGATCTATACGAGTCACAACATTGAGATTTTAAAAATCATCAAACATGAGAAAGTTACTAACCAAATCCTTGAGAAAGTGAAGAGTTAAAGATAAAATAAAATAAAATAAAAAACCCTAATTGCTCAGAAGTTAGGCTCCTTACTGTCTTCGATTGAAGATAATTAGATATACCCTCACAAGAAATCCTTAAGAGAAAATGGAGATTAGAAAACTCAAAAACCCTCGGCTCCTCCTTGCTTGTTGTCGGTCGATTTGGGAGAAATTCCCTTTTCTCTTTCCCGTCCCAAATCAAGAAAAAAAAGAGTTCACCAGGCTAAAAACCTAAAGTACCCTTGCTCTCTTGACAAAATTACGAAGTCCGGCCGAGGCTGTAGCCTGGGACGGTCTTCACATACCTCCGCCCCTCACTTATAGCCAGTGGCGAAGCCAGGAATTTTTTGATGTGGGGGCACATTGAAGTCAGAAGAAATAAAAATTTTATTTGCTATCAAAAAATGACTTTTATTAGTTCATAATAGTTTTACTTATTTACATATTTATAGTTGTCCTCGGCGAGTTTTCATCTTCTGAAATCGTTGCATAATAACTTCATTACTAATAGTATCAAATACATCCTTCTCAATGTGTGCAAGTAAATTATCATTCATCCATTCGTCTCCCATTCGATTTCATAATCTGTTTTCACAATGCTCATACTAGAGAACACTCTTTCTACTGTAGCAGTTGCAACTGGAAGTGTTAATGTCAATGTCAATAGTAAGTAAACAAGCGGATACACCTTATCTTTTCTTTTCTCTACCATCTTTTTTGCAAGATCAACGATCCCTTTGTTTTCAATAAAAATGAGACTACGATTTTGTAAGAAAACTTGAGAACCGAAATTTATAACTTCTGTATCTTTGTTTGTTTCTTATTTGATTAAAATTAGAATCTGCATATAATAGTAGATTGGAGGCCTAATTTTAATTAGAATAGAAAACAATCTAAGATTTAAGTAGAATAGAAATAGCAACCATAAAGAATTATAGGAATTTTCTAAAAAAGAAAAGTGATAGACTTAGAAAATTCTAATTAATGTTTAATGGTTTTACGAGTAAGTTAGTTATTGCGTTATTGGATTGGTGCAACATTTGCACGGTTAGTCAATTTGTGGGTATTTGAGTTTTCAATAAAAATTGATGATTTGTAAGGATCCAGGTTGGAAAGTGATAGTCTAATTAAAGTAAATAATAGTGGTGGGACCCATTGAAATTTTTTACTTCAATAACTAATATATTGGGCTGATCTTGGGTTGGGGTTGTCATAATATAATACTAGAGGCACCCTTGTGGCCTTGTTCTATTACTACTACTAGAGGAGCTCACATTTGGGCCGTGGGGGCATGCGCCCCCACGACCCCCTATGTAGGCCCGCCCCTGCTTATAGTTAGACAGAAGTGCTACACGTGTAAGAGTTGTTTTGGTCAGCATTGAGTTTGGTGTCTAACATTGGAGACTTGTTTAGTTGTGGCCTAATAGTTTTATTGCTATTAGCATGGTTTGGTGCATTGTTACGACCTGACAGTTTCATCGTAAGCCTAGTATCCATTGTTCTGTGTCAGCAAAACAAAGTTTAGTCTGTGTCTGATAAAGCAAAATTTAATCTATGTCTGCTAGAGAAGGGCTTAATCTGTGTCTCCCACAACAAAATGTTTATCTGTGTTTGGTAGAGCTTAATTTGCGCTTGATAGAACAAGACTTAATATGTGTCTACAGAGTAGGACTTATTCCATCGTCTATGAAAAATGTTTGCATGTGAATAACATGAGTGTGTAAGTACAAATAACCGATTTATGTTATGTGTGACCTGTAAAACAAATTCGTAAATAAAAAATTCCCCATTTTATGTAGGTACACAAAAGAAACGTGCTATGAGACTTTTGAGGCTCACCTTTTTCCATATCAAAATGTTAATCCCATGCTTAAGATCAAAGTTAAAGTAGTAAAAGGTGGGTAGATTTTTAACAGTACTTTAATTAAAGCTTATCTAAACATCAAATATTTGAATTATTTAATTTTAAGATATCTTACAATCATATCTTTATTTATTTAAGTAAAGTATGAGGAGAAAAGTGGAGGGGGAACAAATAAGCATGGTGGTTTAAAAGCCTGCAAATCTTCAAAAAGATGAGAATTAAAGTTATCTTGTGCTTTTCTCATCTACTTTTTGCCTTTGTCTCTTTTACTATCTAACATTCCAAATTCTTTTTTATTAATTTAATATTACTTAAAAATGACATTAAATATATAAAATTAATAACCAGGTAAAAGATTTAAGGTCTCAACAAGTATCTATTTCTTAGTAATTCTTTTTCATTCGCAGGTTCAGCAAAAATCATTAAGATCGGTCTATTTCTTTTCTTTCTTTAGTAATCGGTCTATTTCTTTACAACTATAACAATAATTTACATTAGATATTTTTTCTATTATTAAATGGATTGAGAAAATCATCAATCAACATCTTATACCTTTTTTAAGAATATGTGAATGTCAACTTTTATTGGTATAATGTATGCCTTCCAAGGCAAGTAAACTTTTTAGAGATTATTAGTTGGGTGAAAAGAGGACTCAAGTTAAAACTTAAATTATTTCATCCAAAAAAATTTAGAAATTCTTCTTATCTTTAGGTATATTTCTTGATTGATAGGTTAATGAATGGATCTCCTTTGGCTCAACTTTAAAGCTTAAGAGCAATTTTTGAAAGTCAATAAGACAGTCGTAATACAGAAGATAAAAGTTACATAAGAAATACCTCATGTGAATACTACATTTCGAGTTTTCTTGGGTCGTAGAGAACTTTATTTGATTTTTAGATCTTCAGGGTTAATCAGATAGTCCACTTTGATTATACACCACCACAGTATAAGAAGAAATTTTATTTATTAGAATTATTTTTTAACAAATCTATACACATAAATTCTTAAAAGAAATGAAAGCTTTATAAAGATAAGCATAACCAAAACGAGCTCTTATTAAGTTGTCTCATTCACTTTGTCTCCCACCAATATTTTTCAATTACAAAATCATAATATAAGATAAAATATAATTTTGAACTCTATGGTGAGGATTAAAATATTCTATCTTAATTTTACCAAAAGAGAATAAGAATAAGAGGATGTTGGCATAACTAGAATACTTAAAAGATTCTCTTGTCTTTACTTTCTCTTGCATCAATGGAATATTGATCATCTCTTGAGTTTCAAAGTTAAGGTAGACTTTTCAATTGATTTTTTACTTGAGCTCCATATTCAAATGAAATATATTGATTTTACTAGTTGTATCAAAATCAATCAATAATATATACACACAAATATGTAAGTTTAAACTACAAATCTTGAAAAATGTAGGCGTAATTATCGTTCATTCAAACAAGTGATAATGGAGGAAGAGTGGTAGAGATAAAGGAGAAAGCTAAACAAACTCCAATTAAAAATCATTAATTTCAAAATTTGTTAGTTGGTATAACATAAATTATTGATCTTAAAGCGACGGGTACATCTATAATGTGCTATATCGTTATAGAAAAATAAATCCATAACATCTAGAATGACACATGGCCATTTCTGCAATTTACCAATATTTTGGGTGTCTAATGTTTATATATCATCATTCCAAGTGGTTTTCTCGTTAGTTTCCTCCGTTGCAAGGTTTTCTCGTATTAAGATTGCACATTCTTCGTGATTTAGAATCATGTTAATGTCTTGATTCAAATTGTTATAACATTAAATTGAACGTATCTAACTAATATATTACCATCCAACTAAAGCAGATTTCGCTACAAAGAACAAAGTTTATAACTCGGGGAAGAAAAATCTCAAACTATGATTTTGGACTCAAAAAAGAGATATTCAGCAAATTTTAATTTGCTCAACTTATTTGATTATTGTCTATAATAATTCAATATAAACAAGAAAAAGAGCTAAGATATTACATGAAAATAGAGGGAAAATCAACTCCATTTTGCCCTTGATTATCCCTTTAACTTCTTCCTAACAGTCTCTTTCTCCCCATAACTATCCTCCATTATTTACAAATCTACCCATGCATATTGAAGAAAATTACCAACATATCCTTCTTCCTTGTTGTCACAGTTTCTTCACTACTGTGACTTTACTAGGTAACCAATCTTCAATACTTCTCTTTGATCCTCCTTCCCTATCTTGAATAAGCTTCATAACTACATTTTCATCTGAATTAGTTAAGCTTGATTTCAGTTGGTGAAATTTTGGAACCAAAATTTTCTCTACCCATTCTTCCAAACCATACTGACCAAACCAAACACTACCCACAATCTGTTCTAGAGCTTCATTTTCGAATTTTATCGACCATGAATTTCCTACGATCGATGAGAATCTTGAAGTTGCAGTACCCGAAACTTTACTTCGAATAGTACTAAAATCTACTGGCTTGAAAATAATCTCATTGTCGACTGAGTTGAATAGCTCGATCGTTGTTTTTGCGACAAGAACTTGACTATTTTTTACTAAACCATATTCTTGTTCTTGATCAACTGTAAGACCACTTGAATTTCGAGAACCCTCTGTCATATTGTCTTCTGTTTCAGCCGTTTCATTCAGATCGAAGGATAAAACAGAACCCGTTTCCATTCTTGGCCTAGTTGATCGAATTTCGTCTTGGTTCCAATCAGAACGACGTTTACCTGTTTTCCCAATGACTGATAGTTGTAGTTCATACCCATTTCGAGCAACAGATGAAAGCTTTTCTTCATCTAATGGAGTAGAATCTGAGAAGTTAATATTTTCTGGTAACCAATCTGCAGTTAAGATGAAGATCACATTGCCTAGACTAATTTCCCGGCCATGGGAGTCTGATAATCGACCTCTATCCATCGCTTGTTTTATGCTTCCTTGAAGAAGCATATCTGCTCGATCGATGTCTTCAAGTATAATAACTGAGAATGGGTTTTTTTTAACTGCTTCTGCTATTCGATCTAAAGTAGTTTTCCCACGAAAACTAGTTTCTAATTCTTCGTGTTCATCAAAACGTGAACCAAGTCGAATAGTAATTGGGCTCGATCTACCTGCTAACTCCGAAAGTGCTGATGCCATTTTCTTCTTACCAACCCTATCTGGACCTGCAAATAGTAGCCATGAATCACCTTTCAGTCCAATTCCTTGTCGTTTGCTGTTTCCAGGCTTGGATTGCATCATTGATGCAGCTACTGCCGAGACTGCATCTGGTTGCCACCATACTTTTTCTAATAGCCCCTTGAAAAGACTCTTGAATGAATCAGGGTCCAGTAAGCTCGCTGACTTATCAGGTTGCATCTCGAAGGAATTGTGCTTCGGATCTGAAGAAATGCATCCTGTGAAGTCCCTTATACGCTCTACGTGTGTTTTTTGTATAGATTTTTCGTGCATCTTTGCTGGCCCAAGAGCAAGTTCTGTTCTTACCGGGCTTCTTGGTGGACTAGCTCTAAGCTCGGGTAGGTTCATGGAGAGACTCGGGCTCAACTCCAGAGTTCCTCCAAGGTTCTTACTAATCTGTATGTTTGGTTGGAGAAGTTGGCGATTAAATGAATTCGATCTATACAAGTCTGCTATTGGGATAGTAGTTCGGCCGATTCTTTCAGAGCTTGAAGTTGGGCGGTGGAAGCTCGGATGCAGAAGAGAGCAAGTATTATTCCATTTCTTCTGCAGTTCTTCGGTTTTTCGTTTCAAAATCATCTCTTGATCCTGATGCAACAAAAGGAAACGAAAAAGTTAGATCTAAACGCAAGGAATATAAATCTTATAGTATATAAATTTAAATATTTGTTTCAAATTGCATACTTCGGAACGATTTATGCTTTTGGCATCATTATCGTTTAGTTTAGCGATCTGCAACCACAGCGGCAAGGTTTGTCGAAGAGATTCTTGTTTCGGATCAGACGAGGATTTTTCAGACTCGGTTCCTTCTAATTTCTTTGCCTCTTGTTCATATTTCTCCATACATTGAGGGCAACACCTAGCTTTTCGACATGGATCTATGTTTTCAGATGGACGTCTCGATAAAATCGTTGCTGCAAGCGGGAGGGCTTTCAAAGGGCTAAGAGATTCGACTGAATTACTAAGAATCACATTGCCCCCAAGCCTGAAATTACCATAAAAACCATAAAAGTTCAATAATTTATCGAAATTTGTACAACTTTCGTCCTATTAAGGGTATAAATATCAATAGAACATGAAGAAATGGAAATATTTAGGTCATATTGGTGGACATATACCAAGATTCAAAACGGGCACCTGTTAGCAGATGGTATAGTTGTTCATAGCTAATCTTGAAAACCATGTTTGTCAATAGCATTTCCAAATTTGCAACAAATTTTATATGACAATTCAAGTGAAAATCTTGTCATAATATTCAAATCCAAAACTTAGAACAAGTAATGAAATAAATGAAGAAAAACGAACCTTGGAAACAACCCGGGAGGTGGATTTCTAGCAGCAACAGGAATCGCCTGTAAATTCCAATCGTTCTCCATTGATGGATGATAAACTTGACACCTAAGATAAGTCTCACAAGTAGCCGTTCCGATAAGCCAAAGATTTCCACTACCCTCTTCGAATCTTTCTAATAACTTTCCCATCTCTATCACGAATGTCCTCGCCATGTCTGAAACCATTTGTTGTTGATTCATTGGGCTTGAACCTAAATCTCCAAGAATGATATTTTGCTCAACTAGCCATTTTAAATCTCCCAAATTGAGAATCACACCACCACCATTACTACTACTTATTCGAGTTTCAATTGAATCTCCCAACTCCTTGACTTTCATCGAGATCTTCGCTCGATCTAATGAGAACTCCTTATCTAAGGTAATCACTTGAACGTTCGTTAATGGACACTCGCTTGATTCCTTATTTTCAATCTTCTGAAAAAGCTCTTTTAAGACTGGTTCTGGCTCAGAATCTCCAACTAAAACAGGATTTCTTTTCTTGGTTTTCAAAAGAACATCAAAAACCTTCTTAACTTCTTCGTTTCTTTGATTGCCACACTGATCAAAATTCCCATATCGCTGTTGTTGCAATCGAGGATTCATATAAAGGTTCCTATTCGTTAAGGGCGACGGTTGAAACCCAACTCCAGAACCCATACTCGAAGATTTAATAACAGAACTCGACGAATTCATTGATTGTTCAATCGTTGCTTTAACAGACGGACTCGAAAAACTTGCTTCACGCATAACACGACTAACACTTGGGTCATCAAGAATCGATATAATAAGTTGTTCTAATTCAACTTTTACAGCTAAAAGTGGTTGTTGTTGTTGTTCAGGACATCCACGACGTTGATGAGCTTGAGCACGTTTAAGAGCGGCCATTAAAGCATTAGATATAGGTGGTTCTAAACCAGGTGATTGATTTTGAGAAGAAGGAAGACGATCCAGGGCAACACTAAAACAAAGTTCAAGAGCTCGACATTGAAGAGGGTGAGATGAATTCGGGTGAGATCGAATACAAGCTTGTCGAAGATAACCAGATGGGGAAGAGAGAAGAGTTGAAGCAACATGAAGAGGAGTTGTTTGGCCATGGTTTCTTCGAGTTGCTTCGGCTATAGAGTGGTTTAGAACATTAGCAGCTTCTGAAGTTAGGGTTTGTTGGATAGTACTTAATCCAGCTCTCATGGTGAAATCTCAATTTAATCAAAATTTCAAAGTTTTTCTGTTATTCAATCAAAATTGGTAGAAAAACAGAGAGAATTGATTTTCAGTATTATTCTTTCTTTCTTTCTTTCTTTCTTTCTTCTTCTTCTTTAGTAATTCAAAATCCAACAAAATGAAAAGGGTGAAATCAAAACTTACAGAGATAATTGAAGTTTGAGTTGTTCATCTACCACCATACTTAAAATCCTTCAAATCCAATAAAAGCTTCAGAGACATCTCATCTCATTCATTCCATCATAATAAAACCCTAAAAAAATCAACCAAAATCAAAGAGATTGAGAAACCCTTACTTCTAATCTTAAAAACCCACTACTGATTTTCTCTCTATTATCTCAATAACAGTAAACAGACATGAACTGATTAGACTGAAAATGAATAAAATCCCATAACCAGATCAAAATGAAGAAGAAAAAGGGTATATAAGATCAGTCTCAAAAACTTCCAAGCTCTTTACTTTTTGACTCCTTATAATCACAAGAGAGAGAGAGAGAGAGAGAGAGAGCTTTTAACAGATAAAAAAGCAGAGGGCTTTCACATTGAATAGAACAATATTTCCCCAAAAACAGACAAACAAAATTAAATGCAAAAAACAACAGTAAATATAAAAACAACAAACATAACTTTTTTGACCCCTTTTTTTCTTTAAAAAAACAAAACAGAGATGAGAAATTAAACAAACCCAAGTTACAAAACCTAAAAATCTAAACTACCATCACTTTAATTTAGTTATTTGATCTCAAAAATCAATCACCCATACATGAATTTTTGTTGAATTTAACAGAGAGAAAGAGAGAGAGAGAGATTTTTACTACCTAAAAAGGTGTTTGAGTTGGGGTTGTTGTTGTTATTCTTCATAGTTTGTGGACTAATGACAACACCATCTCTTCTTGTTTTAACGTTTTCTTATTAAACAAACTATGAACCATTCATATTTTAGAGAGAGAAAGAAAAACACCTTTTAACAGACACACACAAGAAAAAAGACTTTCTTTCTTTCTCTCTCTCTCTCTCTCTAAGCCTGAAAGAAAATTGACTAGGAGGAATACATCTTTTCATGTTCTTTAATATTCAAAAACTTTTCATTTTCTTTCAACCAAAGACACACCCTCCCTGAGATGTTTTGCCTTTGAAGTTTCAAAAAACTACTTTTTTCACATCACCCAAAAGCTCAAAAAAGCTTCTTCCTTCCGCACGGGTTCCATCTTTCTCTCTCTCTCTCTCTAAACCTTTATGCTCGTTTTTATCTAGTCTAGATAGATAAAAGATAATGGTAAGATAATTAGACCACAAATGGTGTGTCTTACTTGCTTTTATTTATGCACGCTTTTGCTCAAATAATATTTCATCTTATTTCTTAATTCCATAGGACACGCTTTCTCTCTTTTTACATCTTCTAAGCTTTCTTCTCTTGATCCATATGTTGCTAAACATTCTAACCTTAGTTGGGGTGATATGGAAGATTTTAAAGCGCTCGAATCAGCAATTTAGGTGAGTTAGACTCAACAAGTAACCATCAAGTTAGAATTTAGAAATCAAAACTAAAATACTACTTGGTCTAATTCTTAACTTGATAATGAACAAACAAGGGATATTATAACATTCGTTTGACCATTTAGAAGTAATAATGAATCTTTTCTTTATTTATTTTGGTTTGTTTGTTTAGATGCTGCTTCTTTTCAATCCTCCCTCACTTTGCATGACTTAGGGATTGGAATCGTCCGAAGATACTCAGATTAGACCTGATTCAATATGGGCTTGTATAATATTGACTCGAAACAATTTGAGTGCCCTCGGTAGGGCCGGCCTTAGTATATTGGGGCCCAAAGCGAAATTAAAAACTGGGGTCCCATACAATAGATATTAGAAAAAATTAAATAAAATTTAAACAATGCAAAGTGTAAGAATCGAACCCCCTGACCTTTTATTCAAGATCTAAACTCTTTACCACCAAGTTACACCTTAAATTATGTTTGAAATTGGTTTAAAAATGTAATTACTTTTTTCGAAACTTACATGCGAAATATGAAACATGAGGCCCTTGATTATTTGGAGCCCAAAGCGACTGCTTTGGTGGCTTTGGTCACGGGCCACCCCTGGCCCTCGGATTGTCATAATCAGCGGGCCTTAGACCCTACTTAGACTGCTCAATGTAGGACCTATGGAGGGTGCCAAGAGAGGGTCGTAAGAGCAAAAGGAAGACACCCACATTTTTTTCTTTAATAAATAAGGCGGCGTTGACCTAAAAAATGTCCAAACGAAGTGTTATCATTGTCATTATGGGGTGATTTTCTCCTGTGTAAGAATGTTCATATACTTGAGGTGATAAAGATTCAATTATTTTTTTTTTAGCTTTCAAGTTCTTATTGTTACATAAAAAGTAATCCCACGTTAAACTGTTATTATTGTCATTATGGGGTGATTTTCTCCTGCGTAAGAATGTTCATATACTTGAGGTGGTCAAGATTCAATTATCTTTTTTCTTACTTTTCAAAGTTAAGCTTAAATAAGTTCTTATTGTTACATAAAAAGTTATCCCACGTTAAACTACAAAGATTATTTTACGAAAATGTCCTGGATAAATTCAGAATTACCTTAAATAAATTATTTAGTATGTGTAGATGCTTTGTCTCTATAACAACCTAGTCTTTTACCATCAAATTTCTTTTTCATCCACTAAACACTCAAAATGACCTCATTATTTATGAACTATCAAGTCTCTTCTCCAAGCCATCCTCCCACTTTTTACCCATCATTTTCATCCTTTCCATCATTAACTCTTTCTTTCCCCTCTCATAAAAAAAAAAACTCTTTCTTTCCCACCATCTTTATTCAAAGTTCTCCACTTAAACTTTTTATTTTCTTTGCATGAATATCAACAACAAATTGTCAAAGTATAATAGATGCAAACTTTATTTTTCTCTTCCATTGAATAAAGAAAATTTTGATGGAACACCCAAATTTTGAACCCAAATAGAGAATAAAACCCAGCTCGGAATAATAACCCATCCAAAATCCAATTCTCAAATATTATTCCAAATCAAACTCAAATACGGATCTCTAGGCACCATCCCTCCCAAAAACACATCTCTAAGACCTGGAGTAATATATTTTCATAACCCCTCTACTACCCTCCTACATATATACTCAACCACCCATCATTCTCTCACTCTATAAAACCGCCTCTCTCTCTCTCTAAAATCCGGAACGCATATCTCTTTCTCTATCTAAATTTTTTTCCAACTTTCTCTCTCTGTACATAAACCCAAACCCTCTTCAAGAACAAATCAGAGATCGTTTTGGAAAAAAAATCTTGTAAACATTCATTATCTTCCTTTGTTTCTTAAGATGCCGAAACTGGTTTGACCGTCCTTCATCATCTTCAATCATCATATTCAGTCATCACCTTCAATCATCATCTTCAGTCGTCAACTTCTTCATTTGTAGATCTTAAAAAATTTCCTCCTTATCTTGGTTTGTAGACCTTCAAAAGCTTCATCTTTAAAAGGTGGAAAATATTTCTTCAGTTTTTATCTTGTCTCTCTAAACATCTCGATTTTTTCATCTTCTTCACCGATAAGTTCAGGTAATGTTTCTATTTCTTTGTCTTCCTCTTGTATATTGAGATTTTTTTCATCATTTCTTGAAGATTTTGAGATTTTTTTATGGTGTTCATCCTTTTTGGTGAGAATGTCTCTGTAACATTTTGGTTATTCCGTACAAGTTTTGAGAATTTTTCGTACAGCTTCTTGTTTTGTTTACAACACTCTACAATTTATGTAAACATTCTTCGTAATGCAAACAACATTTCAAAAAATATTCACACATTTATATTCCAGATTTTCCATTTAACAATGCTTTAGTTTTTTGGTGTCATACATACACAATCATGTTTACGTAAACATTATTTGAATTGTTTTAAACAAAATCTTTTGTTTCTGCAACATTTTGTATCCTCCGTACATATTTTGAAATTATTCTTAGAACTACTCGTTTTGTTCCGAATACTCTATTGTTGTGTAAACATTTTAATTAGTGGTTGAAACATTATATAAAATGCAAGAAGAATTATCTTCAAAATACCGACACTTCTTCAATAATGAGAACACTTTCTCTTTTGTTAGAAGCATACTTATCAATTGTTAAATGTTTATTTTTGCTCTTCATATTCGGGATTCATTCTGAATGAGAATGTCTTTGTCATTTTCCACTACTTCTAAACATTTTACAAATGCTGATAACATTCGTTTTAATGTCTCGAGTATTTTTTCATATTCCTACTGCATATAATTATTTGTTGATTCCCCTTGCAGAATTTCATCTATGAAATCGGATAGAAGACCTGCTACTTCTCAAAATAATGATAAGAAGCTAGTTTGTGAATCATGTGAAGCCCAATTGTAGTTGTCATTCTTCCGTATGTCTCCAACATTAATTAGAATGTTTGCATATGTTGCCTATTTGTCTTAGAAACTCTTCTTTTTGTCTGTGAATTTTATATATTGTTCTAAACATTCTAATTCATGTTGTTTAGGGAATGGATCCTTACATGGCTAACTCTAATTCATCGAAAAGAGTCTCAACAATGTAAAAATGCACCTTAAGAATGTCCATAACATTATTGATTGTTTCTTCATATTTTGTTTAGTTCATGAGACAAACTGTTTATTGTCTCTGCATCTCATATATTTTGAAGAACAAAAAAAGATTTTTTGTTAACTTAATTATAAAATGTTGTGAACACTCCCAACATTGTAGTTGACATTCTTCAGAATGTCCTGAACAAAACCGTAAATGTTTAAATTGGAACCCAAAATATTTTTGACATAACTTTAAATATTTCAAAAAATCTCCTAAATGCTAAACGAATAACACAATTTTGTTCTACTAAGTAGAACACTCAAAAATCATTAACACTCCCTTGAATGTCTGAAACAATCCCCTGAATGTATGGGATAAAAACCAAAATAACTACAACAAAACCGTAAATGTTTGAAACATAACCCAAAATGTCTTAAACATGT